>OY829913.1:58998869-59535153 GCA_963691935.1 Nephrotoma guestfalica | reverse complement strand
TATATATATATATATATATATATATATATATATTCGTATTACATGCTAAATTACAACTATCAACAAACATCATGAAAATTCTAATATTCGAATGCCTCCAAAAAAACCTTCTAAATGTATATAGTACACTTATTCTCTCGCAGCAAAACCAACGAGACATTGAGAAAGCAAAAAAACATTACCATCGAAAATATAAAATCATTATATTAGGTGTGCAAGTAGAAACTCGGCTCTGAAGTTGGTTGTATTAAAATATGCTTAAACGCATCTAAATCGCTCGCCATTTTGGATATATGTAGCTTAGTCATTGCTGTTTTGATGACATAAGTTTCAGTCATGCACAAGCTGCCGTTCCGTGTGCATCAATTTAGCAGTCATCCATTCAGATGGATGTCGATAAGCAGGATTTACGTTGAAATGGAAAAGAAATGCTGCTCAAGCTATGGAATTGATTAATCCGACTTTTAGTGAACATTCTGTGAGCCGTTCAACAGTAAAAAAGTGGTTTGTAAGATTTTGTGATGACAATTTTAGTCTTGAGGACGATCCACGTCCGAACTTAAAGTTTTACTGGATGAAAATCCGTGTCAAACTCAAAAAGAGCGTGCAGAACAGTTAGAAGTTACTCACTGACTTCGATTGCATGCAATGGGAAAATTACAGAAGGAAGGAAAGTGAGTTCCTCATAAACTGATCGAAGAAAACAAAAACCGAAGAGTTAACATCTGCATGGATTTGCTTTCTGGGTACAAAAGAAGGAATTTTTGGCACAAAATTATTACGAGTGATGAAAAGTGGATTTTGTACGATAATCCTAAGTGCAGATAAATCATGTATTGATCCAGGCCAGCCATCAACATCAGTTGCAAAAATTAATATTCATGCTAAGTAAATGTTACTGTGTGTCTGGTGGGATTGGAAAGGAGTCATTTACTGAATGAAAAGTGGTGATGAAAAGTGGATTTTGTACGATGATCCTAAACGCAGATAAATCATGTATTAATCCAAGCCAGCCATCAACATCAGTTGTAAAAATTAATATTCATGCTAAGAAAATGCTACTGTGTGTCTGGTGGGATTGGAAAGTAGTCATTTACTACGAGCTTCTGGAACTTATTCAAATTGTTACAGTTGAATGTCAGCAGGCCTAATTGATTAAATTAAGTGATGCTCTGATATCCACGTACAGCAAAATCAACCCAGGAACTCATTTTCTCTTTAGGCTGGGAAGTTTCACAAGATGCGGCGTATTCTCCAGACTTGGGTTGCTCTGATTATCAATTACCAGCAGGGTTCTCGAAAGTTGAAGATGTCCAAAAATGGCTCGATTACTATTACGACTCGATTACGCCTCGAAACCACCAAGTTTCTATCCCGAAAGCATTCATCATCTTAAAATTTGATGTCAAAAACAAATAATCACTTTCACTTGCACTATTACCAACATTTAAAAATAAAATTATTCAATTATAAAACTGTTCTGGTGGTGAACTTTAAAACTACAGTTAGAATGGAATTATTCTATACCTGCAAAAAAATTGGTTAGTAAGACGCTTAAAAATGCAAAGAGAACTAATTTCCAAATTTAACCTCATCCCTAATTATGTACTTCTCTACAGCAAAAGAACCAGATCCAATTGACTTGGGTTGAGGATTGCACTCTGAAATTCGTTGATAACTTTACAACCTAATTATGAAAACTTGTTCGTTTTGCAAAATTTTCGGAAACAACTATTTAAATTCGTATTGTATTCGGTTCGGCTTCGGACGGCGGCTGAATGTTTTATTAAAAAAACATAAATTCTAGATATTGTAATTTTTGATATTTGGTGAAACTTGACAAATTTTGATTTGCTTTCTTGAAGCGTATGTTATTTTGCCATTATTAATTACATCCCACAATTCCAAGTCTTTTACAAGCGCGAGTCTGTTCCTATGAAAAAGGTTGTGTGCGTTCGTAGCTAATTCGTAGCTTTTGCCAAATAGGTCAATAACACAATAAAGTGAGCTCATAAATTTATACGACATCGAAATTTTTAAATTGAGCAATTTTGAATGAATTTATCGTTTATATTTCGAAAATAGTAGGTTGGTGTTCATAATATACAGGGTGGCTGAGACCAAGTGTTACCAAACGAAAGCGCTGTAATTTTTTTAATTTTGATTATTTTTTATTGAAATTTCGTGGGATATGTTGCATAACATATTACATTTTATGAAAAACATGTTACTGCTCGATATGACCTACTTTGGCTCTGATTATTTGATTCAGTCTTCCATAGAAAGCATTGCATGCTGACCGAACGTGAGCTTGCGGAATTTTATTTCATTCTCGAACAAGAGCTGACTTCAGTGCATCTACACTTTCGTATTTTTAGTGGAAACCTTACTCTCCAAAATGGACCATATGAAGAAATCCATGGGATTCAAGTCTGATGAATATGGTGGCCATTCTTTCGACGAAATCAGCCGCGGAACGCAATTTTGTAAAAATTGCTGTGTCGCTCGAGCTTTGTGTACCAAAGTGTTTACGTGCCCAAGGTAGCAAAGCATCGTTTAGGGTCTTTTGGCGGTACATCTCTTGGTTTACCTTGACTTCATGTTCGATGAAAACCAGAGGAGTGCGTCCATCTGCAGTCACTGCAGCCCAAACCATAACATAAGCTGGTGATTGCTTGCGCATGGCAACTCTTGTGTCCAAATTATCGTTGGACTTGTGCTCTAACCAAACACGATTATTTTGTTTATTCACATACTGTTGAATGGTGAAAATTTTCTCACCAGAAAAGACAATTTTTGGAATCTCATCACGTTTGGCCAAGGCCTTCAATGCTCGTGTTCTTTCAAGCCTAACTTTGGTTTGTGCCTTCGTAAGATCTTGAACTTTTTGTATCTTGTAGGGCTTCAAGTGTAGTTCATTTTTCAATATGGTTTGAATGCTGTATCGTGAAACATGTAGACGTGCGGTTAATTGATTGGTACTTTGACGAGGATTTCGTTGGATTCGTTTCTTCACATTTCGTATCATTTCTTTTGATGTTGCTGTCTTTTTAGGACCGCCTCTGTTGTGTTTAGCGATGCTACCGGTTTCGTTGTATCGAGTTATGGTTCGATACACAAACATTTTATCCACATTCAAATGCTGGAGCTGAACTATTGCTGTTTGTGAATTTCCACCCAAATACAGTGCAATTACACTATTACGTTTGAATTCCATTACGATTTTTTTTATGAAGAGATTAATTTAGAACAATTATTTGTTGACCACATGTAAACAACTAACCAAATTTCAATCTGTCAAAAAATTGACGCGCGAAAATGACAACTACCCAAATGACAGCAGAGTGAAGTCAGTAACATTTGGTCTCAGCCACCCTGTATAAAGCTTAACAGCTCAAAACCGGTATCCAAATATTTCCTTTTGCCAAATTTGAAAGAATTCACTTTGCTGTGTAAGAGCAATTTCTTGAAATTCTGATAAAAACGCCTATGACCAAAACCATTTTCTCGGCATTATGAAGGTATGCGATGCGAAAAATGAAAAAATAACAAATTAAAAAATTTACACACGTATGGTTGTCTGTACCAATGACATTTTCAGAATGGCTTGTGCGTTTACCCAAACAATAAACACTCAATACCACGATACGGGTTTACCGTCTTCTATGCGAATAATTTTGATAGCAAATACCATCTTAGTTGATAAATTTACCGTTTTAGCACTGTTGCAAGTATTCATTATTATAGAATATAAAAGTAATGCATATCATTGAAAAGATTTTGAAGAATGTCACGAATTTAGCTGAATCACCTCAACACTACTGGCAGATACCTTTCTGCCTCATTCCGATATGATCATGTGGTCTATCGTTTTACAAATTTTGGAGCAAGCAAAAATTTTGTTATTGGCAATATAATTCACAAATCCGCCGTTCTGGCGTGACTAGCCAGTTATTCAATTTGTTATGGAATTTGTGCGTGTCGCTTATCATTGAACAATTTTTGTAGAATGCCACAAATTTGCGTGGAGCACCTTGGTACTTTCATAGCTGATAGCTAATTACTCATTTTTTATGGAATACAATGTAAGTGTCGTATATCATTGGAAGATCTTAAAGAATGCCACAAATTTATCTGAAGCGCCCTAATAAAACTACCACAGTTCTAGACCGAAATACGTTTCTTCTCATTTCGATGACAATTTTAATACCTGTACTTTTAAACAAATCCACCGTTTTGACGCTGGTGATATAAGTGTTGTATATCGTTCTAAATGTCTTGAACAATGTATCGCAAACTTATTAAACTTACATTATGTTCTAAGAATATTTATTTTTATACCGACCTGCAAAAACTACGTGGAAATCAACAAAAAATGTAATATGTAATTGTGCTCACATCCATCTAGCTAAGGTTTCAAACATTGAAAGTGGCGATACCTAAATATGTTTATATATGTCACATCAAATGCTTGTAACGATTTTCTCAAGCTAAGAATTTAGTAATTAAATCTTTAACCTTTAATACCGGATAACATTCTTTCGAACGTTCAAATAACGACTGTGGTGTGGGTAGTAATTTAACTGGCTAAGTAAAGGGTGATTTTTTTGTGGTTAGGATTTTCATGCATTAGTATTTGACAGATCACGCGGGATTTCAGACAAGGTGTCAAAGAGAAAGATGCTCAGTATGCTTTGACATTTCATAATGAATAGACTTACTAACGAGCAACGCTTGCAAATAATTGAATTATATTACAAAAATCAGTGTTCGGTTCGAAAAGTGTTTCGCGATTTACGTCCGATTTATGGTCTACATAATCGACCAAGTGAGCAAACAATTAATGCGATTGTGACCAAGTTTCGCACTCAGTTTACTTTATTGGACATTAAACCAACCACACGAATGCGTACAGTGCGTACAGAAGAGAATATTGCGTCTGTTTCTGAGAGTGTTGCTGAAGACCGTGAAATGTCGATTCGTCGCCGTTCGCAGCAATTGGGTTTGTGTTATTCGACGACATGGAAGATTTTACGCAAAGATCTTGGTGTAAAACCGTATAAAATACAGCTCCTGCAAGAACTGAAGCCGAACGATCTGCCACAACGTCGAATTTTCAGTGAATGGGCCCTAGAAAAGTTGGAAGAAAATCCGCTTTTTTATCGACAAATTTTGTTCAGCGATGAGGCTCATTTCTGGTTGAATGGCTACGTAAATAAGCAAAATTGCCGCATTTAGAGTGAAGAGCAACCAGAAGCCGTTCAAGAACTGCCCATGCATCCCGAAAAATGCACTGTTTGGTGTGGTTTGTACGCTGGTGGAATCATTGGACCGTATTTTTTCAAAGATGCTGTTGGACGCAACGTTACGGTGAATGGCGATCGCTATCGTTCGATGCTAACAAACTTTTTGTTGCCAAAAATGGAAGAACTGAACTTAGTTGACATGTGGTTTCAACAAGATGGCGCTACATGCCACACAGCTCGCGATTCTATGGCCATTTTGAGGGAAAACTTCGGAGAACAATTCATCTCAAGAAATGGCCCGGTAAGTTGGGCACCAAGATCATGCGATTTGACGCCTTTAGACTATTTTTTGTGGGGCTACGTCAAGTCTAAAGTCTACAGAAATAAGCCAGCAACTATTCCAGTTTTGGAAGACAACATTTCCGAAGAAATTCGGGCTATTCCGGCCGAAATGCTCGAAAAAGTTGCCCAAAATTGGACTTTCCGAATGGACCACCTAAGACGCAGCCGCGGTCAACATTTAAATGAAATTATCTTCAAAAAGTAAATGTCATGGACCAATCTAACGTTTCAAATAAAGAACCGATGAGATTTTGCAAATTTTATGCGTTTTTTTTTAAAAAAAAGTTCTCAAGCTCTTAAAAAATCACCCGTTATATCGGCAACCAATTTGATAAACTCTAGCCCCAGACCAATAAGTTTATTTTGTTGTAATCTGAAAGCTATATTTTCGTTATAAATGGTTTAATTGATTTCATTATTTTTATGCTACTTAGTAGCCTTCAGATGTGCTGCATGCTGTCCTAATTGGCAGCCTAAAGCACAAAATAATAATCTTAAATTTCCTTTTAACTTTTTTTTTGTATCCCATTTCAGATCATTTGACAGTCTTTGTGAAGACCTAACAAGAATATTAGAAGATAAATTTAAATTACCTGGAGCTGTTAGAAATATTTATACATTAGACGGTAAGAAATTATCAACATTAGACGAAATAGAAGATGGTAAAAGTTATGTGTGCTCTTGTAACACCGAAGTATTTAAGAAAGTCGAGTACAATTTACAACCCATCAATGTTAAATCATCAAATAGGCTGTCAAGGTAGGTCTCGTCCAGCAATATGTATATATGCATGAGTTTTTTGTGTCTGTTGAATTTTAAACAAAAAATAATGAATTTTCTTGGTGGTGTATCCTTTTATATTATGCTGAATCTTTTATAAGAAGCTATTTTCTATTGATTTTCATTTTCTGCTCTCAAGTATGTATTTTTTATACATATATCGGATTTTGTGTACGCTTTAAGTGTATCACTCAATACGTATTTTATTTCTTATTCTCTGGCTTTTCTAGTTTTCCATTTTTATTGAAAATTCAATATTTTATATGAACACTTTTGATATAAAAAAATAAAAAATTCTGTATTAAGAAAATGTCGGGTCGATTTCAAATTAAATATGAAATTGTATATTTGTTACATGTTTGATGAAAGGCTTTTTGAATGCAAAGTATATTTTCAGTTTTTCACCAACCCAACTGCCGCACGCTAATCGATATTTAATTTCTCACATAACAAAACTGAACATTTTGACGTTCAAGTAATTGAATGTGATTAATATTCGATGTTCATCGCCGTGAAATTTTTTGACTCACTCCCACACACAGAATTTTGGTGTTTACAAAGTATTTGGTGTGACATGTTTGTATATTTCTTTGCGTTCCAGAACAGGCCACACACGTACGCAAACGTTTAAAGATTGTATTTTAGCTAGGTCCGGATTAAGTTTTTTACTCGTGGATAATAAATTTCAATTTCGTTAAATGGATTATAATGAGTTGTGGCGCGTGGTTTTCTACCATTTTGTGCACAATTATTGGACAAAATTGTTTTGTATCAAATTATGTGAGTAAGCTGATAACAAAAATCGAGATATGTGATGTGATGTGTTGTTCATTTCGTTTCATATCATTTAGGTAATTGGATATGTTGGTAAGATGTTATGAATACTGTTTATTTTCAGTTTGTTTGTATTCTTAACGTCTTATTTGCTTAATTCATCTATTTATTTACAGACTAAAGTTTAGATGTAAATAATAGAGATATTTTCAAATGGCTGATTGCCGAAAGCGAATTTGGTTATTTATTTGTGCATTTTTTTTCTTGGTTTTTAATTTTCTCGCGAATCGAAATGTTTTTTTGAATCAAAGTATGTCTAGTTAAAGATCATTTCATCACCTATCCAATACCAAGTGTGCATTGTCTGTTCAAAACAAGGACAATAACAACAATAGAACACAACAACCCGAAAACGGTCGTTCCAGGTAGCACTGGCTGTGGAACTGGTGTCAGGTATAAAAGGGTACGTTTTAAGGGAATTTGCAAATCAACATTTAGCCTGAACGGTTTTCCATCGATTACCTCTATCCGGAACAAGAAAATGAATACCACACCAGAGGTAGCCACTCAAGTGGTTCCATTAATTGATGCAGGGCAGAACCAAAGTGAAGTGGCTCGATAACTAAATTTGAGACGATTCTCCGTTCGTTGAGTGTGGCAGAGAGATCAAGAGAATGGCGGCTATACACGGCGACTAAGATCTGGCTGACCTCGTGTTACAACACAGCGTAATTATCACTTTCTTGTGTCGACTTTGTTGCGAAATCGTCGTTTGAATGCGCTTCAACTGGGACAGTGTTCCAAGAAGTTCGTGAAGTTAAACTTAGTCGGTTGACAGTTAGAAGACGATTTCGAGAAGGTGATCTGGCTGCACACAGACCAGCAAAAGGGCCTAAATCGATCCCAGCTCACCGACGAGTTCGCTTTCAGTTCGCTTGAGAGCATTTGGATTGGACAGATTAACATGCCATGTCGCTGGAGGCGATGACAGATCTTGTGTTCATCTTCGGAGCGAATACAGGCCGTCGATCAAGAGGATTGACTTCTCAACGGTACATTGTGAAAGTACTCGAGGACTTTACCATACCTTTTGCCGTGTTGATTCGTGAAAACTTCCTATCCATGCAGGCTAATGCGACACCGCATACGGCTGGTATAGTGTATCAGTACCTTCAATAGACCCGGACCTCAATCCCATCAACCATGAAAAATGAGTTCGAGCCAGATATATTGCCCCAAGGAGTCTCCAGGAGCTGCAACAGGCGATCGCAGAGGAATGGGAGGCGATACCTCAAGATTTGATGAACACTTTGGTGAAATCAATGAAACATCGAATGAAAGCTGTCGTTCGGGCTAAGAAAGGGAATTCTGTTTTTTAATGAAAATGTTTTCTGCTGATTTCCATGTTTTAATACGATTTTTATCACAAGTTTTCATGCTGACAAATTCACAAAAAACGTGTATTTTAGATGTTGACCCCAAAAACGGTATAAGTACAAAAAGGTACCACAGGATAGGTGTTGAAATAGACTTTGAACTGTATTTTTTATATTTTTGACCTTTGGTTGATTAATGTACGCATTTTTTGCACCCAAGTGTAGTTCTTTAAGTATGTCTTAAAAGTTATTACATAATAACAATATAAAAGTTAAATCAAATTTTAAACGTACCATGCTCTAAAATAATGCGGAGAATCCGGACAATCAGGATAGAGCAAAACATTACTTTAAGCTGCGAAGTTGAAACTATGCTGGCTTAAAGTAATATCAAGAGGTGATCAGTTTTGTTAAAACTTTCTAGCATCACTGTTTTTTGTTCGTGTCTCTTGATCAAGGAACTTTTTCTTTGTGTCTCTTGATCAAGGAACTAGCTTTATGTTTTTTTCTTTCTAAAATAGATGGGAAATCCATATGGCGCAGCAATAAGTTGCCCACAAAAGATGTCATTCAGTATCATACGAGATAGTGTAAACATTTTTTGCTTGCCTTCGAACTTTTAGATGTCGCCATTGTTAAAGTGTATCAAATAGTTAACCTATTCCTTTAGCACTAAACGGTAAACGTATAGAAGTTGTCACTTCGCTTATACCGGTTTGGGTACAATATTTGAGTGGGGAGTATGAAATGTAATCAAGTTTAATGAGAAAAAAATACAAATACGCTTATTCTCGCGTAAAAAAAGTCACAACAAATACCCTTTTGTGATTTTTCCATGCACTCGGGGGTTGCGACTCAGCTCGTCCGCTTGGTGATCAAATTAGCAACAATTTAAAATGAAATGAACACATGATTGCTTTGGTCAAGTCAGCTTCACGAAAACTTTGGCTCGATGGATAGATGCAGAAGGTTCTTTAAATCGCATCAGGTTCTCCAGATATATACGACTGGATTAAACCATGTATAGAGTATTGTTGTTAAGTTTGGAGTGGAAGATATGGTATTGCCAGTTACTGGATAGGATTCAGTGGTGAGCCATCCGAATAATATGGAACTCTTGACGTACAAAATATCTAGACAGCCTATAACACCGCAAAGATATTGCAGAACCTTGCATGTTCTAAATCTTTCATGAACTAAATGAGAAAATACCAACTTTTGTTACGCCAGGAAGGGTAACAAGAAGAATGGTGAATGCACTTAGGGTTACAGTGAAGCTGCCGAAACCTCGAACTGAGGAAGCTAAGTGCGAATTTACCTATCGATCATCCAAGAAGTGGAATTCGATTATGAAATGCACAAATTTAGGGCAGCTATCAATCTTCACTTGAAGGATCGCGCGTTTGGTGTAGGAGCTCTGACAGTTACAAGGATCTAGTACAGTCTAAAAGTTCACCCTTCAGCTGAATTCCGGTTAGCTGATAAATTAGTCATGTGGGTACAAATCTTAGCCATAACGATCTTCCCGCTAGATGACTGAGAATATTTCTCAGACATATCAGAAAGACTCAAAAAATGACAAATAATTTTGTACAAGGAATCTGAGAAAGAATCCAAGAAATCCTGAAATGATATGGATTACAGTAGTAAACTGACGTAACGTGACGTTACATTTTTGATTTTGCAACAACATTGAAAATTGATTTTTAAAAATACGCATGGAAGCCAAGAAACCACTAGCTGTCTTACTTTGGTAATTGAGCAACAACAATTCCATATAATTTCAATCCGGAATGAAAAATTGCATTTTGCACCTAAAAGTAGGGGTTGGAATAATTCTATTCTTCGGTTAGTTCAAATGTTCACCTCCAGACTAAATATATAAATATAAAATATAAGTAAAAATGTAACTTTATTCTTGTCTTACTTTGGGCACAAAATTTAATTCCATTCTTGAAGGATTAAAATGTACCAACTATTATTTTACAAATTTCTATAACAGTCATTACTCATTCTCAAAACATTTTTGTGTCTGGTTCTTCAAACGAGTTTCAACCTGTTGTAAACTTTATAACACTAGAAATTTTTAGTGGCCATGGTTATTTATGACAGAAACTTTTCAATGTCGTTGTAAAATTAATTTTTTATCTAATGATCCAACAAATTTAAATTTTATTACAGGTGGTTATCAATGATATCCATACAAAAGAAAGCGAGTCGATAGTGGTATGTAAAATTCAATGAAAGTAAATGTAGGAAGTAATTAGGAAGATTACTAATACACATATAAAGAACTAACCACGTTTCAGCGTTAGCGGCTTATGTCGTTGCACCCGTAGTTCGCTCCAACTTTGGACTCGCCCAAATAGCATATATGAGTATAGTATCAACCTATAATTATACTCATTTAGAAACAGCTGCTAAAAATTTTGGAGGTCCTATAGGCTTAATTTTACAGACAGTTTTCTTTTCAGTTTCTATGCTTAACACTCGATGAACTTTAATATCAACTTAAGATCTCACTTTCATATATCGGGTGATTTTTTTAAGATGAAACTTTTAAATATCTCGGAAAATACGCACTCTACGAAAAAAATGTCCATTATCAAAATTTAATCATTAGTGCTAAAATTAGCATCTCTCCTCCCCTTCTTGTAAGTGGGTGGGGGTAACTTTGAAATTAAAATAGGAACCCCTATTTTTTTTATTACAGATTCGGATTCTACGGCTTAAAGTACCAGAATTTCTTTGAAACATTTTTATCGATTCATGATAGATGGCGCTGTAATAACGATATAATTTTTTTTTTCGATTTCTCCTTCTGAGAGCCTATGCATACGATTCTAGAAGGATTTTCTGAAGGTATTTCAGAAAATTTTCAAGGAAACACAAAATATAAAGTAACAATAAGTTTCATTCGTTCCACAATTCATAGAGTATTTATATAAAATATGGTCTTAGGCATATAAGTGGGAAAAATTTCTAAAATTTTAAATTCACAGTGTTTTTTGGTTGAATTGTGTATTAGTAATCGGAAAAACAAAAATGTATATATGGAATGGAATTACAATGGAAATTATAAAATTAAAACATAAAAGGGAATTTTTCCTAGAAAAACGATTTTTATTACAACTCGTGTTTTAAAGTTTAAAAAGAAATACATTAAATAATTACCAAATGGCTGATTTAGGCTGATTTAGGACATTCGAATAGTACCTTTCACTGATTTTGACAACGATTCTAATCCTGGTAATTGTTTTAAAATGTACACAATATATTTACGAATATTAAATAAAAGTTCTTATGCAGAACGAACTGCTGCTACTGGATCTAGTACCACAGATGGTGGAAACAGACGTGCTGAAAACGTGTGCGTTTAAATTAGAATACATTACTTTATATGAAATGAAATTCATGTATTCCGCATAGTATGCGTTATTCCGCATGTTGTCTCTATTGTCTCTAAAAACACGCATGGCATTAGTGTTGACTACACAACAAAAATAATTATCATGAATTAATACTAACTTCACGACGGCTTTTAAATGTTTTGGCAGAAATTCAAAAACGAATTGTATATTTTGTATTGAAAACACTACCGCATTTTAATAAATATAATTAAAACACAAACTCGCACGTCAAAATTATTTCTTGAAACAACTGAAATTCAATAGAAACCCGAGCGATGGCTTCCAAAAAAATTAAACGCAATGCCAGAAAATACGCCGCGCATGCGTAAATTCCTGTAAGCGCATGTTTCCAGCAAGAGTCGTGTACATCGAGGGAAATATGTTAGAGTCAGTAAAGAAATGAAAAGTAATTGGAGGGAACAAAGAAGCGGAGACTATCAACGACCTTGCTGATTTAACCAGAACTAATAGAAATACGGTCTGTACTATTATCAGAAAATATTTCAAGGATAGTGAAGTTTTTGATTAGGTACCACATGATGAAAGAAGACGTTTCAAGCTTTCACAAAATACCCTTGATAAAATTAAGGAACACGTAGAAAACAATCTTAGCATAACCCTGAAAAATATTAAAATAATCCTACTTTGAGAACATAACATAGATATATGCCAATCGACAATATTTAATGCTCTAAAAGTTAAAAGTTGCTTTAAAATTGGCCAAGCGCGTTGTTGATCGTTTGAACTCCTCAGCAGAAATTCGCATTTGGCGTACCTATGTATTGAGTTTTTCAAATGATGTTCCACAGAAGCGTGAATTTTTTTTATACATAGATGAATGGGGCTTCTATGTGTAACTTGAAATATATGTCTAGTTGGTGCGATTATTAGACAAGGTGTTGTATATCACAACATTTTCAGATCAGAATCAACAAATTTTTTATTTATTATTATTTAATCTTTGTAATCTGTTATGGGGCCGAAGCACTTCCCCAAGTTCCCCACAGTTCGTTTTTCACGTCGTTACCTTACACAGCCGGCCAAAATCGAGGACGTACGTCTGGCTATAGGTTCGCTTTTATCACCAGTCTATACTAGCATGGAAGATGCGTTTTGCACTCCGACGATCATAGTTGTCTTCCATTTCATCACAGATCGTAATCGTGTATGGTCAAAGGTAAATTTGTTTTGCCATATAGTACTTGGGCGATCCAACCAACAAGCGAACATTAGTTCAGGTTAAAGAATTATAACCTCAACTAATCAAATTTTTTTTGTACAAATTTTCTAATGAATAGGAATATGCTTAGAAATGAGCAATGCAGCAGCAGGCGTTGCCATGAAATAATTTTTTAATTTATTAAATAAAAACAATTTAAAATTATTATTGCTGAATTTACTGGGTGAAAGCTAAATTTAAAAAATAAAATTAATTTAATTTCTTTTGAAAAAGTTTTATTATGATTTCAAATTTTTTTAATTTGGTTTGCACAATTGCTGATTTGGTTTAAAAAATAGTTAACTTCACTTGAAAAAAGTATATACAATATGTGTAAATCGTGATGTGCGGTTCACTTGATTAGACACACTTGCAATTTTACTTTTAAATGTAAATTTTACAGTAATTTCTCGCGGAGAAATCTCTACATTAACTTGCCTTTCAATTTTTTTTTAAGATAAATTCAAATTTAATATTATTTTTTCGGTTCATTGATTAGACACAACTTAGAAATATAATGAAAACACAGTCTTTTATATTTTTATTTTAATAGTTTTTTTTATTAAGAAATTCTTTAATCTTTCTAGCTATTTTTAGTAATATGTATGCGTACTACCTCCATTTTTTAAAATTAGTTCAAATATCCTGTCCTAGAGAGAATCAAATAAAGATTTTAAGTAGTCGAACGTAATCTGTGCTCAGGCGTGTTCAATTCCTGCACTCAGCTCTTCGTTGGTTTCGTATTGTTGGCCCTCCTTCATAAACTTTGCGAGTGAGCCAGCATCCATACGTTTACGATGATATCGACGTTTTGAATCGTAATCCACGACTTGACAGAGCACGGGCATTATGTATGGGCGCATTATCTTGTTGGAAAATCCGCTGAAGAGGCCCAAATAGCTCCTGAATTTCTATAAATTGCAATCTTCCATTCTTTGCTGCTTGCGTACCGGGTTTAGTGGTGTTTTTTTCTTCAATTTTTTGAGTTTTAATAATGAAGCACTTAAAATTGCTCTACGAACTGTTGATTTGCTGTCATTAAGTCTAAGTCCAGCTGCCGTTCTGATTTTGTTGGTGGAAAGGGTTTAATTGTTCGCTAGCCTATGAATTTTTCTTGTATTTTGCGGCGTCAGAGCTGTCGCCAACCTTCTTTGGTAGTTGCTTCCATATCATGCACTGTCTGTTATATAATTTCGCACAGCATGCTCACTACGCGCGATTTTACGATGAATCGATTTTTGCGCTTTCGCGTCAATTCGTATTTAAAATATTTTTTCTACCCATTTTAATTCTTGATCAGCTACTGAATATTTATTTTGAAAATCTTGAAAATATTTTTAGCAACTTACACCGAAATTTACCGACAAATAAGAATCCTGATCTGATACCAAGCGGTTGTGGCCCAGGGTATTCCAAGCAGTCATGTGATACATTATTCAATGGTAGAATGTTCCAGTGCGCCTTCCAAAGATAGTGGATTATCTGAAATCTGCCTTAATCCTAGATCATGATGAATTATTGCTATAGCGATATATTGAGTGTAAGAACCAGTTTGTGTGAAGTTAGCGATAAAGCGATGTTACAGCGAGTATAGGTCTACTTGTGAAATCAGCTTCTTTTTAGGTGTAATTATCCTGATTTTGAGTTCTTCCTTGTATATATAACGGGTGTCCGCCGGGAAGGTATACTACGTTGTTTGTTTATGATTTTTGATTAAATGCAACAGAATGGATCTTATATTGATAAATGTTTTATTTAATGTCGGCAATTATGTATGGAATACAATATCAGATAAATGTCCGCCTCTGTTAGCCTCACAAATGCGAGCCCTTTTGAGCACATTTTTCATTACATTCTCACACATTTCACGCGGTATAATTTCATCACGAATATTTTGTTTGAGTTGCTCAAGCGTTTCTGGTTTGTTTGCATAAGCCTTGCTTTTTAGATATCCCCACAAATAGAAGTCCGGAGCAGTGAAATCAGGCGACCGTGGAGGCCAATCAAGATCACCATTTTTTGAAATAACTTGTTGTGGAAAGAGTTCTAGCAGTAATTCCATTGTAATCCTGGCTGTATGCGATGTGGCACCGTCTTGTTGATACCACATGTTAATCAAGCCCAAAGTATGCAGTTGTGGCGTTAAAAAGTTTTCAATCATATCTCGATATCGCTCCCCATTCACAGTTACCGTTACGCCGTTTTCATTTTCAAAGAAGTAAGGTCCAATGATTCCTCCTGACCAAATTGCACACCAGACTGTTACTTTTAATTGGTGTAAAGGTGACTGATGAATAATGTGAGGGTTTTCCATTGCCCAGAACCGACTATTCTAGTGTGTTTTGTTGGCACGTTGTTTCTCCCAAAAATTTCACGTAACTTTCTCATCGTCACAGTAATCGATGATTGATTTTGATAAATTGGTTTATCGAATATTTTTCCATAATAAATTTTCCACGTGTCTACTTCACGACTATCAAGTATGAACTGTCAATATTCGCCTAAATGGCGGCTTACAAAGTAGTATACCTTCCCGGCGGACACTCGTTATAACATGAAGCACAGTTAAATCGGACTATTAGCCGCTATTACAGAGAAGTGCATACTATACTGCTCTAATATCCAAACAAGACACGAGGATATCGTAACTAACATGTTTAAAACAAATAACAGACACTACAAGTTCGCGCGAAATTTACCCGAGTAGAAAAGAAGAAAAATGACCTCTTCCCAAGCCTTCCGAGCAACCTAGTGGGATAAATTCGCAACTCATAAGTTGCAATGAGAAGTTTCCAAAAGATTCGATATTATTAAATTTGATAGGAGAAAAAGGGAAACTGATGCGAGATTACCGAACCTCTGTTAACCCAAGCGGGTTCTTAGTTTGGTGTCCTGGCTTCATTTGATCATAGACTGGTTAAATGGAGTAGTCTCGGTTTCTGCGGTTGAAGAACTGATTTCACGGTTTTAAAATTTTTACCGAGGCTCATTTTTGATCAGGAATGATATTCATTACATCATTCATAGATTTTCCTTTATAAAGGGTGATTTTTTTGTGGTTAGGATTTTCATGCATTAGTATTTGACAGATCACGCGGGATTTCAGACAAGGTGTCAAAGAGAAAGATGCTCAGTATGCTTTGACATTTCATAATGAATAGACTTACTAACGAGCAACGCTTGCAAATAATTGAATTATATTACAAAAATCAGTGTTCGGTTCGAAAAGTGTTTCGCGATTTACGTCCGAATTATGGTCTACATAATCGACCAAGTGAGCAAACAATTAATGCGATTGTGACCAAGTTTCGCACTCAGTTTACTTTATTGGACATTAAACCAACCGCACGAATGCGTACAGTGCGTACAGAAGAGAATATTGCGTCTGTTTCTGAGAGTGTTGCTGAAGACCGTGAAATGTCGATTCGTCGCCGTTCGCAGCAATTGGGTTTGTGTTATTCGACGACATGGAAGATTTTACGCAAAGATCTTGGTGTAAAACCGTATAAAATACAGCTCCTGCAAGAACTGAAGCCGAACGATCTGCCACAACGTCGAATTTTCAGTGAATGGGCCCTAGAAAAGTTGGCAGAAAATCCGCTTTTTTATCGACAAATTTTGTTCAGCGATGAGGCTCATTTCTGGTTGAATGGCTACGTAAATAAGCAAAATTGCCGCATTTGGAGTGAAGAGCAACCAGAAGCCGTTCAAGAACTGCCCATGCATCCCGAAAAATGCACTGTTTGGTGTGGTTTGTACGCTGGTGGAATCATTGGACCGTATTTTTTCAAAGATGCTGTTGGACGCAACGTTACGGTGAATGGCGATCGCTATCGTTCGATGCTAACAAACTTTTTGTTGCCAAAAATGGAAGAACTGAACTTAGTTGACATGTGGTTTCAACAAGATGGCGCTACATGCCACACAGCTCGCGATTCTATGGCCATTTTGAGGGAAAACTTCGGAGAACAATTCATCTCAAGAAATGGCCCGGTAAGTTGGGCACCAAGATCATGCGATTTGACGCCTTTAGACTATTTTTTGTGGGGCTACGTCAAGTCTAAAGTCTACAGAAATAAGCCAGCAACTATTCCAGTTTTGGAAGACAACATTTCCGAAGAAATTCGGGCTATTCCGGCCGAAATGCTCGAAAAAGTTGCCCAAAATTGGACTTTCCGAATGGACCACCTAAGACGCAGCCGCGGTCAACATTTAAATGAAATTATCTTCAAAAAGTAAATGTCATGGACCAATCTAACGTTTCAAATAAAGAACCGATGAGATTTTGCAAATTTTATGCGTTTTTTTTTAAAAAAAAGTTCTCAAGCTCTTAAAAAATCACCCGTTACATAGTTCCAACCGCAGGTGCAAAATATTATGGTTGGTCACCATTATCGTTGGTCATCTTTATTGAAGTTTAAATTTTTAAGATGACATAGTCATGAATTTGATATAATTCGCTAACTTGTGGATTATTATATCCAGAGTATCGCCTAAAGAAACCGTTCATGTACAATAGCATTCAGAATAAAATCTATAACAATACAAAAGCAATTTACAATAAATCTTTATATATTTCCCATTGCCATTGATAAATTATATTGCATCTATCATTCATTTTATATTTACAAATAAAACGATTGCGTGTGCACTTGACTCAAAACATATCAGTTTAACTTATCTCGATCCCGTTTGATACATACAATACGACCTTAACCCATAAAATGATAAAATTGGCTGTCTGCATATCGGTATTATGTACAGTACATGTTAATGTACTTTAAATCAATTACACGTTTTTATGTCCGGCTGCTTATGTTACGCATACTAAATTAGCAATTTCCTTTTGTGGCTTTGCGTGTATATCTGTGTATGTGTGTGTGTTTCTCAAGATAATGCATTTCTTTTGAAATTGATAAGATTATATTTATAATGTTTTTTTTGTATTTACAGAGTGATACGATCGTATTCACCGCTAAATAATGGATCAGCTATAATAAATCTGAGTGAGCGCGATAGTGTTGTGTTTCCTAGAATAGTAACATTAATTAGAAATGGTACAAAGCCGCGTAAAATTCTGAGGCTGCTCCTTAACAAACGGAATAGTCCTAGTTTTGAACACGTATTAACAGCAATAACACAATGTGTAAAATTAGATACGGGCTGTGTGCGGAAAGTATTTACACAGAGTGGTTTGCCGGTATTAACGCTGGCAGATTTTTTTCACGAGGAAGACGTATTCTTTATCTACGGGAATGAACGGGTCGGTAACGATGATTTTGATTTAGAAATTGATGAAATTAAAATTATCAATCAAATGCGTAAAACGTTACGGAATGGTGTGACACGCACAGGGCCACGACCTCAAATGCCGGTAAAAAGTCATAACGATACGCATATTAGTTTGGATGATAATCATGAAATTACTGGGGTGCAATTTGAGGCTCTGCCCAGTGAATTGCAAGATAAATATACGCTTGGACCTGTTATTGGTGAGTATTGGACCAAAACTATTACAATTTACCAATTTTATATTTTTATACTTACCTAATTTATCCGACAGGCGATGGAAATTTTGCCGTAGTACTAAAAATCAAAGAGAAAATAACCGGTACAGACTATGCCCTAAAAATAATAGATAAATCAAAGTGTCGGGGCAAAGAGCACTACATCGATGCTGAGGTACGTGTTATGAAAAAATTAAATCATCCTCAAATCATGACGCTGTATACCGACATTGATACTCTAAAGTATACATGTCTGATACTTGAGCTGGTGACCGGTGGTGATTTATTCGATGCAATAACACGTGTATCTCGGTTCACCGAGGACCAATCACGCATTATGATACATCATTTGGCGAGCGCTATGTCGTATATACATTCGCTCGGTATTGTGCATCGCGATATTAAACCAGAAAATTTATTGGTTGAAATGGATCCGCATGGCTTGGTGACACAACTGAAATTAGGGGATTTTGGTTTAGCATGCGAGGTGACCGCACCCCTATTAACCGTGTGCGGTACACCAACGTATGTTGCTCCTGAAATTTTAATGGAGCGAGGATACGGCCTAAAAATTGATGTGTGGGCAGCTGGCATCATTTTATATATACTACTGTGTGGGTTTCCCCCATTTGCCGCCCCAGATAATGAACAAGAACCATTATTTGATGCGATTCTATCGGGTGTATACGAATTTCCCGAACCATATTGGGACGGAATTGGGAATGGGGTACGTGATTTAATTATTAATATGTTGCAATCCGACCCAGAGGTACGATTTTCAAGTGAAGATATTTTGGATCATTTTTGGGTATTGGGCGATGATAATATCGAATATAGATGAGATTCAATTGGCCACTCGGGGCCAGAGGATCAGGAAACAAAAATTTAAAATTATTTTAAATTAAACATAAGTTTATATAATTACACAATGATTTAGATAAAGTTGAAAATTAAATTCGAAAAAAATAATCAGTTTGGAGAGTTATTCATTTTGGTGCGATACACAAAGTACAGATCATTTTCATTCCATAAAATTAAAACTAATTTGTGCTATAATTAATTTTTCATTCCATTTCTTGTTGTGTTCTTTTACATTATGTTGTTTAGTTTTCTATTTTTTGGGGCTTAGATTATCATTAATTAATTAATTAATTAAAATAATTTCCAGCATGCACACAGCACATACACTAGATATTTGTAGATAATTATCAAAGACACGAACCATAATGTCTCTCCACACATAATAAATCCAGTTGGGACGTACTTTTTTGTTAATTTAATTTAGAAAACAACGAAAATTGACTGAAAACAAAACAAACAAAAAAAAATTTAAAATAATTTTAAATACATACATAATAATATGAAAATCTTAATTTTTAATTTATTTATTGCATAATATTATTATAATTGATACATTATATTTACTCTCAATACAAATTAAATTTAAAAGGTAAATAAATTAAATTAAAATATTTTGATAAATATACATACACAATTTATACACTATTATTATTATTATTTTTATATTGTAAATAATTGAAATTATCTCAAAATTAATTATTATTTTTCAATTTGTAGTTTTTTTATGATCCAACCAAAGCATTAAAAATGTGACGATTTACAAAATACATAAATAAAATATATCTAGGTTTTAGTTTATTTCTTATTTATAATTTATCATTAAATAAATAACCAATTTATTTAATTTAATATTAATTAAAATCTACTTAAGTATTATATATAATAATGATAATTGTTTTTAATTAAACAATTTTTTTAGCAAAAATTTTTCGATAATTAAAATTATTTCTTTGTTTTGCAAATGGTTTTTGTTTTTCTTTGTTGTAATTAATTAGCATATTATTTTATGATTTATTAGGAGGACAAATTGAAGTTCAGTGATGGGATTTGCGTAAAATTAATTAGTTATGCCGACTTAAAAGTTCCAGCCACGAGTGTACTATTGGCATGCGCGTGTTTTAAAATGGATCGGTATGCATTATTGAAACTGTTTTTTTTTCTATCTTTCAGATTACAGATTTACTACAAACAACAGCACTCTATTGAGTTCTTTATGAACTAACAGTACTCTTTGTCTTTGGTTCTTAAAATACTAAAAAAGTTTTATAGTTTCTTTTCTATTTATTTACAATCTCGGTCGGTCAATTTGGTTTTTGCGATAGGGTTTCTTTAATATTCTTTGAAAAAGTATGTAAGGATGGTTCAACACGTTTTAATAATCCGGTCGTTCACGTATGGATGATAGTAAATGTTTCGTTCGATGTCTTATACCGTGGGCAAACCCAACAATTATCGCGATTTTCCTCAATCGCGGTTACACACGTCAAATAAAGAAAAACGCGATTTATAAATTATGGCGATATCCACAAACGCAGTTTTGTAATTGTGCCAAACACTCCTATCCATATTTATTTATTGAAATAATACAATTTTTATCTGGATATGTCTATTTTGTATTAACCGTGTGATGCGATCATCTAATTACATAATTACCTCTATTATGGTGGTTGTGTTGATGTCGATCGACAAACGACTGCCACAGTAAAATTACAAAATAATCAAATTTAATATTTTTTTAAAATTCACAGATTGTTTTACTAGGTAGTCATAATATTCCGTGTGCATCTTTAGATTTTAGTTCTTTGTTCGCTCTTTGCATATCATGGGTTTTTTTTGCTAATTGAACCTTTTTTAATTGAAATTGAATATTTTTGGAATGCTTAGATGGAACGCGAAGTGTGATAGAATTGTTTCCAGTATATTCGAACTGGCAAGAATGACTCTTAGAAAACTTGATGGTTGATGAAGCAAATTCATTGTAATGTTATAACTACCGCTCACCATACAAAGGTGGTAGTGAAGTGACAGATCTGAGTTGGGTTTCAGCATACTTGATTTGGTTTTGAATATATATTGTTGATCGTTGGCAAATGGGATTTTATTGCAATGGTTAAACTTGATCTGGTTACTCTGCGCTTTGGAAACTATAACGTTGCTTATGTGTTCTGATCTATCAGCGTTCATTCGTATCAATAAAGATGTTAGTCAATTCTCTCTGCGTGTCTCAACCCGAGGCTAGAGAATTTAATGATTTGGTTTGAGTTTTTTAACACATTTTCATTTTAGTAGTGTCCACTTCAGTTCAGATCTTTAATTTAGATTATCAATTGGATTGGTACATCTGTAGGCAAAACGCTTAGTTTCAGAACTGGCTTTTCAACATCGGGATGTTTTTATAGCGGAGCGTGACTACTTCGACATTTTTTTTTAATAAAACCCAACATTTCTATGAGAACTACTATATTTCCAATTATGTGGGGTTCTTCCTTTGGACATTCTTTACTTCGTTGTAATAGTGTTAGGAACTTTGACGACCATTCTCTCCAAAATCTTTGTGTGTATTATTTTTCCAGCATTTTGTGTGAGAGTTTCCAACGGTAACTTAAGCAATATGCATTTTCAATTACGTTGGGACTGAATTGTGGAATTGAAGTTTTATACTCGTCGTCTGTTTCTTTTAACATGGCATATTTTGAAAAAAAGTTGTTGAAACTCCTTGGTTAGATATTACTTGGTAGATTTTTCTATTTATATGTATTAGCACAACAGTATTGTAAAAGTCACGAATGGTACGAAATTTATATGTAGTCGTTGTCGACTTTAATACTGGTGAATTATCTAATTTAGAATTTTCCAGTACATTTTCAAGCGGTCTACATCAATATTTCGTAAAACCCCCATTTATGAAATAAATCTTCTTAAGATTTTCTTATGTCAAAAAAACTGTTGCTTCTGACGAAGTTTATCTTTGTTTTAAAGACTGCGCCAAGGTACTGTAATCAAACTGCCAGACCTCTTGGTAACGTCATCTCAATGTAAGTTAACTTACAGAAAGATGGTCATCACCCAGAATAACCCAGTTTTTCGAATTGTTGTCCCTTGTGTTGGATTTTCAACAAATCTTTTGTTGGTGGCAATTTCCGAAGTATTTTAAATTGTTTGTTTTATTCCTACCTTCATTAAAAGATATTCCAATGTGAAATGCAAAACCATCGGTCTATTTTTTCTTATCAGACTTCGGCAAGATCTTTTATAATCTAGTATGTGTTCATCCATTTGTCATCCACCTTAGTTGAGTGATCGCTACATTTCCCTCTCCATAGTGACTTGAAGGTTATACATTGGACTGGTATGTGTGTTTGACTGGACATCTGTCGCCAACTTAACCCTTCGTGAGTCGACATTGTTTTTGGGTTGTTCCTTGGTGGCTATCCTTCATTCGCTTGTTCGCGTGTTTGTTGATGGCATTGAACTCGTCCCCTCAAGGTAGCATGGTTTTAATCTGTAATTAAATTATGCATTGTTTGCCTCGAATGCCCTCCAGCGTAAAAAATTTTTCAACACGATTGATGATCAAGAATGGATCCTCGTATGGTGGCTGCAATAATTTGTTAATCACATCTGCCCGGATAAATTCGAAGTGCGCTCTAAGTTGATTGATATATTCTGTCTAGTGTTGTTCCATCTTTGACCGGACAAGTGGTGCAGTGGTTAAAGCTTCGGCACTTGGACCGGGAGGTGCTGGGTTCGAATGCCATCAGAGGCTAGATGCAAATCGAATTTTCATCATCGATTACGATCAGTGATGCTAATAAAATACAACTAAGACCCTCTGATGGAGTGCAGAATTCCGTGTCACGCGCCGACCCACCTTCCATGTCAATATACAGGTTGACATGGAGCTTGCAATGTGCAGGTGGTATACTGTAGTTGTGTGAGTAGGTGAAGTAGGTGGGTTAATGATGTGGAGTGAATGAGTGGTATCACAATGGGCCTAAAAATTGGCCTAAGTGTGCAGTAAGCAACCACTGAAACCTGTTCCATCTTTGACTTTTCCATCATTCGGCCAGGAATAATCCGGATTGTCCTCCAAAAACAAGCTCCGCTGAAGTAGTTCCTAAATCTTCGTGATCTTCGTGTACACCCAATGGAACTACTGGCAGACGCTCCATTGTCTGGTTTGTTGACACATGATAGCAGCTTTGAGAGGACGATGCCGCCTTGCAATGAATCAATTGTTACAATAACGGCCGGCAAACGGGAGATCTATGTATTAAATACTGCTGCGACTACAGGTTCTGCTTTTTAATGTCTGGAATAGGTGAAATGGTTACACAGTAACGACCCTCGAATTATGGGAATGGACCGATGATAACTAGATGTAAATTCGAATACCAACCTGCCAAAAATCCATTGGTATATTTGATCGATTTTTCCCCGTTGAGACGTCACAATAAATGCTCAAATTTAAATTGAAGGCTAATGGGAATTTCACGAATTTCAACGCAATGTTGGTCTTCAAGAGATTTCTTTCTTCATCTGATCGTTGTGCCTTTGCTATTTTTTCGTAGTTAATAGCCTCGAGTAATGTTAATGAATCGATTCTTGACAGTGTATCTGCGAACACATTTTCAAATATCGGATTTGACGCGGTGATGTCCACGGTAAATCGCGGATTGTTTGATTGCGGGAAAAGCAGCAATAATTCTTTATCATAAGTGCTACACCGTTGCTGAGGTTCTATTAACTTTGATGAATAGAACTGAAGCGGTTGCCAAGCAACGGGTGTGCTAGCCTGACAACTTCACCTAGTTGGTTTTTGGTAAGATCAATTGATGCAATAGTTTCTGCGGTCCATTTGATAACTCGAGAAGATAACGGCAGAGAATTGCTTGCCCACCGACATTTGGTATAAAAAATCGTCTAATCTGTTTAACGTTTTCTGGCCTGTTAAATTTGAGTATATCGTTAACACGCTCAGTGGCTGGTTTGATCCCTGCTGCATTGATTTCATGACCCAAAAATGAATTTGCTCCTTCGCGAAATTACATTTTTCAACGTTGTTTGCTTGCGTTGCTTATTTCTCGAACACGACCTTTAAATGCTTCAAAAAATGTGTTAATGGTTCGAAGCAATTAACAAGTCATCAAGATAAGAAAAAAAGAAATCCAGGCCGTCAAAGTTTGAATGGATGAACCTCTGAAATGTGTGGCCTGCATTTCTCAGACCAAACTTTAAATAAACTAACTACTCAAGCTTGGTAACTATAATAGCAACGCCGGGTGTAGAACGAGTTCCTTAATGAAAGATTACGCGAAGTGGACTACCCCAATGCCGGTGTTATCGATACAAATAACGCACCAGAAACGTGTGCGCTAATTTACTGACAGATAATGCGGGGAATACATTTGGAACTAACTCCACTGAATGCGTGAAAGCTTATATTAGCCCAAATATTGCCTAAGCCATACTATAAAAAATGGTTTATGTTAAAGATCTTGGATTTGTAAACAAAAAAATTTAATTTTGCGAACGGTTAGCCAATTGGCCGTGGACTATTCTTGACATATGTTATGGTTTATATTGCATGGGATTAGAACAATTCCGAAAAATCTATAGATGAGCTTTGGTAATGCACTAATTTTAAAATCATCATTGATCCTAGACTGTGAAAAGTACAAATGGGATTACTGAACTCTTAAAAAATCCCGCCAAAACGTGTGGAACTGAATGTGATAATGGAATTTTGAACTTTTATTTTTATGTTACGCAAATTTGTAAAACGAAAATTTGATTTTTTTGCTAAGTGTGGTTTTGAAATTTAGGTCAGTTGGAATTTATTTTGGATAAGCGACCCATGATGGGCATAAAATGGAATTTTTGCATATAAGAATTTTGAAATTTGGTATAGGAATTTTGTGTTTTGGAATTTTTTTTTATTGGAATTTTGTTTCTGAAATTCTGTGTTTTTCAATTTTGATTAGGAATTTTGGTTTTAGAATTTTTTGATTTGGCGAATCGGTCCTAGACTATTTCTTAATAAATTATGTTTAAATTTGGTATGAAGAACTAGATTAAGATTTTAACGTGAATTTTCAATGAAGTTCTGAAATTTCACCATTCTCTACGGAATTTGGCCCGCGGCTTTTAACTTTATTGATTTCAGTAACAAAATGTAATAAATATAAAAACAAAAAATCGGGAGAAACGGCCTGGTTCAATTTAGCATGGCTGAACTCTAGAATTTTATCCGAAATTCATGTTCAAATTTCGCTACAAACTAAATTTGATCTTAATTTGTTTCTTAACAACAATGGTCTAGTTTCGTTTATTTCGAGCAAAATTCAAAATTTCTTCAAACGATGTTAGAATTTCAATTCACTGAACTGTCAAACTGTTCAAATCCCATTTTCTATTATTAAAATCGGTATTTCAAAAACCTGGTTTCTGAAAGGCGAGGTTTTGAAAAGTGGGATTATGAAGAGTGGGCAAGTGACTCCAACCTAGTACAAATATTCTGAAGAAAATGTCACGAATGGCGTAAATGGATATTGCTCGATAATTTTTATCACGTCAATGGTGACTGTTTTAGCATGTTTAAGTAAGGTGCACAGTTAATGAACGTAAACAAGTCTTAGTACATAATAGTGGTCCTATGAACATTTCTTACAGGATCACAGGTGCTCGACATCGAAAGTAAATTACTGGTGTTAGTAGCGCCAATTTTAAACAGATCTAAGCCGATAGACTAATTTATGACGCTGGTGTAAATTTGACATTTCATGTACTTGCAAGTTTCACAATAGAAATGCTGTTTGTATTTTTTGATTTCTTTAATCGTGCTGTTAGTGGATACGCATCGTGGTTAATTTACAATTTTACTATTCTACTTCTTTAACTTATAGCAACAATTATTTATTCATGTGTAAATGTTCAAAATATGTCTTTAAAATAAATTTAAGTATGTATATAGAGTGTTAAAAAAGTATTCTGAATCTAAATTACCCTTCTCGGGTCTTTTTATGGTGCCAAAATAAATCTAAGACTGCTAAATTTAGCCCCGAAAGAGTTAAAGCCTCAACCAGCGAATACTTAAGAGCATTGTATTTTGTGTTACATGCTGTTTGTATCATTTCGGCTAGTGCTACAATCACCAAAATTGTATAGGCTTTTCGTCACATATAAACAACTGACCTCTAAAATTTTGGTGATCGTATCGCTCCCCTAAGTGGTCTAAATGAAGCATAACTTAAGCTCTTAAGTTATCGCTGGTTGAGGCTTAAGTTGGCAACGCTGCTGCAAGGATTTGATTTTGACATTACATACAAATCATAATCACAATGCTTTAGCGAATTATTATGTTTCGCTATGCATTGGTTAACCCCTTGTATGCGTCAAATACAATAAAATTCAAGGTTACGAAGGAGATAACAAATGCATAGCTAGCGAAACATAATAAGGCCCGTTGCACACTTGAGCTATGTTTTTCTAGGGAACTGAGCTATGTTTTGAGATCACAGCTACTCGGGTTATTTTACAAAGCTAAAATAAGTGAAACCGAATTCCTGGAGCTCAGCTCAAGCTACTCGTACGTCCTGATTTATTTAAATGCTATATTGAAACTTATGGGATAGAAATATAGCTCACATCGCTCATTTTGGGAGCGATGTGAACTAATTATTTATCTCGAAGACGAAAATAAACTATCTAAATATATTGCTTTACAGATTGGGTTGATACTGAGATTTAACTACAATGTCTCGCTTATTTGAGTTTTGGAAACCAAAACGAGAGACTGTAAAATGCAAACATAGCTCACATCAGTCAAAAAACATAGCTCAAGTGTGCAACGGGCCTAATTCGGTCAATTCGAGTTATGTTACCTTGCGTCAATTTTTTTCATACAAATATACAAATTTGAGTGAGACTATTGAAAGAGAGTAAAATCAACCAACCAAAACTCTTTATTTTGTTCACAAATCGTCCCCTTCACATTTCAAATTTTGACGCAGACGTACCAACTCATAAATATTAAATTTATTTATTTTTGTATAATACGGAAATTTATTTTCGATTTTTTGTATTGTTTACAAAAAGTAAAATTTTGTTTTGTATGTCCGTTATTTTTAAATATATAGACCGTAGCGGCTGCTTTAAATTCTATCGATTTTTTTTAACAACTTAGTGAAATAAAGAACATAATGATAATTATGTTCACTGCTTACTCACTGCTAATTGCTCCGGAGAAATTTGACACAGGTTAACATAAAGTTCTCTTCAAGAAATTAATTAAAGCTGTGCATGTCTATTTATCTGATATCTGTTGAACATTAATTTTATCTGAGAAAATCCCATCACTGGACCAAACAACTAACATATCATTTTAGTGAGCGTCTTATGGGTGAAACTGAGTGCATACCGTGCAAATCGGATGGAATGAACTCATTTTATTATTTTATCGTCCAAAATTTACTAGACACTTAATTTGTATTTTAGACTGATTTTGATTAATATGTAAATATTAAATTAAAACTATTTTTATATAATTTAAAACATAAAAAACATTAAAACTGATACCATCCAAGCATAAAAAAATCTTACATATTTTTTCACACAAACTTGTATCTTTGTATATTTTAATATCGCTGTTACCATGATACAATAATATTAAGATATATACAGCTAAGAAGAAGAAAATAGAACTTAAAAATATTAATATTATTATTGTTAAATAGTGTTGAGAAATTATAACAGTATAATGGTTCCTAAATTGTATGATATATTATTATTATTTTCTTGCTTAATTAATTATATTAAGTATAAATAAGTTACAAAAATTACAATTGGCTATGAAATTTTATAATTGGCTTAATGATGAATACATATTATAATAATTAATATAAATTAACGTGCATTAATACAACAACAAGAATGTTGTACACAATTTTTTTAGAACAAACTAAAGTCAATTTTTTGGTTATTAATTTAATTTATTAATTGGGTGTTAGATTTTTGGAAACATTTATTAAAAACAATAAAATTAAGCAATACACCTATACGTATAAATGATTAAATATTGTATTATAGAATTTTGTGTAAAAATTTCAATTGATACATGTGTACCGTGGCACATAAAATTTAGGATCTTGGACCCTTCGGATGATGCAATCTAAGTAGACTAAATTTTGGTGGATGGTTATTCTAATACAGAAATGGTGAATCCACTTTTACTTTTAGGTTACGTTACGTAATATTGTATTGTATCTAAATGCTAGTACCGAGGTGTGCTACTAGATGTCACTCAAAATATTTTTCGTGGTTTTAGCAATGCTTACACTGTACTGCATGGATGTTATTATTATGAAACGTTTGGTTTGTTGGGTGTCAATACTGCTACTATACTCTCTTATCATGAATGTACGAGTACCTAATCACTTTTATTACTAGATATTTTTGTACATTAAAACAACTAGAATTTGTTTATTTCCAGCATTTGATACTCTTGTGGAACCTCAAAATCATAAGAAAATGGGTGTCCTACGGAAAAATGACTTACGAAAAAGTTGACGTAAAGAAAGGCAGGGGCACAAGATGGCGCTATATTCTTTGGAAATATAAGATACGGTCGGTTAAAACGAGTTTGTTTTTTTTAAAAAGGAACTGCACTTTTTTAAGGCAGAATATAATTAATTAAAAATAGAGTCCCAAAGGAACAATAGTTTTCCGAAAAGTTTTCGTCTCTAGTGCAAGTATATTCACACATATTAAAACATCTACAGGGTGTTCGTTGCGACAGTTTACTAATAGTCAGTTCTCGGCAATAAAATCCCCAAATTATTCATCAATTAAAGTTGCAACCATTACAGTCCAATATGTAATCTGGATTTCACTATTGATCACTTTTCACTATTTTACTTTTACTTTCACACTATTCACTTTATACTTCTTAACTTGCATTGTTCACTGTTAAATTATAACTATTGCTGCATGGCAATTTGCTCGCGCGTGTGTACTTGTCAACCGCTGTTCCAGATTTTTCTGTTTATTGTATCTATCGATGTATGCGTATTACTGTTGTAAATCACTTGCATGTAGTTGTATTCACGAACTTTTCACTTCAATAATTCGCCTGACTTAATGATTAACGCCAGTATTTTCCATGCTAAGAATAATGATCGCCCAATAAAATTGTGGCGGTGGTGTACACCTTGACCACTAGGCCGACCAAGTGTTACTTACACCTGCGTATATAGTAGAATTTAGAACATCGCCCTATCTTAAATCTGCTCGTCCCGAACAAACAGATCCCATATCGTATTACTTTAGTCTATCGCATTTGACGATTTTCCATGAACCTCCAAGACATTCTGGTACTTGATACACATCATCGCTCATTCTCTAACAATTTAGTATGGGCTTTACAGGTCTCGATGTTTATCTTGAAATCTACTTTTCCGCTTCCTGGATTTGTACAGCCACACTAAATCATCTGACCGAAAATCGGTATATCCCCCACGGTGATCGTGTTGCGTCTCTGGTTTATTTCAGGCACTCGTGTTGTTGCTCTCTAGTTCAGCTCGATTGTTGTGCATTACCCGTTGAAGACCGGCTATATTATATATTCGCCCTCTTACTTTGTGACGACTCCGTTGTTGAGCCTCGTCTTTTTGGGCGCTCTTAATACGCCTCTCTGTTGCAGCGTTTTAGATCTCTCTGTTTTTTCAGTGATTATCTCGAACCCACTCTCAGCAATCATACTGTAATCTTCTGTTGGGCCTCGCTCAAGAATCTTTCCTCCACTCGGTGAGCCAATCCGTTCCTCATTTTATCTGAACACTCTCGCCACGTAGTCTTGCACTTATCTTGAACTGAGCGTTTGGCTCTGGTTTTGGTTGTTTCTTGAACCCCCTGTGGTTTTCCGTGTTTCCTTTGACGATCTCGGGAATCAGGAAAACCACTGTTCCATCGCTACGAACAGGATGTAGTGAACTAGTTTCGCGCATTTCAAGCCTCTTCGTTAACTCTTGCTGTGACCTCAATCAAGATTACACAATTTTATTATGTTAGTGGCTAAACTTGTTCTGGCTGCCTCTTATTCTAAAGCCAACGCCAATACTTCATTCATGGTTCTGCCTTGGTATTCGTTCTCAAATGAAGTTTCAGTTGGTCGTCTTTGACCGCACGGATGAACGCGTTCACTGTTAGTCCATTCAACACATCTGCAGGTGCGTTACCGTAGGCTTGATGTTTAATTTGTTTAATCTTTTTCTAGGTCTTGTGAGCTTTCCCCTTGTAGTTGTCACTTGTTTTGGAGTTGCATCTTGCATAATTTTCTGACGTATGACAGTTTATATCTTAGTTCCTACTCAGTCATGACCCGCTCATTGCTTCTTTATTAAACTGCTGCCCTGCGCCCAAATAAATGCCGCTTAGAACTGTACTTTAAAATACTCAAATGTGATCTCGCCATTGAATGTCGGAGGCTTTAGAATTTCCCTTGAGCTTACGGCCACTGGTTCTGTGCTTTATTGAGTTGGCCATCTCCAAAAGTTATTGTAGTATTTGTTTCAAATCGGGTTTCCACTTGCTTAATTAAATGCATGATTTATCCTTCAAATTCCTTGATCTCCACTTTTCTCTAAAGAGACTTTATTTCTCCTCTTAGCTCTTTAACTTGTAAATCTTGGGCGAAATGAATTCGGTAAAGCTTCTAGTCTAACTCGGGAAACCATCCACCTTGTTCTTTTTGTAGTTCGGTCAGTTTGCAGATTTGTCAGATGGGCGCTTCTTTCATTTATTGTAGCAGATTAAACTTTCGCTTAATATTTGAAGTAACCTGCCTCATCCTTCATTGGCCGGGTGTCGGTTAAGATTTTCGCAATGTATGACTTCCTGTTTCAATGCGGTTGTTATTTCCAGTATTTTCCATGATGACTGTCGCCGGCGTTTTGCAATTGCTTTCGTTATTTTAATATGCTCCTCAAAATCAATTACTATCTGGGGTTGGCCTGATACAGCGCCCTTTGGCAACAAAATGGCACAAAATGGCACAAAAAGTTGCAACTACGATTTTAACGGAGGAAACATGCCCACATAAACTTATAGCGCAAGACGTTATAGCAAAGGACAACATTGTGGAAATAGGTACAAAATTACACAACATGACATTATGCAACAAGGTAACCTCACCAGAAGACTGTTACCAGTTTTTGCAAGATGTTTCAAGGTAAAAATGGTTTAGAAAAGATTAGGGTTAGCTGGTATGTATTCGAAACCACTCCTCTTAATTTTTTCATATTCGATCGATCCAAGAAATATTTGGAAAAGTAACACGGTCCCTTGAAAAAACCTGTGAAACGAATTTTTCTGATTACAGGAGTTGTTGCAATCGCTCCCTGTCATTTAAAAACCGCTCTCACCATTTTTATCATCGTTTGAACCGAAAAGTTGTAAAGCCCCCCACGGAAACTTTACATCTTCCAAAACGATGATGGTAAAACTGTTTCCTTCTGTTCATTTTCCATCACCGAGCTTGTCGATGCCGTTACTGAACAGCCAAGTACTTCTGCTGATTGGGATTTAGCCTAAAAATTAATTATGTAAATATGTTGTTTTGTGGTCCTGGTGAACTTTTTGTTGGTTCACAGTTCCCACACTTTTTGAGAGCACGAGTAAAAAATCAGATTGTGGCATTTTGGAATTATCCTGGATTCTAAATTACCTTGAAATTTGAGCCCAAATTGCAGAGCTGTTGGTAAATCGTGGGAGCCAATTCAATAACTTAATTGTCTGCAAGTTACTATAAGCGGAGCTATTACTGGAGTTCTGTCTTTGACTCCACTTATTGCTATGGAGACTATTCTTTTCCTTATTCAGCCGACATAATTAATTTTAAGCTTAGCATTAAGGTGCAGTGGAGAGTGAACTGTAAGTGGTACACGTATAGGACGCCCAGTAAATTTCGAGAATTTCGAATCTTTGATACCTGCAATTGGTATGGTTGATGATTGATTATTTCCGGAATATATCTTTTGTAAATCTTTTTCGGTGATTTACCCGCATTTGTGGATGTCCAACGGTTTTAAGAACGATGTACTCAAGTGTCTTGATTTCTATTCAAATGGTCCGAAATCAAGTTTCCGTGTCGAGATCAGGATTACTGTTCCACACTTAACCTTAGGCCGTGAAGTAGCCTGGATATTTACAGTACGGTGATTCAAGCTGAGATCACTGGGTTGCCCTTCTGTATCTTCGAGGATTTGAAACTGAAAGTTCCATAATACTTTGTGCCCTAGCGTAGCGCCAGCAGTAAGTAAGTAAGTATGTGGCCATACATTGTGGCGTTAAAGTCAATGTGATGGTCAATGTGTGCAACTAAAATTAATTGGTCCTTAGCCTGGTGTACTGTTATCATATAATTGTTGTAAGGTTGCAATAAAAAAATGAAATATTTCGGGCCTGCTAAACAACGAGTGGCTTGCCACGGTTGCTTTAAAAACATTTTCACACTATGGCCCTATTTATAGCTTGGAACTCCTTAAATAGGAACTGCTTGGAGGAAAGTGATGATATTATTCATTATGTTTTTAACTGTGCTGCATTTGACAGATCTTATGTAGCTCTTGCTTGCGAAAACACCATTTGCCAAGAAAGCAATTCCGCCCTGTTGCGGATTATAATCCATGGTTTACACCAAAAATTCTTTCAGGCTTTGAATGTGGAACCTTTAAAGTTTCTCACAAATTTAATAAAGAACGAAGATTAAAGCATTGTGTTGCAGCACGATGTGAACCGACATATTCATTTATTATATTTCACGACTGCTTATTAAAAATATACCGGGTATATGTTGTGATCAACACTAAACATTCTTTTGCCACAGAGTGCCCATAAATTTCTAATATAACGCCAGAAAAAATCATGTCTTACCTTAAGTGACACTTTAGGTTGGTTCACTAGGAAATGGAAATACAAATAAAATTTTCTACTGGAGGCTAGGCTGCGCCCGCTTCCAGGGGGCGAAATATTTCTAATATCATCTGATTGGAAAATATTGGAGAAATATGATTCTTATTGAATTCCAAGCCATATTGAATATTTATACTAACTGGCCTAATTCTTTCTTTAGGGTGAAGTTAGATGTATATTAAATATTTATTTGATCGTTTTATTTTGAAACGCAAAAATCTCGAAATTGGACTGGAAATGGCATAGAAACTAAAAATTTAATTCAAAAATAATTAAAGCTTCGTTTCTGATTGATCCAAATATTAGTTTTAATGATAAGTTTTATGTTTTTACGCCGCAATGGCGATATTTAATTTTTTATTGCCACTAGATGGCGAATTAAATATTAATGAATGTGTCCAAGGTTAGTGGCGATTAATTTATTACAATTTGAATGTTTCAAATTATAATTAATGTAAATTAAGAAATTAATGAGTTAATTTTACACATAGGAACAATATAAGAATATAAACTACGTGAATTGGGCAATATTTTGGTATTCAAAAATATTAAAGAAACAAACCAGTTTAGACACATTATTTAAGCTTTTAAATATCGATAAGCGTCATACAGCCTAAATGCAAATTAGAGTACATTTAATTTATATTTTATAATAATTGTATTAAGTACATAATTTTTAAATGTATATTGAAATATTTTTGAAACATTTGGATTGTGATAATTCAAAATCGATTAAGCTTGAGTGTGAATCATTTAACAATTATAGTTAATAGAGTTTGTGGCAACCTTCCACAAAAGCATTGAACCACTTCAGTAATTTGGGCTCAAATGAGTATTTTATAAAACGGAATAACACGTCATAATTGCTTATAACAACGGTTTGTTTCTTCTTTCCGAAAATATTTTTATTGCAAATGCGTGCGCTAACAACAAACCAATTCGACCGTTAGAGTAAAGGGCATGGCTTGTTCTTGGCCCTAATTAATGAAGTTCTGAATATTTTTGTTGAAATTATCCTTCAAACATTTAATTGCAAAGTATTTCTGGTTCTCGAAGTAGGATCTCCTAACAATTTAATACTTATTAGCTCTAGAGGCCAATGATATAGGTTTCTATAATAACATTTACAACTCGTATTCCTCCTGACGTATTAAATTTCACATTTACTATGCTGATTCAGATGAGTCAGGTTTTACCTTGACGAGCGACTTCATTTGTCTTTATATTCTCCGTAGTTTTGTAGTGGATGAACTGATCTATGATATCTGATTTATAGATGAGAGATAATTTTACTGTATTTCACATTATACTCCAGCTAGTATACGTCCCTCGCTTATCTCAATGCTTGAAAGATAATGCAACCTTTAACCTTCTATGAATATGTTATCGCTTTCAGTATTCAGGACTGCTACACTTACACAGTCCCTTCTGATGGGAGTATAAGCCCTAAATCATTCGTTAAAAGATGGTGATGGCACATCGTATTATTACAAGGCAGATGGAGTGGAACCGTAAATCTGTGCTAATTACCATTCGTTTACCTAAGGTGCCCAGAGGTTTGAAATGAAAGTTAATTTTCAATACTTCTGGTCTAATAGATGCTGTATAGAGGCAATCTACCATATGATATGGGGTTCTATATCCTATCTTTTCATACGCTGGGTATCCAGCTAAGTTTGACGATCGTAATGATACTCCGAATCTTTAGCTTCATCTAACGTATAAAGGTCATTTGTTAAAGAGGGTGGTGGTTAGACCATAATATTTACACTTTTTTTAGATATAGATATTTAACAAAAACGCTTGAGGTTGCTTATCCGTAAAAGGAACCAAGTTGCAGGGCAAGAGATGTAGTATCCATTTTGCAGTGTGCTTACTCATAAATCACTAATAAAACCCACCCAGAGAAGGCATGGGACTGCTATTATGATCGGCTCTAGTTATTTGTTATCCCATCTATATAACAATAACGCTTATTATAGAGTATTTCGTGTAATCGAGAGATTTCTCAATATTTAAAATACGAGAGTAGTTTCCAACGGGGTTTGCTTGCAATATTCGCCGAAAATTCGTCTCGCAAGAACTTTTATATGAGCTTCTACCTACCTTTTCAAAGTTTTAGTAGCAAAGAGGAGAAGCTTCTAGGTTCTAGATTTTTTGAATTGTCATGAGAGATCTTTTTGGAAGACTGTGCCATAATTTTACGTTTCTTTTGAAGATAACTAACAGAGTAAGTCAATGGTTTCTGACGTCGTTGAAGATAATTCGAGACAGTATGACTGCAAGCTAGTACTTTACGAATCCTTGATGTCTACGGTGACCCGCAATTCTTAATTTGTACTTTTCTGGAGTTTGCTTATAGAACCCTCAGTTCATAGCAGCTTAACTCGAGTTTCTGAAAGGCATCCTCCATTTTGGGGTTTTAGAGTTTTTTTAAACTCCGTGAGAGTTTTTTTTAACTCCGTAAGATGACTTTCTCACCGCATGAATGGAAACTAAAGGGGACTGATATTAGCTACAGATTTTGACGATCATATGTCATCCAATGCTATGCTCGAATTACTGTAACTTAATTACTGAAAAATATTCAAATTTTCTTTGCAATAATACAGAAACAACTCTCACTTACCTTCTTTGTGGAAAACAAATGGGAGTACTGAGACAAGGTACCCGATCTCCATTGGCCTAAGTAAGAAAGCAGCCGATGCTGTCTGTCAGCACTAGAGGAGGAACCTCTTTGCATGAACCAACATTTAGGTTTGATCATCAGCCTTCACTGTAGTCGGATTTACACAAGTCTCCTTGTCTTCTTCTGAATCCTCCTGGAGTCCACGATGCTTGGTCCTCCGTCAATGCAGCCAGACTGTCAGCTCTTCTTATTTAAAATAATGACCGCTCTAAATCATATGGGCGCCTTTTGATCTTCTAACTTGAAAATTTTCTAGTTACACATTTTCAGAAACGCCTTTTAATCGCTGGGCTCCTCTATTATTCAACCCCGGACCCTAGGCCTATAGGGTACCTTTTTCAAAGAAAAAGATGGAACAGGTTCAAGCACTTAGAGCCTTTATCATCTTCCTCCAATTAGCGAGCGATTATTATTGTTCTGACGTTAACCAGTCTCAGTCAGTGCCGTGTTTCAGCTCAGAACACCACAGTGTGACGCAGTGGGAGTTGCCGGTATCGTCAATTGAGGAACAGAAATGCAACGATTTTCCAATTACTCTATTCTACTTTTGGCTAGCGTCCCAACGTTTGTAAAAATTATGTTTCAAGATGGATTGATTTATGTTATGCCTAGTAAGCAGTTGACGACTTGACGTGAAATTAAATTTTACATTTAAAAATGACAATTGAAAACGAAAATGAAAATTTCACCGCCGAATTTTATTTTGCGGTACGCAGTTTAGCTAGTGAAATTGTTATTTTTCGAGTTAGAATATAGATGTCTCTGATTGACTCTATACATTTTCTCTACAGTGGCACCATTCGGGTAATTCCCCGGAAATGATTTCGGAATAGGGAACTGGGGAAAGAATTTATTTGTAATTTCTGTTAAGATTTTTTTTTTCCGGCCTACTGAGGAGAAAAGTTTGCTGTAAATATTTATAAATTGGGAATAATTTTTCCATATCTCAATTTGCATTGCACATTATACCCCATTTAATTTTGTTTTTAAAAAAATTAGCACTAACTTTTTACCTCAGCATGCCAGAAAAAAACTGTTTAAATAAAAATTACATATAAATTCTTTCTCCCGTTCCCTATTCCCGGGGAATTACCAGAATAGTGCCACTGTAGAAAAAAATGTATAGAGTCAATCAAAGACATCTATATTCTAACACGAAAAATAACAATTCTGCCACATGTCATGCATTTTTTCCCTTCCATATAATAGAAATTGCGTTTTGTTTTTGTTATTACGTCACAAATACATCGGTACGGTAGATTGGAATGACTTAATCGACTAATTCCAGATGGGGCTAAATAAGTGTTTGGAAAACACTCTTAGCTAAAAAAATAATTTTCTTTTTAGCAACCTGCCTGCTTTAAAGCAGATCGCTTCAGTAGCACCAAATCCTATTTACAGACTTTCTTCTGCTCGACTTCATTACATTGCCTGATTGATTTGAAATTCCCAAAAGAAGCCTCGCACTGCATGAAATAGAAGTTTAGGACATCACCGAGCTTAGTTGGTATGGGTTTTCATCGAAAACACGAATTATTGTTAAAGTTAACTTTTTGTAACAATTAAGGTTTAACTGTACCCAGGTTTGTATCTGTTGCGTATTTCCGTTAATGGGAAGTTGGCCATCATAAATTTTGACTTTTTAGGTATTCCAGATTACGCATTTCAACCACATTACAATGATTGCAATTTTATTTTATTTTCAATATTAATGTTTAATGATCAATGAACAACCAGTTGGCTGGCGAAAATTAAATATTCTAGTACTGTGTTGACAAGAATCGTGGAAACCTTGGTCGGATTTCAATTTTTAACAGCATAGCTAGGTTTTTCTAACCAACTAACAGCTACTTAATTTTAGTGCATTTTAGTGGGATTTTAGTTTAATCAAAGGGTCCATACTGTTCGCGTTTTACGAAACGCCAATTAAATTATGACAAAATTAACTGTTGGAAATCGATGTTTATATTTTAGTAAGTGGCCCGAAATAGCATATCGCGCAATACCTTCCTCACATCCCATTTGTGTGCCTTTTGTGAGGGGAACAATTTTTTGAAAGTTTTCCTTTTTTATAGAAAAGTCACTAAACACCACGTTTTACATATAGTAGCAGCGAAGGTATGCTCGCTTACAAGTTGGTATACAATATTTTCGCCAATAATGGAACTCTGAAAGTTCTCATATCAGATAAATTCGGGCCACATTGTAAATTTATTTATTATATACGATTTCCAATATTGCTTTAAAAAATTGTACTAAATTTATATTATAACAGTTTTATTTAAATATTAGCTATAATGAGTGAGAACCAATTCTAAGGAAAATCTAAAACCGGATACTCAGAACAGGGGCGAGATCATAAAATCCCATCGAAAAAATCAATTGTTTCAAAATATTTCAATAGACAAAAACAAAAAAGTTCAAAAAATGGTCAAACTTGGCTTAGATATTTTGTATGAAAACACAAATAAATGAAAGATTAACGGCGAAATTGTAATCGGCAACTGTATTTCATGATTCCGCCCCTGCATTAAATATTTCGGCCCAGTTTCTAGATATATTTCTTATGCACCAATTTAAATTTACCGAATACTAAACGATTTAGCCCGAGGAGCTGGTTCGCAACCATCTTAACAGTAAGAAATTTTATTTTTGTAAATAAATTATTTGCTTTAATTAATTATTATAAAAATATTATAAACAAATTATGAAATATATTAAATAATAAAAACAATATTGCTTCCAATCAATATAATAATTTAAATAATCAAGTATTATATTTAGGATATCAACGATATAACAAATAATTATAACAGTTAAATCAGGGCAGGGCAAACAATATAAATAATATATTTTTGTTTTGTGTATAAAAAGAAATTGAGAATAAAATAATATTTATTTATATAAACTATATATAAAAAATTAATTAACAATTATTTATATTTATATACACAACAATCAAATAAAATTGCATTAAACAATAATAATTATATAATAAATAATTAGATTATGTATACACACACAAAAACAATTATGTTATATAACAAAATACATATTATAATTAAACAAAATCATGTAATAACGTTAATATTTGCATAAAACAAAATAAAAATCAAATTAAATTTATTTTTGAGTGTAATGATTTTGGCCATATAAAATTCTCTATTTCATGTGTCACAAGTTAGAGCGGGATAGTTGTATAAAAAATGCATATGGCGGTCTCTTATTGCAAGGAAAAAACTCAAAACAAATCCAAAATAAATTTACAATCAAAATATTACAAATATTACAATTCGCGAATTATTGAAAGGGATTTCTTACCATTTCTAAGTTTACCAAGGTTTTATATAAAATAAAACGTAAATACGACAAATTGTTAACAGAATAATTATTTATCGAATTTCGCCTGGTGTCTAGCATCCACTATCTTCCGGAAGGTGAAATATTATATTTCTGAACCTAGCCCTGTTAACTATAAGTGTGTCTTATTTTTGAAGAAAGACCAGTTAAGAGATTTGATCGTCATTTTTGACTTAAGGCTGGAACACACAGAGCACCGCAACATATTCCAGACGATCCACACTAATGCGGCGTATGGGCGTGCACACCAAGCGGCGCAGCAGTTTGTTTTGTTTTATTAGTAGAATTGATTTGTATCATTTTTATCGAGGTTATGAGTAGCAGGAAAGAGCAGTAAATTGATGCTACTGGGTGTGGAACCTATTGATGCCGCAACAGATGCAACTTAATTTATTTTATTGGAAATACATTTAGGGTGTTTTCCAAACACCGATTTATTACAGACTTATTGACTTATTTGACGCCATCTTGAATAAGTCGGTAAAGCCATTCCAATTCTTTGTACCGACTTATTTGTGACGTAATAAAAAAACAAAACGCACTTTCTATTATATGGAAGAAAAAATTTGTCACTACTTAGGTTTGGAAATAACAACTGCATGTAGTAACATCATAGAGGAATAAATATATAAGAGAAATCATGTAGTGCAAATTTTATAAGTCAATTTCTCTTCCGAGGTTAATCTTTTTTTATAGTTTTCATATATTTATATACACAAATTTAATGCTTTTATAGCACATTGTTCTTGTTAGGCTTAAACAGATTGCCAATAGTAAAATAGATTAACCCCAGAACAGAAAAATGTACATTACATGAGTTCTCGTATGTATGCTCTATTTTGGAGACATTTCTGTGTAGACGTACTTATTCAAATAAGCCTCCTCGCAAGGTGACTTATTTGAACAAGTCGGTGTCCACAAAAAGAAGGAAGTCGGTGTTTGGAAAGCAGCCTCAATACTCAAACGATGATTTTTGTATTTTGTATTTTTTTTGTTGTATAATTTGCTGTTCGCTGCTGGTGCACACCAAGCACATCCTCTAATCATCATTTTAAACTTCGTTTCAACAAAGGTTGAGGTCGCCTCGAGTTCCTTATGTGACCACTGTCTTGAAGAGTTTGCTTGTTTTTTACAGTTTTCCAGCTATCGAGATAGCTCGGACTGGTTTCTTAAACTCTTCATCTTTCTTTCAACATGTTTCAGTTTGCCACTGTTAGTGGGGCAATTAGAGCGTGATATTGGTATTGATATTTCTTTTGTATTTAGAAATTATCTTGTGCATTAAAAAATTTCTGTCAAGATGCATTTGGCACTTCTGAAGTTTTGATATTGACTTTTGGAAGTTATTGATTAGCGACGGCAAGTATATGCAACAAATTAAATTTTATTCAACCAAACGTTTATATAATTTTAAACTAACTTTAAAACTTATGCATACATTTGAAAGATAATGTAAGCTTAACCAATAATGGTGGCTGCAGGATGTCCGGCCGCAATAATAGTCGGTACACCTAAAATACCGGGATTCGCTTGAATTACGCTAGCTGAGCCGAGATGTCCGAATGGAGTTGCCAAAATTGGTTGGGACACGGTCAACGATTGTCCTAACGGATTAACAAGTCCAAGTGGTAAAACTGAGGCTTGGGCACCGTAGGCGATAGCCAATAACATTACAATCATAACAGCCTGCAAAATATTTGTATTTAAAATTAATCTGCTAGAACATTTGTATAATGATTAGTTTACTTACCTTCATTTCGTATAATTCTTAAGAATTGTGTGTCTTACTATTTTTAGCTAAGCAGCGTGCAATACAATAATTCATTGTCGCAATTGGTTTTGCTATTTATATGGAAAATATCGCTTGCTCTAGCTAATTTTTCTATTGTTGGGCGCTAGTTGAAAATCATTTGAAGTGAAAAGTTGTTTTACTGGATTTTGAGTTTGCGTTTATGTGTTGAATTAGGAAGTTATATGCACAGGTTTCTCGAGTTATTATACAGCGCGCTTTGGTATAATAAGCGCAGTTTGAATTGTTGTAGAATTTACTAATTAATTAAATTAAAATTGTTCTCAAGTGATTTATGAAATTGACAGGTAATTTATATTTATTGGTTTTAGATTTATTGGGTGATTTATGAGACAATTGTATGTGTTATAATATACTGGAACTAGAATATCAATTTAGAGTAGAACTTCGGTAGCATCTTGCCAGTCATACTATACTAAGAGATATTTGTGCAGATTTACCATTCGCTAATACCGCAGTCAAAAAAAGGAACTTAATATCTGTAGCTCCTCTATAGCCCAGACGGATTGACTGATCGGGATACTTAAGCTTTTCTTTTAAATTGGGAGATCTCAATGATTTTTGATCCATCGGAAATGACAGCTTCCGTAGGAGCTTTTATTTTTATCGGAAATGACGATTTTTGGCAAACAAGTGATTCAAAGCTCATCTAGTAATTTGTTTATCTTAAATTAGTTTCTCGATTTATGATGATATTTCTAGAAAAATTCTATATAGAATTATCCGGATATACTTTGTTGAATATCGCCTCACAGGAGATTTACGAGCATTTATATCTCAGAGATTTATATCTCAGCGGCTTATATCTCAGTTTGTAGTCAAAACTTCAACGAATCCGGCGAAATATGTCAAGTACTCGGGAATCGTTTGTGAGGCGAGATACAACCAGATATTCCAAATAGAATTTTTGCTGAACATATCTCAGTTTGTAATCAAACTTCAACAAATTCTTTGGTACATGTCAAATATTTGTGAATTGCATATGTGAGACGAGATTATATCCAGATAGTTTTCTGAAAATATTGCAGCTTGTATTCTAAACTTCAACGAATCCGGTGCTATATTTCGGGTGCTCGTGAGCCGCCTGTGAGCCGAGATTCAAAGCCAAAAATTAAAATTTAATAACTTTTTACAAATGTTACATCCGGCACATTCTCCATGTTTAACAATACCACATTATCCACCGATCTCCATGAATTCTCAAGATATACAAGGGGTTCTTTCAAATGGTTATATGACATCTTGCGTTTTTGAATCAATACAATCAGTTGAACTTATATCCGAAATTTAAAAATTAAAAAAACAAACCATCCAAAGCTTCATGGCGGCCAATCACAAAGTCACAAAGTGATAATTGAGTTTCCGTATTGTCTCTTGCAGCTGAGGTTACGGCTGTCTAAACTTCCAATCAATTGAAGGATAACTTAAAAATCGGCACAGAATATACTACAGAAACGATATTTTGAAACCATAATTTTTTGGCAATACCTCTAAAATAGTTCCTACGTACGACAATAGATGGCTCTAATTTTGAAAAAAATCACGTTGTTTGTGTCATCATTTAACAAACAGTGAGCGAATCAAATAACAATTATATTTCGTCAGAAAGATATGCATTATGCAAAATATGTGATATAAATTTTACCCAAATCAGACCACTTTAAATACATTTACACCGACCAAATGACACAGTGGTTAAAGCTTTGGCGTTTGGATCGGGAGGTACCGGGTTCGAATCCCGATAGGGGCAGGATGCAAAGTGAAATTTCATCAACAGATTTCGATCTGTGGTGAAATGTAACACATCTATGACCCCCTGTCGGTGTGCAAAACTCATGGGCCGACCCATCTTCCATGCTGGTATAGGCTGGCATGGAGCTTGCAAGGTGCAGATGGTCTTAAAATCGGTCCTATAGCCGTACGTCCTCGAGTTGGCCGCAAGGCGTAAAGTAAGGACGTTAAAAGCATAACCGCGGAAGAGCAGGGTGAGCCTTGAGCCCCAAAACAGATCGCATAGTTACCAATAAAAAAAAAAAAAAAAAAAAAAAAATAAAAAAAAAAAAAAAAAAAAAAATAAAAAAAAAAAAAAAAAAAATAAAAAAAAAAAATAATAATAAAAAAAAAAAAAAATAAAAATACATTTACAGGGCCATATGGATATAAATTCGTTTCAAAATGTGATACATTGATCCGATACATTGCGATCGAGCTTTTACCCAGTCAAATGATTTTACGCCACATTCGCCGGTATACTGGAGAAAAATCATACGTTTGTGGAATATGTGGGGATCGATTTATTCAGGGTACCGCACTACAAACACATCGCAGAGTGCACGGCAATTATGAAGAAACCAGCCAGCGCCATTTGCGAGTATCAGTGTAAATAATCCTAATCGGTATCGAGTAAATCGCATTGGATACATTCCACTAAATACTACAACGGCATCGACTACAAATTCCGTTATAAAGCCAGACGTTCCATACCAAATATAAAAAAATTATCTGATTCTAGCGCACTATCGCCATCCAACAATATACCTAGTCGACTTCACCAAACTTAATGCAACAACAGCAGCATCAAATGAACTCACCAATGCCAGTAAATCATATGAATGATATACATTCACCAAGTTCCCAACTCTCATATAGCTCGTCAACTCCTACTTCGATCGGAAATCCCAACCTGAAAATCTAGTGGGGAATAGTAATTTCCATAATGCGCCACTCATCATACCACTACCTCATCCCACATCACAACGAATTCTACCAAATTTTAGATTCCCCTGTGCTCCAAATCTAGAAATATTTACAATCTACATCTATGATGTAGAAGGTCAAACATTCGAGTCGAAAGAAATTCTACAAAAATGGAGTTATGTCGCTTCTGTGGTTTCGGACTGAATGTTATTAATGTCATTACAGGTTATCATGACACTTTTTGCTGTCGCGATATTGATATTTTGCGGGCTGGGATAGAAAACTCTCCCGATAGTGATAGATTAGTGTTGCTTTTGGATTAGTTCGAGCTGAATATCGGGCCAACTTCATATGTGTAAAGTGAGTGACTGTTATGTGTAAAGAGAGTGTATATAGGACCAGTACGATGGTCGATGATGAAAATGAACAAACAGAAGTCACTCTGCCAGAGCGCACAATTCGTAGAGCGCCGCATCTTCCAGGTCAGAACTATAAGCTGGAATCAAGATACTGTGTAAGGCAGGACATGAAAAGTGAACCGCGAAAAAATTGGGAGTCCTTCGGGCTCAAAACAGATTGCAAAGATTCGAAAGAAATAAACAAACCAACCTGGTTTCAACTATAACAAATATGATGTTGATCTCGCATAATATGCAAATCATTTACCTACACGGCTACTAAAGTCACCGGTGCTTGCAGCAATAATTCTGTATCGATTTTACTTCAAAAATCGCATGATGAAATAAAATTTTAATATTGCAATACAGTAAGCTGCAGCCTTAAGAATGCGCTTATAGCTTTTTTAATACAAATCTCTTTTGTCGATTAACTATCGTCGCCTAATCGTGTCTCGCACATTTTTATTGGTTAACATTGAAAATCGAGCAAAATACAACATTTTTCCATTTCAAACACTAACTGCTTTGTTCTTCTGAACAGAAGTTCAAAACAATGAAATCTGCTGTCGTATTTTGCAAGTGTAAAAAAAATTAGAAATTGTTGTTGTATATTGATTACAAGTACAGGGTGTTTTTTAGAGGTTCACAATTTTAAATTAAAATAGAACAACGAAAAACATTTTGAAGCTCATAGTGAAAGTAGATTTATTGGATAGATAATTTTATGCCATTAATGCTTGAATATGATTTCGGCCATGTGGCCGCCGCGGCTTGCGCGTACATGGCGTAATTTGGAGGTCCAATTTTCGATCACTCTTCGCAGCAATTGCGGACGTATCTCGTTAATAACTCGCCGAATGTTATGTTCCAAGTGTTCAATCGTCTCTGGTTTATCGGCGTAGAGCAGTGACTTAACATATCCCCAAAGAAAACAATCTAATGGAGTTAGAGATCACACGATCTCGGTGGCCAATTAACAGGACGATTGCGTGAAATTAGTCTTTTGAAATTAGTCAGCATGTAAATTACCCGCTCTGATGGACGATTATGATGACCATAAAACGGGCGTAATGCACGATGAGTTTGGCGAACAGAACCATTATTTTGATAAACAATTTTAACGATTTGCAAGCGTTGCGCTGGCGTGAGCCTATTCACTATGAAATGGCCAATCAAACTAATGACAAAGCAAATGTCAGCTGTCAAACCGGTTGTCAAACAAAACAGCGTTGCCAACTTAAAGAAGTGAACCTCTTAAAAACACTTTGGTATTGACATAAATGGACGTCTTCGAGTTCAGTAACATACTCCATACGTTTTGCGAACAGGAAGTTTTCCAATCAATCAGTTTTATTTATTTTATTTTGAGGGGTTTGGCTGCCTTATTTCAAAGATTACATAATTAATTTTTTAAATTTCGGATTAATGAATGATTGGTCCAGGGAAGGAGGTGATCTAGGTTTCTTCCATTTTTTCCAATTTTGCTTGTTGTGATGAAGTTGTTATCGCATTGTCTCTCTCTGCTACGCCCCCAGACCCCAATCAATATCACAATGAAAGTAAGCATAATGTGTATTGAGATTTGGAATCATGTTAGGGATTTACATAAATTTGCTTTAACTTGTTTATATTACAGTTCTTAGTTGCTGCACTCATGATAGTAGTTGCTGTTAGTGAAAATCCATCTCATTTATGTGTACTACTAATGGCCTGGCAGTCTGTCACATGGTCTAGGTGGTACCATTAGATGTCCACGTTGTCGAATTAAACGGATACATCCAATCGGTCAACTCGGTTAATGTACAACCAACCAGGAACATTATAAGTCAAAACGCATACGTCCAATTTGATGATACAAAATCTTTCCATCTTTTTGACGCTGACTTATTTGCTTCCTTTAGTCAACATATATAACTGTTCATTAATTTATTCATTGAAGGGGTTCCCGAGCTTACATCACCCAGATCAGTACTGTAGTCACCTAAAGCGGCTTTACGAAACCTGGGAAGTTCGTTATTTCCGATGTAGCAAGGCGCAGGTGTATTTAAGATATTCATCATTGGTGCGAGCTCAATTAGAAAGTCTCACCACTGCCCTCAATTGTATGCTAATTACAAAACATAAAAGAGTTACGAAGATTGATAAAAACTATTGACGATTATTATTACGTTTGGGCATCGTTGCAAGGATATGAACAGCATCAGTACTTGCGAGCCATGCGCTTGATGTCGTTTACGTTAATATCTCTCTAGTCAAATGTTCCATTTACGGATAGGAAGTGGAGGTTTTCAAGTACTACCAGCAGCTAAATTGTCAGATGCACGATCTATTAACACTAAATGGTGAATGATTTTTAGGCGCAATGCGAAAGTCTCCTTGAAGAGGACCATGAGTAGTTGATCATGGAAATTTAATTGGCAACCGATGATACAGAGTGATATAAAATAAATGTGCGGTAGCAAAGAACTCTTCAGTAAACTAGTCACTCCACATCCAACCATAAAATATCTGGTTTTTGAGTTTCAGATGCAAAATCTGCAAAATAAAAATGATAAAAGGAAAAACAGCGAATTTCGAAATAAATTTGTGCACGGCGAAACAACAACAATTCAGTGCATCAATTTAGTGCGATTTCGAGTGGAAAGTTACTTGTGGTATTGCGTGGAACAGCACAGCGGTCAAGCAGTCACGTTGCGCAGTTCAAGTGGAACACTCCAGAACAAGAAAAAACTTTAGTTTCTGGATTTTCGAGACCGGTGAGGCGGTGACACAATTGAAATAAAATGGAAGGTTAACGTGTCAGCGTTGAAAAATTGTAGGGCGTTCAAAATTGGCCGATGTGGAAATTCCAGATGCGTCAAATCTTGGAATCAGCTGAATTTTTCGACTACGTCGATGTCACAATCGATAAACCAACTGTTACGAGTGCAAATTATGCGACGGAAATTGTGATTTGGAAAAGGGCAGACGCAAAAACAAGGCGGACAATTTCAACTACATGCGGAAAACAGTTAATATGGCTAATCATAGGCGGTGAGACAGCAGGTCAATTGTAGACGGCGCTCACAAGTACGTATGACCAAAAGTCGGAGAGTAATACTTATTTTCTGCAACAAAAGTATTCCAACTTCAAGAAGGAGCCGTCAGACGACATGGCGACTTTTATATCAAAATTAATAGAAATTAATAGAAATAGTGTAGTCCATCGAACACTAACAAATCTGAAGGCGCGTTTGGGGGAAGAAATGCGTCTTAAGTCACAGGGTTAGGTCGAGGAGGTGGAAGCGCTGATGGCCAAGCGAACTTTTCCAAAGAAGGACAACAATAACAAAAAGGAGAATTTGTCGAATAACAACAAGAAAGCGGCGAATAAAAGCGACAAGCCGAAAGGCAAGTGATTTAAGTGCGGAAAAGGCGGTCATTGGAAGTGGGACTGCTCAGAAAAGACGAACCTCGGACAAATAGCAAGAAGACACTTCAGTGGATGCTTTCATTTGTCACACGGAAGCAAGTGGTGACAGGAACTCCTGTATTTTGGATTCAGGAGCTACGAATCACATGAGTCACCGAAGTGAATGTTTTGAAAACTTCACGGAAATATCTGAATCGGTGAAAATAGGCAATGGTGATAGAATCATGGCTCGAGGCAAAGGCGACATCAGTATTCGTGCTTTCAATGGCAACGATTAGAATCGCAGCGAGTCATGGAGGTTATATTTGTGCCGGACTTGTATGTAAATCTATTTTAATCGGGAAAGGTGCCAGATCATGGGTACAAACTGAGCATGGACAACGAAGGTTGCGAAATACTGAAAAACGCAAACGTCGTTGCGGTGGGAGTTCGCAAAAAGGGGTTGTTCCAGATGCTTTTCAAAACTGGATTTTACATGCGAAGCTTGTAGTTTCCAGGTACTTCTTGTTATTAAAAGACGATTATTCACATTTTCGTTTCGTTCACTTCATAAAACAAAAATCTGAAGTAGAGAGTTGCATCAAGAAGTGTGTCAAGCTGATACAGAAGGACGATAAGCACAAACTTCGTATTGTCAGGTCTGACAATGGCACGGAATTTGTGAATGCATACGGCATTCATCACCAACGAGCTGTGCCGTACACACCTGAGCAAAACGGTTGTGCTGAGCGAGAAATGCGGACGATCGTCGAATCAGCGAGAATGATGATTCAGGTGAAGCAAATGGGAAAGAAGTTTCGGGTCGAGGCGATGAATTTAACAGTCCATGTGCTAAATCGAACTGGAACAAGCACGATCGTCGGAAACTAACCGTATGAATTGTGGCACAACAAGGAAGCGAAGATTGACCATTTGCGAATTTTTGGTTCGGAAGTACTCGACGCGAAGGTCACCAAATGTATCTTCGTTGGATACAACCGTCGTTCCAAGGTATATCGAGCATGGGTTCCAAAAACAGGAAAAGTTGAAATATCATGCGACGTGGTATTTTTGTTGGAGGAATCCGGGGCAACGCTCGACATTGAAGCTGAAGAAAAAGCTGGCGCGAATGGGGAAAAGGCGAACGCAAGTAACGAGAGCGCAGATGATGGAGGCGCAGACGATTTCATCATGCCAGAACAACGTGAACAGCGTGGCGCGATATGCGATCTTTATAATAGAAATGTTGTCAATCGTTGTTGTCAATACGATGTCGATGTCAATCGATGTTGTCACGTACATGGACTTTGGTTAGGGCACCAACTAACAATCGATTATCAAGAAACCTTCAATTCAGTGGTGAAGAGTACTTCGATCAGGGCAATCCTGGTATTGGCAGCGGCGAAGCAAATGACCTTGAAGCAATTCGATGTCAAAACGGCATTTCTAAATGGAGATTTAGAAGAAAATGTATACATGAGCCGGCCGATTGGATATGACGATGGAAGCGAAAATGCGTGCAAGCCATCCAAAAGCTTGTATGGACTGAAACAGGCGCCACGTTGTTGGAATAAACTCGATTCACTGCTCTTGTCAACAATTTTTGTTTCAGAGCGAGTGAATCGGATCCGTGTGTTTTCGTCTGCGGCGGGAAAAATGGTATGGTAATCCTTGCAATTTATGTCGACGACGGTTTGATTGCAGCGGAGAGACGGGAAGACATTACGCTGGTCATCGAACATTTGAAAAAGTATTTCGAGATCAAGGTTTTCGGGTTGAATTGTTTTCTGGGACTTGAAATTGATCGGCGATCGGACGGATCGATTCACGTAAATCAACAAGGCTACGCAAGAAAAGTCGTCGATCGTTTCAACATGACAGATTGCAATGCAGTGTCTACTCCATTGGACAATTCACAAAATCTGGGAGATTTTGAGGCCGACGAGGAAGTGAATTTTCCGTATCGAGAAGCCGGAAGTCTGATGTATTTGGCCGTCGCCACCAGGCCAGATATCAGATTTGCAGTTGGAAGTGTCGGCCGATACTTGGAAATACCAGCTGCAGCACATTACTTTCGAGGCTCGATGGGCATGGGAATTCGCTTCGAAGGTAAAAATGATTTGAACTTCTGCGGATACAGTGATGCGGACAACGCCGGCGACAAACAAACGCGACGGTCGATGTGGGGCTACGTTTTTATGTTTGGTGGTAGCGTCATCAGCTGGGGATCGGAACGCCATAAATCAGTTGCGCGTTCGACGACGGAGTCGGAATATATGGCAGCATCACACATCATAAAGGAATTGGTCTGGCTACGACACCGATGAAACGGCTTTGAAACGAATACATAACACATCGACGTACGGTATCACTTCCGAAGACAGAATTTTCGAACTGAATAAATGTTGGCATCGACTTTGAACTCGGCTGTGGATGCGAATTGTCAGAGCCACTTCACAATTAAATTCATTCTAAGTAGGTCGTGCAAATTTGTTCTCAAAATAGTTCTAGTGGTTTTTATTTTTTTATCTCAATAAATAGCTCGTAGCTTATATTTCGTTTGTAACGCGTGGTTTCCTCGCTATGTGATTTTACTTAAATCCTTGCGAATCCACAAACGATCGCACACGGAATACTGAAGGCGGTATTCGTTGCCGTAAATATTACCTTAACACACAGATTGCTGAGTTTTCTTTTCTTTTGAAAGCTCTACTCTTAGGGCAACTACTCACATATGCTGTATCTCTGTTAGACATTACTGAGATAAGCAATTTCCGATACAGTGAGCATCCTATAATTTATTGATTTTGTCAACTGTTTTACCAATACTTGTGCGTTTTTATTATTGCGCCAAATTTTGTATTTCTTCATAGTCGTCAAATAATTTTAGGTCGTTCAAATTAGTCTCCTGTTGACCTCAAGTTGTTTATATTACGAATGATGCTGCAAGGCAAAGAACCGACCTACACCGTATATTTAAAACCAACACAAACACAATGCTAAGCTTCATTAAATTTTCAGAGCAGGCCAGGATAATTGATAAACCGCGATAATTGATAAAATTAATCGCGATATGATTTTTAATACCCAAAGAAAGGCCAAAGGTTTGTTAAGAATACTAAGCATCATTCATGAAGCAGTTTTTAGTAGCTCGATAAAGGATAACCAGTTGGCAGTCCCAGGGTAAGAATTGCCTATGGTCATTATCGATGATATTGCAACGTGTATGCCAAAACTCATATAAGTTGTGCCACAATTAAAGGATCAAAGTGAAGAGGTTTTCGTTTCGATGGTTTTTGCCAGCTGAATATAAGCAGTTTCATAGTGCGTGGAAATCAACGAGTGCAGGCAACCAAACTATGATAAATTTACGTGCGTGATTAATAGCGGATGAGCTTCGATTCGCGTTAGATTAAAAGAACGGCAGCGTTATGGGTCAAACTGATTTTTTCGAAGAAGAATTCCAATTCAAAAAAGGGTCAAGTTAATGGCGGTAGTGGCAAGCTAAAAGGCAATTGTTTCCATTGTGGCGAGGGTGGTCATTTGTAATGTGACTGAAAATAACAATTCAGATAACAAAACCAGAAAAACGTTTTAGACGATGGTTTACACTGATTGAAAACGTCTCGGTACCTAGCCGCGCTATTCCGTTTGTCGCCTTTCCTAGTCAGCTGACTAGCTGGACTGCTTCAAGCAAGATGGAATGAGGAACTCGTAAATTTTTATAATTATTAAAAAATTCGGATTTTATTATTCTAATTACAAGTATCCATAACAAAAATATAATTTATGGGTGTGAGGCAGTGAAAACAATTGATTGAAACGTTGATTACAAATATGCGTACATCATTAAAATGTACCTGGTGCTGGATCCGTATTAAACGAGCGAACGGATTGAGTATGACCTACAAGTGGTGCAGCATGAACTGAACCTCGATTTGCTGCTACATAATTGCCTGCAAAAGGGGTTCCTGGTGGAAATGCTGGAGCAGCTGGTGCAGCGCCTGGAAGAAATTCTGCATCAGGTTCGAATGATGCAGCAGGTGGTGGCGGTGAAGCAAGGTAAGTTCTTGGGGCGTATCCAAATCCTGGGTATGCACCAAAATAGGGATTCCAACCGAATATGCCAATTTGTTGGGCCGAACTAGCGGTTACGGCGGTGGCTAAAACAACAAGAACTGCGGCGAACTAAAATTTAAAATTTCGAGAAATTAAAACGTTTCACGGGGAAATCATTACTCGCAAATAATTTTACTCACTTTCATTTTGGTTGCGGAATTAATGTTGTGTTATCACTTGAACTTTCAAATCTGCTTTGCTCTCGATATGGTAGATCTCTCCTCCTTATATATTGAACAATCTTAGTGTTATTTAAATTTGAAGTGCAACAATGTTGGCTAATTAATTCAAAATTCAATTATGATCGAGCGATTATTAATTGATTTGTGATAATTTATGCAGTTGATAAGGAGTAAATTTAGTAGCAGAGTCGAGGGTGTGTCGACAGATGAAATATACGCGCGTAAAAATATAAAACAAATCGGTATTTGTTGTTGCATTGCTTACAATGTAATCGCACACGCTTGTAAAATTAATTTTAATTTATTTAGATTAACTTGTTTGGCGTTACATTGTTGCAAATTTATTTATTTGCAGTAAATCCAAAAATGCGCGGGAATTTGTATATAAGCGAATCGAATTGTTAGATTGGAATCATAAAACAATTTGTGTCCTAATCAGCCGCATCTCAAGCAGAATAGCAACTTGAACCAATCACAATGAAAGTAAGTGGAGCACCTTTAAACACTTTTGAAAATGTTATATTTACTTTTTATCGTTTACTTCTAGTTCATCATCGCTTTCGTTTTATTCGCCCTCGCCATTAGCGCAGCATACAGTGCTGTTGTGCCATTCCCATACACATTCTCGGGTACTTACACAGCACCAGCCGGATTTGAATATGCTGCACCATACTACTACGGAGCTGGATACTACAATGGGGCTTATTATGCTGGGCCGGCCGCTTATTTCAGGGCTGCTTAATTATATTAGAAGGCAAGCGGATTTTACTGGATTACACTCAAATGCAACTCAACCCAAATATTGTTTTGGTAATATTTTGAAAATAAAATTTTAAGTTTGCAACAATATACTGTGTGGTTTTAATCCGCTTCGAATTGTTCAGTACTATTATTATACCGAAATATGAAGGGGTATGTTGTGGCCTACACCCGACTTTCTTTTACGACATATGTACAAAGATTTCAAATACACCTGCGTCCTGCTTACATTTCAGAAAACCAACAAGGTCAACCCTTGTTCGGTACACAGATGTCCACCACATTTCGCAGAATTATGGCTAAATAAATTTTTTTTGATCAAAACTCGTCATTTCCGGTAAAATTTATATAAATAATCTGAACAAATTGTGTTTGAAAGTTAAACTACAATTTTTTTGTTGTAACCGTTTTTTCGTAAATGCCATATGCTTTTCAAAATATGTAATTGAAAAAAAAAACGAAAAAGGTCTAGGAGCTACAACTTAAGGTGAACCGATTTCAGCCAAAAATCACTGGCATCTCCCAATTTTTGAAAAAAGCTTAAGTACGAAGTTTCATCCCGATTCAACATTTCGCCTGGGTAGTAAATGTCTGAATTTTTATTGAAAAACAGTTTTTTGTTGGTATAAACGTCATTTCCGCTTAAATTTTGGAAAACTAATCTGTACAGGTATTGTTGCAAATTTAATTCAGAGACTTTTAGTTAATAATCGTTTCTCTTGTAAATCGGTATCTGACACTTCCGGTGAACGATTTGTACCAAAATTCAGTTACAATTTAGTTTGCACGGCACCACACACGCAGAAAAAAACGCAAAGATTTTTTAACAACTACTTTTTGACTTCGGCGGTATAGCGAATGGTAAATCTGCAAAAATCTCGAATTCAAAAGTTTTCATGATTACTAGTACGTGTTCAATGAGTTCATTTAATGTTACTCACAGTTGCAAAATATTTTTTAATAGCTTCGTTCGGTTTCGGTTGTGTGTTTGAAAAAAAACCGTGCTAATCTTTTAAGGGTTACTTTCAGTAAAGAAAACCGGGTTCAGAATTATACGAAAATTTTTTGTTACCTGTGTGCTGGCAGAACAATATTATACTCAGCTTTAATTTATGCAGCCTGCCAAAACAAGAAACATGGGCAGATGTGCATAGTTACTTTTGATCAACCACTCTTTATGAAGTCAATTGAAATGGTTAAGTCTGCGGATCAAAACAGTGATATATCTGGAATAATTGTACGCCTTGGAGGATTTCATCTACTCATGTCATATCTTGGCACAATTCGATATATTATGAAAGGAAGCTGACTAGAAGAATTATGGGAAACAGTTTATGGCAATGCTACAGTCAAACATATGCTTACCGGACATGTTTTTTCGCGTGCTTTGCGATCACATATACTGACGGTATCAGCATTAAATTATTTGATTATGGGCAATTCAGAAGATTTGAAATCTGTAATGAAATCTGCTGAAGTCATGGAAACGTATCAGAAACTGGTAGAAAACAGCATGTCACCGGATATGTGTCATGATTCGGAAGTCGTACCTGAAGAGCTGCTTTAAAAGTAACATCAACAGGCTAAGAACAACAAACAGAACATGTAAACTTTGGCTCCAATATTTTGAGCAAGTTATGATTGTGCTGCAGTATATCCGAGCTGAGAGGACCGGCAACTGGCAGATGCAAAATCTGCTCATTTATATTTACAGGAAATGAAGGAATTGCTAGCGATGCTGACCGATGAAGAGTACAAGAAATTTCCAAAGAAATACTTTTCGCTAAGGAGTAAAAGTGCGCAACGGAGTGGTATTTGGACGGACATGTGCATAGAACAATCACATATGCGATCAATGAAGACGATAGGAGGATTATCTCGATCGATGACACCATCTTAAAATGGATCCGTGATTGAAACTGTTACAATCATCAATTACTTCCGAACAATATGTTGAACTCCGAGGCAGTAGAAAAGCAAGGATAATCTGGACAAAAACAGATTTATTTAACCCATTTCGGAATCCAGCTGGTGATCTTGTCAGTTTGTCAAGTATAAACTCGCTGTAGTTATTTCATCGAATTGTTTGTCTTATTTTAACTATGAATTGGCTTCGGCGCCACCTTCTCTTTTCAACGACGGTCTCCTACGAAAAGGAACAAAATCGAGGATCAACACCATATTTGAAAGAGGTTGGCATTGGTAGGGAGAATTTTCCAACAAATTGCAAATAAATGTTGTAGATGGAGTGCATCTGCTTCACTCGGTATTATGGCCAAAGCCAGCGACATATGGCACGATTCTACAAATTTATGGTGATTATGTTTTAAAACATTATGACAGAAACACAACGGTAATGTTTGATGGTTATCCGGACTACGCCACCACGAAAGGAGAAGAACCAAAGAGAAGAGCCATTGCCAAAATTTCAGGAAACATCGAAGTAGAGAGCAATATGACGTACACAATCGAAAACAAAATGATAAATCGAAATTCATCGGCAAACTGAAGCAACACCTACATTGTTTGAACATACCAACACATCAGGCGGAAGATGACGCAGATACCTTTATCGCAAATATAGCTGTGAGCTTTGCAAATCGTGGGGATCAAGTGGTGGTTGCTGCAGAGGACTCGGACATCCTTATGCTGCTTGTGTTTTTATGTTCACCAGCACGTCAAAGAATTTGACTTCTTTGCCCCCAAAGACTGTGTATAATACAGCAGCAGAGAGGACCTGCTTAAGCGACCTGCTTCCGGTTCTTCATGCTTTTACCGAATGCAAAACAACCTCAGCAGGAAAGGAAAACTAAAAGCATTCAAGCATCTGCAGGCCAATGCAGAACTGAGAACCGACGAACTGAGGACCGACGTGCAAGTGTGCATGCAAACGAGTGCCACGAAGGAGAATATTGCAGCCAGCGGAGCGCGTTTAATATGTGGACTATATAACATTACCAAGATATCTTGCTTACAACAGAGTAATTGGTAATCTGCATCAGTATTCATTTTGGGTATACCATCAAGTTCAAGCATGGCTGGGAAATGCGTTGCTTCCAACAGATTGGGGATGGAAATCTGTCAAAACTAGTTTGTTGTCCATTCCAACTGACCTGCCAACGGCTCCAAAAGATGCGAATGTAAGCGGTTAGGAATTCTGTGCTCAGCAATGTGTGGGACCTGCCAGGGCATATAATGCAACATTACTACAAGCGAAGAAGATCTCAATGATATTGAACTAAATACTCAGTTACTATTTTAACTTTTAAATGCCCTTATAATTAATACTTAAATGGGAGTTTGAAGTAATGAAATATTGACATTAATTTTTTAATTTTTATAATGGAGTTTTTGAAGGTTGGTTTCTTAATAAAATTAAGTTATTTCGTAAACGGTACATCGCACAAGCCTGCAAATTCAATCTCGCATACTGTTATGGAATACTGTTTTTTAAATAAGTCCTGATACTGTTCTATTTTTACAGTTAAACTCCAACAATTTACTTGCTTTTAACATTTAGCCTAAATTTGACCAACTTAACGGCCATAAATTTAAAATGGCGTCATTTGAGCCATTCTTCGAGTTTGTGCTGTGTACCGTTCATTTTCATTTTTCTGAACACCTAAAATTGGTTATTCCAACCCTGTTTGCAGGGTTGGTTCAACCTTTAGAGGTGGGAATTTTTTCTAAAATACTGTCTTCAAGTAGTACTACAACCCTGTAATGTTTCGTTTCTATTTGGAGTTATTTACTACTTTTGCACAAAATTCCTGCACTAATAAAATTCTTATAAAACTGAGACTACAAGAATTCATCAAAGGTCGAAGTAATCCTCGGTCCTCGGACTAAATCACTTTACATAGATCGGTACTCAATGGTTAGATTCTAGACTTTCTCAGAAATAATAGAACTGAGGGTAAACTATAAGATAGATGATGTCCCCAAGCTACACTATTTGAAGGGATTCTTAAAAGGCGTTGCAGCAGCATTGGTTAGGTAAATCGCGGGCATCGGAGATAATTATACACATATCTATGTTATCCAAAACACTGCAAACAACGCTCACACTCATATGTGTGATATACATCCAATGAAGTGTTGAGGCAAGTGTTAGGAGGGAACGCTGAAACTAGAGACCCGTGGATGATCTATATTTTAGTCAACAAACTTGACCAAGAGAGTAAACAAGCTTGGACATTATAAACTGCAGATGCAGCTTTTCCAAGAATGAAGCAATTTTTAAAATTTTTAAATAAACGTCGCCATATATTGGAAAGTTGTGAAACTAAAAGGTCATCCAGTCGTACAAGTGCAAATGCGTCTAACCTCTAGGCTTACCATACAAAGTCCAATCCAATAAATTGCTTGAATTGCGAAGGAAATCATCAGATGATAATCGAAGAAGGTTTTTATGTTTTCGATATCACTTAATTCTGCCTTATATTTTATCCATTTTGTGTTAATATGTTCTGGTAGATGTTCATCCCATTTTATTCTGCTTAACCATAATTCTTGCATCATAATTTTTGCTGTAATTGTTAATATGGATAGAGCCATCCAACTGGATCAAATAGCTTCGATGATTCGGATAATAATGAACACTTTGTAGCTTGGTTGCTGGATAACTGAAGGCTTGCAACATCAAATTTAAAGTTATATCCTTGTGGATCATACAAAATTCCTAGGGTCTTGATGCAATCGTTTAGCCTGATTTCCATATTACCCTTATCGTGCAGCCCTCTTGGTACATGTTTTAATAATTCACTTGAGTTAGAGAACCATTTTCGTAAGTTAAATCCACCTCGATCTGTTAGCAATTTTAATACGCGAACTGATTGACATGCTTCCCTTATATTGTGGCATCCGGTCAGCAAATCGTCAACATTAAAATCTTTCAATATGATATGTGCTCTACTGGATACTCACTGGCTCCATCAAGAGCTAACTATCTCAAAGCTCTTATGGCCAAGAAACTGGCTGCTGTTGTTCCATATGTGACTGTCTTAAGTTTATAAGTTGTCATTGGTTTAGACGGTTGAGTTCTCCAGCATATTCGTTGGTAATTCTGGTCTTGTTCGTTTATCCAGATTTGGCGATACATTTTCTCTATGTCCGCCGTCATTACGATTTTGTATTTTCGCCATCGCTAGGTCATCTTGTAATTTGGGACCATTCATCATGCAATCGTTTAAAGATATGCCGGTCGTAGTTTTAGCCGAAGCATCAAACACTACTCTAAGTTTTGTAGTGGTGCTATCCTGTTTGAATACACCATGATGCGGTATGTAATAGGTGTTACTTGCTAAATTGTGATCTTCAACCTCTTCTTTAGATTTATGTATTCCTGCATAAATTGATGATATAACTGCTTGACAGACGGATCTCTCTTGGACCAATTTTCAATTTGTATTAGCCTGGCAGCGGTTTTTTTTCTGGATTCTCCTAATTTGATATGATTATCCTTGAATGGAATTTTTACCACATATCTTCCATCTGATCCCTTTTCTGAGGTTAACTGGAAATGTTGTTCAACCAAGTCTTCCTCTTCCGTATTAATTCTGATTTCTGGTATCGAATCTACCTCTATGAGTATCATTTTTGTTGGTTGGTTTGTTCTGGTGCCGCCTCTGCTGCCTATTAATATCCATTCGATTCCAGTTTGTTGTGCCATTGGTTCTAATTCACCTCCTTTTATGATGTTGTTGTTTATGATTGCTGGATAATAGTCTGCACCAAGTATTGTTTGTGACTTGTTATAATAAGGATCGGCGAGTTGTATTTGTTTGAGATGGGTCCAGCATCTTGCATCAAAGTCCACCTCCGGTAATTATTGGTTGAGTTTATCAAATACCAAGGCTTCGATATTTAGTTGAAACTCGGTTTCAAATCTTGGCAAGATTTGTATATTGATTGGATGTTTACAATCACCTGCTTTACTTCCTCCTATATCGGAGATAGAAATGTTGACCTTCTTTTTCTTAAGGTTGAGTACGTTAGCCGCTTTTGATGAGATTAATGTCACCTGTGATCCAGGATCGATTAATGGTCTTAGCAAGATCTGATTTCCCGTGCAAGTTATGACTTTAACTACTGCGGTTGGTAACAAAACTTGTCCCTGTTGATTTACTATGAGGGTTTTCGCGTTTTTAACTCCGGTTCCTCCATTTGATAATGCGTTAATGCAGTGTAGTAGGGTGTTATGTGACCCTTTACACACGGTGCATGGTTCTGCCTGACAATATTTACTTTGGTGACGGTTTAGGCAACGTATACAAAGGCTTGCTGCTCGTAGGACCAATGCTATTGCTAATAAAAATTTTCTTTCCAAAAATAAGTAATTTATTGTTAAATTTAATTTTAATTAAAATGTGTTTCGCTTTTTCGGTATTTGTGTTTGCGGTATTTTTCCGTATTTTTGCTTTCTTGTTTCGGCGTGTTATGCAAGGTGTGAATGATCCACCAGTTCACCTATCATCGACAAATGAAACAGACTTGTCAGCGGCATCGAGCAGCGGTTCAACAAGGGAGTCCAATATTATGTTAACGCCCACTCAGACCTATCAATGATGCTGTTGCCAAGACTGTTTCACGGTTAAATATTAATTCAAACGAAATACCAGAGACAACGCGAGCAAATATTAATTTGTCTGCCGATGCTGGAGTTGTTGCTCGAGTGGCTTTCAAACCCTCCACAGCCACTTCATTCTCAAAATCTCATTGTATGGTTTGAGATACTCGAGCAGAAGTTCGCATTTGCAGAAATTACTGTAGAAGCTACTAAATATGTTCATGCGGTGGGAGTGCTGGATGCACGAGTTTACGACACATTTGCATTTATAATCACTAGCCTGAAGGGCAATACACCTTATTCTACATTCAAGGCTGATGTGATCCGTATACTTGGTGAATCAGAAAAGATGAAGCTTAATAATCTGATGCATGGCTGAAAATCTGAAATTGAATGCTGGTGACAATATAAACGAAGCGACACTTCGTTAATTTACACCATTCGGACCTTACACCATTCGAAAACGACATCTTCCTCTCAGTCGTTGCAAAACGGGCTGACAACGTGCATGAGACTATGACTCATGCACAAATAAATTCTATCGAGATTTCGGAAATTTTTAATCAAAATTCTAGATCACGATCTAATTCAAATTCACGAAGTCGATCAAATTCTAAAATTAACTATTCTCGGAAAAACTCTCCAAATTCTCAAAAATGGTTCAATCTATTTTGTCAATCCATTCCAACCTTCGGCTGAGAACAAGTCCATTTGCTTTTATCATCTCATCATTTCGGCACAAAGGCGTTAAAATGTAAACTAATTGGCAAATTCGTATCAAATAACTCCGATAACAATGTTTCAAAAAAATAAATAGTCATTCAAATTGGTGGTGTGCAATGACGTATCTAAAACTAGTTGCCTTTTAATCTACGAAATTTTTCCAGACGCATTTTTTAATTGATACAGGTGCAGATGTCTCAGTCATGCCAGCCCGTTTTGTTCGGAATCCAAGTGTCGACCCATCGTCGGACCGCGCCGTGAATTCTCCTGGGAACTCATAGTTGCTGACGTATCGATGCCTATCATCAGCGCTGAGTTTTTGAGGAAAACTGGATTGTTAGTGGATATACAGAGAGGTAGATCCGTTAAGCTCTCTATATTCAAATGGTACACCTTCCTCCTACAATGATGTTACTGTATCTCGGATCGATAAGTCAACAATGGATCCAAGAGTTTTCAATGTGATTTCAACATTTTTAACAGTCATTCACGGAAACATTAACATTGACAATAAACTAACGTGACTCACAAAATTGAAATGAACGGACCACCGGTAGCATGTAAACCACGACGTCTAGCACCTGACAAATTTATCGCGAAGACAGAATTAAAAAAAATGATAAAAATCGGGATTTGCCGACCTAGTAACAATCCTTGGTCCAGCCCGCTACACTTAGTACCCAAAAAGAATGGAACTTGGAGACCATGTGGAGACTTTCGTGCACTAAATAAAGTCACAATTCCAGACAGGTATCTGATTCCACATATCCAAGACTTTATACACAACGACTCGACGGCTGCACTATATTCACAACGATAAACCTTTTGCAGGCTTACCACCAAACTTCTATTGAATCGACGGACAACCCAAAAACAGTAATTGCGTCAACGCCTTGTGCATTCAGCACTACGCGGACTTGACTTCTGTTTTGTATATTTGGACGACGTGCTCATTGCCTCTCGAAATTATGACTCGAACATACTAAAATTATTTTTTCTAAATTAGAAGAACATGGACTTGTTGTAAATGTGGACAAATGCGTTTTCTCTAAAACCGAAATTATCTTTTTAGGTCATTTGGTAACTGGGCAAGGTATATTACCGTCGCATGAACGGATTCATGTCATCAAAAATTTCGAACGATCACAGACTGTTAAACAACTGAAACGCTTTTTAGGCATGATAAACTTTTATCAACGCTTCATTCCGGGAGCCGCTGCTGACCAGGAATTGTTGAACGACTACCTAAAAGGTTACACTAACAACAGTAGAGTATTTCAATGCAATGGTCAACGGTGTCTATTGAAGCGTTCAATAACTGTAAAATTAAACTTACGGATGCTACTTTACTTATTCATCCATCATCATACCTCTGGCCATCATGATTGACGCTTCCGATACGGCGATCGGAGCGGTGGTTCAGCAGTTTATATCAAGCACTTGGCAACCACTCGGGGATTAAACATTTTCGACATCTTCTCGGAGATCGTTTATTCATGCTTTATATACTGATCATAAGCCATTTGTCTACGCGTTTAATCAGAAACTGGAAAAAGCATCTCCTCGTCAATTTCGACATTTAGATTTCATTGGTCAAAACCTCGATTTAACGGACTAATTGGGGGTGTCCGTTAAATCCGAATGTTTTTTAATGTAATCGATTCGATCGAATTTAATCTGGGACGAAAGTCAGGCATTTCTTAGCCGATTATGTTGGGATTGTTTATACTGGACGCAAATGGGATTCTTAATTGATTTTGGGAAGAAGTTCTGGAATATGACAAACAAGGACAGAAATTGGACATTGTGAGTGAAGTGAGATTACTAAATAATTTTTGGAAAAAGTTCTGGAATATGGCCATATGGATTAAGTTCTTGTGTTGCAAGTACCTCAAAGGTGTAAATTTCCGCTTGGTTCGAAAGGTTCTGAAGATTTCATGGTCTTAGAAGGCATCATATTCCATGTTCCCGTGAACGGTTTTCGAGGTCGTTGTTGATAAGAATACTATAAATTTATTCGAACCAGGGTTCATAACGTCATTTTATGTGAGAGTATGAAGCAGGCCGCCGCTTAATTTACCAAATTCATGGGTGGTGGGTGTTTGAACGCTTGCTTCAAGAAAAACGCCTGTTTAATACCAAGTTTCGTGGCGATATTCCAGAATTTCTTCCCAAAGTCATTTAAAAATCTCATTTCCATCCAGTATACTCAATCTGGTCATAATAGGTTAAGAAATGGCTGAGTTCTGTCCCAGATGGCATATTTCAATACTTCGTCAAAAAACCATTTAAGAACCCCATTTCCATCAAACATACCCAATCCCGTCATAATCGATAACCGAAAAATGGAAAATAAAAAATCGAGGTCGGTTAAATCGAGCATCCGTTAAATCGGGTTCCGTTAAATCGAGGGTTTACTGTATACACACAAACGATAATTTGGTCAATTTTAACCAAAAACTCAAGACAAGAGACGTCGAACGCCGCTTTTCACGTGAGTACAACTGCTCCAACCACAAAATCGGGAGGGTTTTTTGCGTCGATTCATGACGAAGGAGGAAAAGTGGATCCACTACGACAACCCAAAGCGCAGAATATCGTGGGGTAAGTCCGGTCATGCATCAACTTCAACCGTCAAAACGAATATTCATGACAAGAAGTTTGCATGCTGTGAATCTTGTTGGGTCAGTTCGGAGTGAACTACTATGAGATACTCCAGCCAAACAAAACCATCACTGGAGAACGTTATATCAACAACAATTGATGCAATTAGGCCGTGCATTGAAACTCAAACGCTCACAATATGCCAAAACACATGACAAAGTGATCTTTCAGCACGACAACGTTTGGCCACATGTTGCAAGAGTTGTCAAGGAAACTCTGGACGCGCTTCAATGGGATGTCCTACCCCACTCGCCGCATTGACCAGAAATTTCTCCTACCGATTACCACTTGTTCCGGTCGATGGCTCATGGCCTGGTCGAGCACCACTGCAAACGCTTAAACGTTTTCAATTCTCTACCACATCACACTCAAATGTGGATTTAGTCTTCGATGAAATACGCTTATATGAATGACGTCAAAAAAGGAAATTGATACAGTTTAGTGTGTCTTAATGTGGTTATGGGTCACTCAAACTGGTACAGAAGAAAAACGAAATCAATGTATAAATCGCAAATTATTCCGCATCGAAGTGATGTAATCTTTTAATTCATATATTTACAAAATTGTTTAAAAAAAATAATTTTCAATTTACTCGTTTAGTTCATTATTCCGTGGCTCATAGTTCAAAACCCTCATCGATCCAAAGGAACGGCATGAGCACAGGCAAATAATAATTACTCAAACGAATTTTATAAATGGGCCGTAAAAATGAGTTCAGTTGAATGCGTTTGAGTGCTTGAAGTACTCTTCCCGAACCCGCTTCAATAATTATCGTTGTGTCATGTTTTTCAGGATCGGGCTCTAATCCACCAATTCGTGATGAGTAAATTTCATCCGCGTCGAGGAAATGTGGTTTGGTCATAATGACTGGGCCATCTATAAAGTAAGAATTTTTTTTTAAAAATATGTCAACATTTAACTGACTTGCTAAGAAAGCTTAACGTACTTAAACATGGATATAGATCGATGGCGCCCGGATACAGGCAACCATTTGCTTGGGTTTGATCGACACCCTGAGTTGCGTCCACACAGAAGCATCCATTTCCAAATTCTGGTCCAATTTCTTCAAGTAAATCTTTACCCGTTCGATAGAATAAACCGTTGAGGCCATTATATTGAGTCTCCCCGTAATAGTGCACGTCAATAACACGGCAAACGTCTGTCTCAAACGACGATAATGGGTAATTGGTGTTTGGTGATGGTGGGAAAATATATCCGAACGCTCCTTGTACTCTATTACATGTTGATTGTGCAACTGTACCATTTTCATCTTTATCATTTGGCCATACGCGCAATTGGTCATCACCGTTGAACTGCTGAATGATATGGGTTGTCGAAATATCGGTGAGGCCAGTATTAATTACAAAATGATCGGGGAAATTTGCTTTCTAAAAATCATCGAATGCGATTAAAATTTAAGACAAAGTACTCGGTTAATATAGTTACTTACATGTCTGAATAAAGCGAAGGACAAACCATTTGCAGTTTGCACAATATTATCAGAGGGAGTATCTCGTACCTGGTTACAAAATAATGGGGCAAGACCAGTTGGACTTATACAAAATTCAATACCTTCGAAGAGCACTTGTCGTGGTGTTGTTTTTAAAAAGAAATCGGTTGCGCCATTAAACACTTTGCCGATAAGTGCATCGACGATCGTAAGTAAATATTTGGTAAGCTCATCCATTTCGGCCATTTGTAGAATGAACTGGAATTCGAAGAAATTTATTTATAATCGATTTTTTTTTAAATTTTTATCAACTTACATTCAACACAGGATTTAAAATGTATATTTCGTCAGTATCCTTTAAACCATTGGAAGCTTCCTCGTCGAATTCATAAGTACGATATACGTCAAACGATGCTGTGGAATTGTCATCTGAAAATACGATATTCTGCTTTGTTTTCGTTTCGCGATACACAAATGGGCCCTTCTCCTTTACAATTGGATATGCGGCGCCCGAGTGAACTTCCACTGGATTTTGAATTTCAAAGAAGTGAACTTTGAAATGTAAAACTTGTGGTTCTTCTGACCATGCTGCCTAAAAGTTATACGAATTTAGTTGTTTTGTATCAAAAAGACATTGACACTTTGGAATTTATTGTAACTGTGTTCGAAGCATTGAACTGGTTGAGGCGTCGAACTTATAAGGCATTTTGACATATCTTACATGTCAAAATTTATCTTGATTGCTATTGAATTGATTGATAGTGGCCAAAAATAAATTTTAATTATTTGTTATCAAATAGTGACCAGTGTATGGGGTGAAAAATACAATTTGTAATCTCTTATCAGAGTATGCCGGCCCTCAAAGTGTTGATCACGTCAATATTATTTTGATTTGTAGATACTAAAATTTTACCGATATGGATTTAATATGGGAAATTAATGCAGGTCACAAATATATATGGCTGTTAACAATAATAGTATATTTAATAAATTGTGGGCAAGTTTTTGGCGGAGGTCTTACTCCACAATACCATATAGAGGATACAATTTTAATCTAATCGTGAACTCATATTTTATACTGATAGCACTAAAACTTACTTGTGGCTCTTCTTTCGGAATAACTGACCACCCAAGTGCTGGTCCAATGACCAAAATAGCGCCTAAAACGCTCAGCAATGATACCATCGTTCTATAAATATTTAACACAAAACTAGACTTAAGACTTTATAAATTTTTTAATAGTACTGTTAACACCTAGACGACTGTCGTGCAACTGAACCAATTTCAACAAAACTAGAAAATAATTAGTTGAAAGGAATTCAAAATCTTTGAATACGTACAAGTGGATGATACAAGTTTGATAAGACAATATTTATATTTGATTGATTGGTTGTTTTGTTAATTTGTGAACAAAACCTAAAATCAGATAATTTGGTATATGTGAATTTACTAACAGGGTGATTTGGTTTGTACAAATGGCAAAGCCTTGGACGGTTTTGGGCGCTCGCAAGAGGCAAGTGTTTTGGCATATAAGTTAATCTTTTTAGATCGTTGAAATCAAAAAAAAAATATTTTTTTATTAGAGGTCTAACTATTGCGAGTTGCAACGTGCTAAACGAGTACAATTACCTTACAGGAATGTCTGCCTGCGGAATTGTGATATATGAGTTGGCAAGTTTTATGCGAGTGATAAATGTTAGGACGTTCACTCCTCCGGACTTAAATGCACCTAATTAAAGTTAGCCGAAAGTTACCAGCCGAAAGCAAAAATTGTCGATAAAGTAGATAGTGTCTTAGATTTTTCAGCCGAAAGTAATCAATCCCGATCCGTTGTTTAATGCTCATTAGTCGAAATTTTTCAGGCGAAAAGATATTTACATTTACCAAGGAATACTAAACTATTTTATTATTTTGCTAAAATTGTGTCTGGCCGATATCCGATTGATTGATTGATTAGAATGTACGGCTAAGACTAAGCAGGGATCCCTTACACCCCTACCTCCCGTACACCCCTTTTACATATAACAAGATGGAGGGATAGGAAAGGTTATTAGATACGATAGACTTGAACCGGTTACAGGCACCTAAGTAGTCAATAGTTAGTAAAGCACAAGACGGCACAATAACTTTTGTTTACTGGATTGGTAAATTTTCTGAAATAAAACTTCATTATTATGAGTGATTAACCATTTCAAAAATTCAAACATCCGCTGAAATATCAAATTCATTAGGTTATAGTCATTGTGATTGCTACCTTGTCTGCTTCCATAAAAAGTCATGCAATTTTGCAAGCTTCCTAAAAAATACTAAATAGAATTAAAATTTTATTTAAACTGGAATCGGGCAACACCACGGTTATGTAACTTTATAAAATTTCCCTCCTCCGATACTTCAATTTTCCAAACAATGATATTCGTTTGATCTATTAAAATAATTTTATTAAACCAATTGACGTATTCTTAAATTCCCAAATAAACTGAATCAATAATTTGAATAGTAATTATCAATTAGTTAAAAGAATTAAATGAATTATTACTACTAATTACAACCAATTGCAGCCGCATTGATTGACTTTTAAATTAAATTTTATTTTTAATTCTAAAGTAGCACAAATATATTCTGTAATCAAAAATCGTCATTAAACTAAATAAATTAGCTTAATCAGGAACTGCAATGAATAATAGTATTAATAATGCACACCTGATAAACCTCGATAACTCTGCTGCTAATCAAACTAAAATCTAATAAATATAATAACTTATTACTCAGAAGTTGAAACTCTGCCCATCCACGCTATATCCCGATAAATTATACCTTTCACTTTCAAGTCATTCCTCATTCAGAACTTCACCATTCTCCGCTAGGACATCCCTAATCCGACAATCACCGTACAATATACAGAGCAAAATTTGTGTGTACGCACGTAGAGTGGATGGCGAACGGAATTACCACTCATCAAGCATACACCCCAACCACGATCTATACATTTTATACGACGATCATAAAATCAAAGACACCACCACGGAAAATGATAAATTTATAAACGAAAACTACCCTAAAAATAAAAATAATTCGGCAGAACCAAAGATAAATAAACAAAGTTCATGCTCAGGCGAATGAAACTTAATTTCTCCGCCGCATCTACAAGATACAATAAATTAAAGTGAAAAACTCCTCAAACACGAAATTACATAGCACTTTTATGAAAGTTTCTTTTCGAGTTTACGTTTTACGTTCATAAATACATACAAAGTACGTGGGTAACTGCAGCAGGGAAACCTTCGAATTTCAAAATGAAACTTTGCACACCGATTAAGCCCCATTTGTGCTAATTAGTGCTCACGGCAAAAAATTAGTGTTAGTCCAGGAGCCGAAAAAACGGGAAAAGAAAATTTCAAATTTCGCCTGAAAGACGGCATAAATAAAACCCAATTTCTAGAAAAAACCAGAAATAATTCAAGCCTAATTTTAAAACTTTCTAAAGGCCGCTAAACTGATGAAATTTGTGCTTATCATAGAAATATAATTTTCATAAATTTTCATTCATAAATCGAGGAAAATCAAACCAGCCCCTGAAAGATACTATATGTAAAAAAACAGAGATATATCGTTCAATAATATTTGTGTTGAACAACAAATAAAACAATAGAAATAAAATGTTCTAAAATCCAAGTCATAAACAATTTAGATAGTATATTCCTGTCAGGTGTGTTAATTGCCATCCGGAAAATATAGTGGCTGAAGTTGTGCTAAGCCAGAATTGGCCCAATTCCATTGAACAACAACGACCGTTGAATGAACAATTTTCTGACAAAAAGTGTTCTAGGAACCAATGAAGCAGGCACTTCTGATTTCATATTCCGATCAGATATGTTCATTACCATCCGAAAAATGTAGTGGCTGAATTTGTGCTAATCCAGAATTGGCCCAATTCCATTGAACAACAACGACCGTTGAATGAACAATTTTCTGACAAAAAGTGTTCTAGGAACCAATGAAGCAGGCACTTCTGATTGCATATTCCTATCAGGTATGTTCATTGCCATTCGAAAAATATAGTGGCTGAATTTGTGCTAATCCAGAATTGGCCCAATTCCATTGAACAACAACGACCGTTGAATGAACAATTTTCTGACAAAAAGTGTTCTAGAAACCAATGAAGTAGGCACTTCTGATTGCACATTCCTATCAGGTATGTTCATTGCCATTCGAAAAATATAGTGGCTGAGTTTGTGCTAATCCAGAATTGGCCCAATTCCATTGAACAACAACGACCGTTGAGAATAATTTTCTGACAAAAAGTGTTCTAGAAACCAATGAAATTGGCACTTCTGATTGCATATTTCGATTAGGTATGTTCGTTGCCATTTCTGGATTAACACCAATTCAGCCACTATATTTTTTGGATGGCAATGAACATACCTGACAGAAATATACTATTTGAATTGCTTATGACTTGGATTTTAGAACATTTTATTTCTATTGTTTAATTTGTTGTTCAACACAAATATTATTGAACGATATATCTCTGTTTTTTTACATATAGTATCTTTCAGGGGCTGGTTTGATTTTCTTCGATTTATGAATGCAAATTATATTTCTATGATAACCACGAATTTCATCAGTTTAGCTGCCTTTAGAAAGTTTTAAAATTAGGCTTGAATTATTTCTGTTTCTTTCTAGAAATCGGGTTTTATATATTCCGTCTTTCAGGCGAAATTTGAAATTTTCTTTTCCCGTTTTTTCGGCTCCTGGACTAACACTAATTTTTTCCCGTGGGCACTAATTAGCACAAATTGGGCTTAATCGGTATGCAAAGTTTCATTATGAAACTCGAAAGTTTCCCTGCTGCAGTTATCCACGTATACAAAGTCTATATCCCAATATGCAATGTCGACGGAATTCCGTGTACATTCGCGTTCAAAAACCACACTCTTTCCATGGAAAAAGACATGTAAAATAAACGGAAATCCATACTACTCGCCAAAGAAAAGTGTCACACAAATTCCAGTGTGGGTGTGAATCCCGACTAAAAATAAAATCAAATTGGAAATTAGATGGAATTTCATCGGAATTTCGCTTTTATTCTATATAAATATTTGTCCATACTAATTGCACACACTTTTCCACAAGCTACTAGAGCAGATTTCCATATTACTTTTCACGTTGTGGTTTTATTTTGAAATTAAAAAACTTTAAACTCTTCGAGCTTTAATTTGAGCTTCTTTTATTCTGATTCAAGTATCCATATAGTTTTGATTTTAAAGAATAATTTTGGTATAATTGTGCGGCTGTAAATTGCGGATATCAGGCGTCCCTAAAAGGTACCTGGTGCTGGATCCGTATTAAACGAGCGTACCGATTGTGAATGACCCTCAAGTGGCGCAGCATGGACCGAACCACGATTTGCGGCTACATAATTGCCTGCGAAAAGTGCAGCTGGTACAGCGACGGGAATAAATTTTGCATCAGCTTCATACGAAATGGCAGCCGCAGCAGCAGGCGGAGCAAAATAAGCACCTGGGGCGAATCCAAATCCTGGGTATGCACCATAATACCGATTAAAGCCGTATACACCAAATTGTTGGGCAGTACTAGCGGTTACGGCGACGGCTAAGACAACGAGAACGGCGGCGAACTAAAATTCAATGTTTAAAATTATAACGGATAAATTAAATTTTCTAAATCATAACACTTACTTTCATTTTGTGAAATGTTTAAGTCTTGTGTTATCACTAGAACTTTCAAATCTACTTTGATATCGATACGGTAGATTTCGCCTCCTTATAACTATATGGAACAAACTTTGTGTTGCAAAAAAGATTTCGTTAAACTTGGACTCTACAACAATGTTGGCTAATTAATTCAAAATTCAGTTATGATTGAGAGATTATTAATTGATTTGTGATAATTTATGCTGTTGATAAGAAGGAGGAAATTTAGTAGTAGAATCGAGGGTGTGTCAACGTAGATGAATTATACGCGCGTTAATATCGGTTGCATTGCATACAATGTAATCGCGCACGCTTGTAAAATTTATTTTAATTTATTTAGATTAACTTGTTTGGCGTTACTTGCTACATTGTTGTAAATTTAATAATTTGCAATAAGTCCGAAATCGTTAAGAATGCAGATTCGATATTTGTATATAAGCAGCTCGAATTGTACGATTAGAATCATAAAACAATTCGTGTTCTTAACAACCGCATCTCAAGCAGTTTTATAAAAACCTCTAATCAATCAAAATGAAAGTAAGTAAACCAATTAAAATTCTAATGTGCCTGGTTTTAATTTAGTAAATGGTTTACAAACTTCAAATGTTTAATATTTTTAGTAATAAGTTTAAAAAATATACCGCCACAAAATGAAGACCCACGTTCTACCCCGACCCATTCCATGTTAAGTGCGTTTCCTTTAAGGTTTCAGTATTTCTCGACGCCATAATAATTTTATCTCTGGGCCTTTCTGATTTGGAAGCACTTCGCTATACGCTGTATTAAATACCTCATTGGCCTGTGAGTGACACCTAAGTCAGCGGGAGAACACGTTCTTACAACTCCAGCTGATAATTGTACCAAATATTTTGAAGTAACCGCAGTGTCCAAGATCCAACTAACATTTGCATACGTATTATAAAGATGACAGGAAGCCAGGAACCTATTTTATTTAATGATGCTGCAGCTTGACACCTCAAGATCCCATAGCATTCTGTAAATGCTACAGACATCAGCATCAACTCATCTGTGAAGATCCATTTAAAAAAGATCTTGGGCCATACGATACTCACTTATGAAGAATTAACAACAGTGGTAAGCTAAATTCGATGCTTTTATGTCCAATTTCCGATGATATAGCCAGTCTGGAAGATCTAACACAATTCCCGATAATTTAGAGTAGAATTTCGTTTACATTTTTGTTATATGTTGCCTCATTCGCCTGCAATGGAGGATCGATTACAAGATGTGACCGGATTGCAAAATTCGAAACTTCCAAACCCCGCGCTGAAACGACTCTCATGTGCCCATCCGTTTCCGGGTGCGTATCAACAATTCTAAATACAACCCATTACGAGGGAAGTAAGTTCGTTACTCTGTGAGAAAAACAAGATCCCCAATTTGTTTTTATGGTTTTACCTGTAACCAATTTGGTCGTTGTTGTAGTCGTAGACGATATTCATTGTTCATCTTTTCCAGATTTATTCACCTTTTCCAAAAGTCTTGTTTGATTTTTTCTAGCAGCTGCTGCCATCTTTATAATACGTATGCAAATGATAATTAGGTCGCGGACGCTGCAGGTACTTCAAAATATTTGGTGCAATTATCAGCTGGAGTTGTAAGAACGTGTTCTCTGCTGTCTTAGGCAGAATTTACAGGCCCATGAGGTGGTTATGTCGGTGTGAGGTTTATTTAATACAGCGTACAAATTGAAATTTTTAATAAAGTGTTTCCAAGGACCAGAGATAAAATAATTATGGCATTGAGAAATACTGATACCTTAGAAGCATATCTTAGGGGTAGAACGTATGGGTGTCTGTAATTTTGTGGCGGTATATTTTTTAAACTTCTTACTAAAAATATTAAACATTAGAAGTTTGTAAACCATTTACTAAATTAAAACCAGGCACATTATATTTGCAAAATTGTAAATTTTATTTTTGTAATTGTTTTAAACCAAAAGTACAGGATTTAACAAATAGCTTTAAAATTCAAGAATTTAGTCATAGCCGAAAAAGGCACAGGCCATTTATACATTAAGCAGCTCTGAAATATCCAGCGGGTCCAGCATAATAAGCTCCATTATAGTATCCAGCTCCGTAGTAGTATGGTGCGGCATAATCAAACCCGGCTGGTGCTGTGTAAGTTCCCGAGAATGTGTATGGGAATGGTACAACAGCACTGTAAGCTGCGCTTATAGCGAGGGCAAATAAAACGAACGCGATGACGAACTAGAAATAATTAAATTAAGATAAAATTAAATTTAATTTAAAATTAGAATTTTAATTGGTTTACTTACTTTCATTTTGATTGATTAGAGGTTTTTATAAAACTGCTTGAGATGCGGTTGGTAAGAACACGAAATGTTTTATGATTCTAATCGTACAATTCGAGCTGCTTATATACAAATATCGAATCTGCATTCTTAACGATTTCGGACTTATTGCAAATTATTAAATTTATAACAATGTAGCAAGTAACGCCAAACAAGTTAATCTAAATAAATTAAAATAAATTTTACAAGCGTGCGCGATTACATTGTATGCAACGCAACCGATATTAACGCGCGTATATTTCATCTACGTTGACACACCCTCGATTCACTACTAAATTTCCTCCTTCTTATCAACATCATAAATTATCACAAATCAATTAATAATCTCTCAATCATAACTGAATTTTGAATTAATTAGCCGACATTGTTGTAGAGTCCAAGTTTAACGAAATCTTTTTTGCAACACAAAGTTTGTTCCATATATAAGGAGGCGAAATCTACCGTATCGATATCAAAGTAGATTTGAAAGTTCTAGTGATAACACAAGACTAATCTTCGCCTTAAACATTTCACAAAATGAAAGTAAGTGTTATGATTTAGAAAATTTAATTTATCCGTTATAATTTTAAACATTGAATTTTAGTTCGCCGCCGTTCTCGTTGTCTTAGCCGTCGCCGTAACCGCTAGTACTGCCCAACAATTTGGTGTATACGGCTTTAATCGGTATTATGGTGCATACCCAGGATTTGGATTCGCCCCAGGTGCTTATTTTGCTCCTTCTGCTGCTGCGGCTGCCATTTCGTATGAAGCTGATGCAAAATTTATTCCCGTCGCTGTACCACTGCATCTTTCGCAGGCAATTATGTAGCCGCAAATCGTGGTTCGGTCCTTGTTGCACCACTTGAGGGTCATTCACAATCGGTACGCTCGTTTAATACAGATCCAGCACCAGGTGCCTTTTAGGGACGCCTGAGATCCGCAATTTACAGCCGCACAATTATACTTTGAAACCAAAACTATATGGATGCTTGAATAAGAATAAAAGAAGTTCAAATAAAAATTCGAAGATTTTTCCTTTAAAATTCATTGAAGTGTTTGCTAATTTCGTTGAGTGAGTAAATTTCTTGGTATTTTACTTTTTGTCTAAAGTGAGTTTGAGTTAAATCCAATTTCAATTGAATTCTGACCAAACTTTTTGATTTCAAAACTAATAAAGTTTAATTTGAGAAAAACTTGGCGTAAAAACGAATTGTGGTACACCATTAGTGCATTTCAAATTATTTTAAACCGAACTCCAAAATATTTTAAAAAATTACTTAAATATTTTATTATTAACTAATAATTACTACTTAGAACGGGATTAATGCTGTACCAGAACTTGTAGCACAAATCAATGAAAGTGGTGCTTTGAGTGAAAAACACTCAATTCATAAAAATTTTATTGTTCGTGTTAAGCTGCATTTCGTGAGTGGGCTGTTATTGGCCAAAGCCATTCCCCTCTTTTCGTATTTCTGTTAATATTTTTTGTATCGTACTGTAGCTGGTATTGGATTTTTTACAAATTAATTACAATATATTGGCATTTAACCCCCCAAAAAACTCTTCTAAGTAGAGTGAAACTCTTTTAAAATATTTTTCTGGGTTGGTAATAATCTTGCTATAAATTTAACAGCCCCACTCTCATATTTAATAAATAAAACTACTAAATAAATGAAATGGGAAATAAATGAAACTACTGAACTAACTCAAAATCATGTAGCCCTAATTTTCAGTTCAAAGTTCATTTTCTGGAACTTTCCATGAACCGATTTTTTTCTAATCTGGCTTAAAACTATCTACTGGTGTATACATCTCAATTATAATCTCAGTTTTCGACCAAACTTGGCCCCATGCTGTTCGAGAAGCGCGGTTTGTAAAATGCCTGGTTTTCAAGAAAGAAGACCAAGTTTTGCAATTTCGAACAACACTCTATTGCACAGATGTCGTGGAACATGTTGTGCCTCGCCCTTTTGACGCTTCACTATTGACGAAAGTTTTACAGTAACAACGCTTGACAGGTGCCAGATTTTTTCTTACAATTAGGTTTTCTTTTCCTTTATAATTCAAATTCGATAACAATTCAATTATATTTTAGCCTTCAGCCAGACGATGGCATGTTAAATGACGACATCATGTGACCATTGTTACGAATAGAGCTTATACATTCTAGAATTTAACATTGGTCGTGATCATTGGTGTGACAACCGAGTTCCAAGAATTTGGGTAATTTGAATAGAACCTTGAGACACCGATGTTTACGATTAACGTTCAAATTGGTGGAAGCAAAAGTTTAATCAACGATCAATATTTATTCTCTTGATCGCAAATTATGCAAATTAGTGAAGTTATTGATTGTGTTGCTGCTTCAAAATTTCAAGTCGATTACTATTTAACGGTTTAATAATCACCGGGGTGTAAACCTTTTGAACTAAGGTACCAACACCAAATTTGGTTTAAAAACGATTGACATCGCTTTAAATTTTCGCTGAAACCGGTATCGTTAGGAAAGGTTTGGTGGCCACCTAGTATCGTTTCATCATCAATGGGAAATTAACCAAAATTGTACCAATTCAATAAAACCGGGTTCGCCGCTTATTTGGGAATTTCAATGTGGAATTTAAACACGTAACGACTATAAAATGGTTATCAATGAAAATAGCGAATCCGCAAAAGTATACTCCAGGTGCTATACATCTTATATTGAAAATCCACCCTTTTCAAAGGCTGGTTCCAATGATTCTGGGGGGAGCGACTGTTGCAATTCTATAACCACTTCAATCAATCCCAAGATATGCTGCGGGATATTAACACTCGATATATATCACTTGATAGTCGAAGCTGTACACCACCAAGTATTATTATCCCAACGGATGCGAGTTCGCTCATACTCGGAGTCTATAATTTTATTGGGCGATTATATTTCTTCACATGCATCGATGTTACCGGATCAAGTACGGGCGGCAAGTTAATTTGGAAAATAGTGAAATTAACAATCGCGTTAGTCATGAAGATTTAGATGGTTTAATGATTTGGAATGTTTCCGAAAACAACTACATTTAAAATTGCCATGCCCATATGCGATGCATAAGTATTCCATCGCGAGAAATTTGTATCGCATACCCAGTTAATACCCAGTAATTTGACAGTGATACAGTGATCAAAGTGAAATAGTGAGCAGTGCGATATATGTAATACCAACAAATAACGAATTTGTTAAATACCCTAAAGGATAAATAAAGTTAGGAACTTAGGGGTAAGTACTTTAGTCGCAAAATCCATTACGAATCCCTATTAAAAGCCTAATTTTCGTAACATTTGGTGCCAGATACATTCCAATAATTAAGGAAGAAGGTCCAGTGACTCGGCCTTTCAACCGAATGGAATGAAAGCGAGATCTTATCGAAGTTGCAGAGAGTTTTGGAAGAAATTGCTCCTCCAACTCAAGGTTCTTCACGAACGACGCCGGTTATTTAAAATGACTTCTCACAAGTAGAACGTCCAGCCATCGAAGGAGCAAGTAAAAAGTAAGGTAACTGGAACTACACGTACATTGAAAGTGAGGTGACGAGCGTTCATTAGTGCTGTCAAGGACTATCATTCGAAACTTCATTTGAAAGCCAACACTATAAAGTTAAAACCACGAATGAGGTATTGGTTTTGGCTTTAAACAAGTTTAGCAACTGATTCAGGAAAATTGCACAAACCTAATTCAGAAGATATTACGCAAATAAAGGTGCTACTAAAAGAGCTTGATCTAACAGATAAAAACGATAGTGTTGCCCTTCTAGTCGTCTCGCTGTTTCCAATGCCAATAACCCTTACACAATGAGAGATTGTACGCAACCAGGTATCAAATGAGGCAGTTATATATTGGGCGCAACGAGGAGAGAACACATTTGTCCCGTTTAATGAGATTGGATCCGGAAAAGTATTGGTTACACCAGTTTTGAGGGGTGGAAGCTGGCGAAAGGGATACAATTACCCAAGAATATCGCTAAAAGCATACAACTTGGCGCGGATTACAAAAGTGTCGCTGTTATTGGCTTATTGACACAGCGCCATCTACATTGACATTAGATACTCGAGCTTCAAAATCGGTTGTTCGCCTTGGTATGGTAGATGATATTCACCTTTATAACTTGGTAACAGTAACAGCTGATTCAGAGGGCGAGTGGTAGCGATAGATAAGACGACAACAACTTCAGCGCCAACGGTAAACTACCATTGTGTGGGTTAGTATAAATTTGGGTTAGTGCTTTTGAACATCTTCTCTAAGAAAGTGGAATATGGAATGGAATGAAACCTTTCAGGACCAATTATTCAAAAATGATTACAGAAACGAGTACTAGAAGAAATAATACAAACAGACACATTCTGCAAAGCGCTCAAAGTGAACTTCCAAACCAATGAAAAATACAATAATAGAAAAGCCATAAGAGAAGAAAGCTATATCAAAACAGCTACTAACATACTCGAGTACCAAGAATATAGACGCAAACCCTGGATCAGTGATAATACTTTAAAGAAAATTGAAGAATCCCTCCTAGCAAATGGCAAGGAGTAATCTTAGGCAATACTCTGAAAACATTCTAACGGCAGCAGAAGAGGCTGCAGCAAGCCGGGACATGAGTGCACTGCTGCAATGCGTATAACAAGATACAGGAAAATTTTCTAATGTACCACCAATAAGGCATGCATCTGGCCAAATCTTAACAACAGATGAAGCGCAATTGAACAGATGGATGGAATATTTTGGAGAGAACATCACCAGCGATACGCAAATCTTCAAATTAACAACTGGCGCTACTAACAAAACTATCAACATCGATTCAACAACGAAGCGGGAAAGTAGCAGCGTCACTGAAATGTTCAAAGGGACCATATCCAGAACTGCAAGAGCTCTTTCACCAGTAATAACAGAAGCATGGAATTCCTGTAAGGGATATGGAAAAAAATGTTAATTATAACGATTCACAAGAAAGGTGACCTGAGCAAATGCAAAATTATTGGCGAGGTATATCCCTTTTCAACACAAGCATAAAGATATTAGCGATGATCATTCTGGAGGGATTATCACCAAAATTCAGCAACGAAGTTGCATCGATCATATAAACACAATACACATCACCATTGAGTAGTCTAACGAATGGAATTCGTCACTAGACCTTCTCTTCGTGGGCTTCGAACATGGACTCGACACAGTACACAGGAACGAATTATGGTAGACACTTTACGAAATCGATACCCCAAAGTAATTAATCGAACTCATACAATCGAGTACAATCAAAGACAAACAACGTGAATCATACTGTAATAGCCCAGGAGTAAGACAAAGATGCGCACTCTCGCCACTTCTGTTCTTAATAGTATTAGCTATAGTGTCATGAGAAAGTGAAAAAGTGCTTCCAGTGGGGAATAACGATGAAACTCTATGCTCTATGGTTAATGCAGGTGACATAGCTAAAGAGATCGGCTTCAATATAAATATCTTTGATTGTACACTAGCTAACACGGGTGGAACAGATGAAAACATAAATAAACAAATCAAGAAAGCCAGAACAACATTCAACATGTGATACAAAGTATATGGAATACATCTGTCTTATCCCGCAACTCCAAGCTAAGAATGTTCAATTCGTGTGTGAAATTATTGTTGCTGTAGAGTTGCAAAACCTGGAAGCATACACATAACATCTCAATGAGCTAGAGGTGTTTGTAAATATGTCTTAGGAGAATATGTGGTGCTTATGGGACAACAAAATAACAAATAATGAGCTCCTTAGACAAACGAATCAATCACTCTTTGCGATCGAAATAAGAAAGCGTGAAGTGAAGATGGATTGATCTCACATTCTGAAAGAGTGGAATCCGCAAGTGAAAAGGAAAGCCGAACGACCAGCTGTAATGTGGACATGAACGATGTTAGCAGAAACGAAACAACTCACCAAGTCATGGGTATAAATTAAGGCAATAGCACTCAACAAAGTTAGATGCTAGAGACTACTAGAGCCGTAAGTTAGGAGGTTAGGGATTGGAGATAAAGAGATAAAACAGGCGAATCTGCGGTAGTCATAGGAGAGTGTACTCTTCTAGTAACGTTCGTAGAAATACTGAATATATCATTGGACTAGATTTTTTGAAGATCTCAAATGGTGATGGATCTGGATAGATACTCTTGCAATAAACACCGTGAGGTTAGGAACATCAAGATGGGAGTTGTGAAACCTTCGAGTATCAAAAACTATTGGATGTTGTGTGAGGACATTGGTAAGATTCCAGTAGAAAGTACTAGTACGTGTGTTGAACGTGAGCTCATCAAGAAATTTAGTCAATCAAGGGATAACCATTGGTAATCAATTATTTTGCTAAGTGCCAGAAACAGAAGAAAATTGTTTACCCACTACGCAACCATCTTCCAGTAGAGGTCAGTTAGATGTCACAGTCGAGCCACATCGGCTTAGCCGATTTATTTGTTCTTAGTGCTTATTATCCAGAAAAGGAGGGCACCACAATATTTTGTATTTATTACCGCAAATTAAATGAAGTGACGAAGAAAGATAGTTATATCCGTTACCGCACATTTATGACAACATGGACATGATGTCAGGGAGCAAAATTTTCTATTCATCGTATCTTCAAAAAGGATTCTGCCAAATAGCAATTCATTCGGATGATACGCGAGCAGTGGCATTTTCAGCAGGAAACATCTTTATTAATTTGTGGTATTGCTGTTTGGATTATGCAATGCGTCTGCTACATTTGGAAGATTAATGGTGCAAGTTCTAATACGTTACTATTGGATAACACGTCTGGTTTATTTGGATGACATCATTGTAGGTCGCATATTTGATGAAAACGAAGAGCTGTTACCGTTACTCTGTGAGGAAATAAAAAGAATAGCAACAATAGCTAAATTTAACAAGAAGCTGTTTAATGAGATGGCGAATCCTACGAAAATCACTGAAATACTTAATGAACTATTATTGGCACACGTTTAAAATCAAAAAGTCCAGACATACAAAATACTGTAACATGGGCCCAGATGTGTCTAATGGCAGGTAAACACCATACCAGGGGTCCTATTTTTACACGATATCATGAATTTGGAATCACCAAACGCGATACCTTTTCGCCGTCTATCCGATAGCGAGAAAACTTAACACCATCATAAAGAAGGCGGAGAATTTTTCGATTGACATTTGCTTTTGTGTTGACGATTGACCGCCGTTTGTCACGTTTTGCGTTTTAAAATAAAATATAAAATTAATAATGTAAGTAAAACTAAAATAAAAAAAATGTTTATGTTTATTTACAGTAAATGAGACATTTTATTCAACTATCCCAATAAAAAAACGCAAAAAAAATTCAACACAAATCACTCAAACCAAAACAAAATTGCGCAACTAATGTCATATATTACAGTAAATGATTGCGTTTATGACGTTAAATGGGTACGTTTAGGACGTTAAATGAGTGCGTTTATAATCTTTTCGATAGAGGAATTCATAATCGGAAAATTGAAGCGGATCGAAAAGTACATATCGGCAATTTTTAATACTCGCCGGAAATTATGATAGGACCCCTGAAATTGTGTGAAATCCTAAATTGTCTTTCCTAAGTGTGCACACTGTAGAAAAAACCATCCAGCAAAATAGAGCGGCTGTAGTATTGCTATTGACTTGCAAAATATCATAAATAAAGTAAAGAATGCTAAAAATTCAAAGCAAACGCCCAAAAAAATCCAATCAGAATTTTCAAAGCAAGTATTCCAAGAAAGTTATGCAGAAGATATTATGTAAGATACATTTATTATTAAGATAAGAAACTGCATTCTTGGTCAGCCGCTGACGGTACTTTTCCCGTCGCTTTCGCTTAGAATTTTTCCATCTATTTGGAAAAGTTCCTTTATAGTTCCGACCCATAAGAACGCCTGCAAATCAGACATCTGTAATTACAGACCAATTGCCAAATAATCTTGTATTCCCAAGCTATTCGAAAGTATCGTATGTATATGATTCACTGTACTTTTATTGTAAACTGTTGTTTTCTGACAATCAGCATGGTTTTCTCAAAGCACGGTCCACGACCACAGACCTTATTGAATTCACTTCACAAACATTGAATATGGTGGAGGCAGGGAATGAGGTTGATGTTATCTTCACCGATTTTAGCAAGGCGTTTGACAGGATTTCTCAAGACGTTATTTTGTTTAAGCTTAGGGCTCTTGGCTTTCCTCTCCAAATTCTTCTTTGGGTGGGCTCATCAGCTCATTTCTCAGCTACATCTGGAGTGCCTCAAGACAGCCATCTGGGGCTGATTTTTTTCTTCACTTTGCTTTACGAGGGCTACCGTGGCTGGACATGTTCAACCTGCTTCCATATCAAGATCTTCTCAAACTAATCGATTTACAACCAAGACGTGGTTTTCATTCATCAGTTGCTAACCGGCGGTATTGACGCTCCTGTTCTATTAGAAAATATCAATCTAAATGTAAATTATCGAGTGTTAAGAACGGTACCTATTTTTCGAATAGACCATCATAGAACTGGTTATGGTAAGAATGAACCTGTCTCTAGAATGCTGCACGAAGCTAATCAACACTGCCACTTCATTGATTTTAACATGACGAAACGCACGTTAAACACATTTTTATTTAACTTAACTGTTTTGATATTTTATTTAACAAATGTGTTTTGTTGTTTTTGTTTGCTTTATTTTAATTTTATTTTAATCTGTTTGTACTAAGCAGACTCAACCTCGGTTTTGCTTCCGACCGCGACACGTTTTGCTTAGCTATCCCCCTAGTCTGCCTTTAAAAGGAGGTTTAAAGGCCCCGATAACTCCAAAAGTGACGCAAATAACAACTGGAGAAAGTGGAAAATGATGTGTCGTGTTTTGTTATTTTTTCTTTTGACATTTTTGATTGTGTCAATGCCAGTATAAGCATACGGCCAACGAGTGTCGCGCGCTCGTTAATTGAATGTCACACGGTTGTGTCGATGATTGTAGTATCAATTATTTTCCGAATAATTGAGAATGTTGCTTTGATACTGAAATCGCCTTGCATCAGCCAGTTGTCAGACTGGTCCTTAATAAAAAATCACATTGTTTTGTTAATTTCACTTCCTTTCGTGGACGCAATTGTTATTTATTATTTTTTTGCTTGGTTTCGCTTTTTTAATTTTACATTTTTGGCGGTTTGCTCTGGCTCGCTTCTGTGCTACTCGAAGTTTGCTAATGTAATATTTTTGCCGAAAAATCGTCGTGGTTATGATGATGAAGCCGTTCGTGGTACTCGGCCAAGATGAGACGAGTTATCTGATGTTTATTCGGTAGGATAATTGGATTTTTGTATCGAAAGCAATTCCTTCCGCCTCAGATATTCTACTTCGAACTCAAAAAACTGAATTTTCATCAAAAAATGGTGTGAGCCGAAAGAGTGATCTAATTTTATATAATGGTTTTGATAGATTATCCTTTAAGCATGAAATTTCATCAGAGTGCACTTTCCGTTGTACATGTCATAATAACTCATTTTCAGCTTTTTGAGTCTCATCACAGGTTAGTTCTCCTTCGATTTTTTGTTGATCAGTCTTCATATTATTGATTGCCCTAAGTGCTCATGCAAGTGTCCGTACTAGCCTTGACGGTTTATAAAATCTATCGATATCTGGAACTATTACCGATGGTTGTTCTATATTATATGAAAATTGTGGTTTCAATTTTTCATCTGTTTCACTGTTTTCCTTTGGAAGCCTTTGAACGGGCCACCCTGTTTCTGGTTCATAAAAACACGGGCTCCACAAACCATCTATTCGTTGGGAACACTGTGGGCTCATATTTCCACTTTGTAGCGTTGTCGGCTACGTTGCTCTTAGTCGGAACCCACCGCCATTGTGAAACATCAGTAGATCAAGTATTTCCCCTACTCTATCGAATTGGCTTGAGATGTGTAATACTGAATTGATACATTTAGTTTGGATTTCGGCCTCATATGACCTTCTCGAATCTGAAGTGGAGATGCTAAATGCAAGTGTTGTGACCCAATTAAAATTCTAGGCCTTAGCATTTTCATAGCAGACAAACGGTATATTTCGTAGGTGACTGAACTTAGTAGTGGTATTATCAATTTCCATTGTTTGCGCTGGAAGATCGACGGGTGCAACCATATAAACGTTCGATATCTTGTACACGTCGTTATTAGAAACACCCGAAATCTCCAAATCGACTAGATGACTGCGTTTTTCTGTCCGTGTTGTACTGTTCTCCCATTTTAATTCTAGACTCTTTTGTAGACCTTCGAGTTTTAACTTATTTGCCACCTCCTCGTCTAGCAGAGTTACACTGGAACCCTCAGCCACTATTGGTACTATTCCAAACAGAAGTGTATTCTTATGTGGTTGTTGATGAATCTCGACCACGCCTGTTGATTTCGTAGTAATATGATTTGCTGAATTGTAGTTTTTGTGTAGTACGGCTTGATGCAACAATTGATGATGGCTTCCCTTACATCCATCTGTCTCACATTTTACACGAAGCTTGCATATCCAAAACTGATGTCTTTTGAAGCATTTTCGACACAGACCGTTTGCTAGTATGATCTTTCATCTTTCACAGCTTGTCATATTTTTAAATTTAGGACATTCTACCAATAGGTGTCTAGGCTCACATTTCAGAACGCATGTTTGATTATTATCAGCTGTTTTGACGAATTTACATGTTTGTTAACAACAGCCGTCTCCTCGAGTTTGGTCTGGCCATTTTGATTTTCTTGCTGTCTTTCAAACATTTGTAGCTGTGCTGAGGGCATTGTTACCACTGTGCTATTTCAAACTTTGAGCTCAACCAATGGCTAAACGTGTGTAGGTTAACTTTCTGGATGGACTGATGGCCTTGATTCAATCTGCTCTATCATCAATTCGAGCACGACGTCAAATTGCCCAAACACCATCTTCAATGTCTTTATAATTTGGGGTACGTTATGTGGAAAATATAGATAGGCTTTCATCACATACTTTGCGTCACCCCTCAAACATTTTTTCAGTCTTTTCAGGTTTTCATGATTAGTCAGCCCGTAGTTGGTCCGTCAGCCACTCCGACGGACTGCCCCAAATGATTGTAACTCTTTTGAAATAACTTGCCTCATTGTCACCTGCTTCATTGTTATTCCTTATTAGACATTGTCTTGTATACGCACTTTGCCTTAGTTATCGGCGGATATTGCTGCTGTTGATCCAAAATGTGTTGATTATCAAGCTTCGAATGGTAAGCCAATTTCTGTTGCTTCATCATAAAATGATCTGGATTACCGCTGCTCTTCATTATTCAACGCTCAACTTCATTTGCTCTTCATTATTCAACGAATTTGATTTAAAATAAATTCCTCCTGTCGTCTGGTCTGGAAACACAATTTGTTTATTGTCAGTAAATTCTCGATTTAATTTACCGGTTGCGTTACACAAGTGATCTGTTTCACCGGTACACTTTTCAGCTAAATAGTTTGGTTCTACCTCCTTGAATCGGGAATGTAGCAGCTCTTCGTTACCATGCGGTTATATCTGAACATTCCTTTGTCAGACTGTCTTGTTCATTTTGACTGTGCCTCTCGAATAGACTCGGAAAATTTTTTATTTGTCTTATCATCGGTTGAAGACGTCATTTTATTATCATTTACACTTTTCTCATCATGAGAATGATCTACCGAATTGACCCATTGTTGCACTCGATGGTTTAAACTATCTTCGGCAGAAATGCTACTAGACCGGGCTGATAATTCTAAAAGCTTTTGTTTTTCCTCCAGACATTGTTTTTCACGTTCCCGTTGCTCTTTCAATCTACGCATTTTTTTCTCGAGAATTTTCTCCTCCTCCTTTGCACGCAATTCCTCTAATGCTCGTAGTTCTTCTAAATAAGACAGTACTACACACAACTAAGAGAAATAAAAGAACAAAAAACTGAATTAATGCAACCTAATGACAGTAATACTGATTATTCTCTCTGGCGAGCAACCAAGACACCAACCAGTAATGCAGATTCCCCCAATAAAACAGCAAGTGAAAATTGGTCTAGAAATAACAAGGGCAAAGCTTAATTATTTGCGGAAGATCTCGAAAAAATATTCCAACCAGGCCATGAAGATTCATCGGAAACCAAAATACTAACTGAAGAGGTCGTACCGGAAAATGAAGAAATACTCCTAACTAAACCAAGAAAATATGGAGGTGTCGTTACGACGATTTATAATTAAACCAAAATTGGTTATTACGTAACCAAACACGTGTGACGATGACTTTGAAAAAATGTTAAAAACAACAAACCAATTTAAATGTAATTTAAATAATTTTCGAAAATGATCAACCATTTCACAATGACACACTGACATGCAACATGTTATGATAAACATATCAATTCATGAATTAATTTATTATACGGTAATTGCCGTTGCAAATTGCTAACATTAAACAAGTAAAATAAAAAATTCAATCAAGTCGATCGCGCATAAATTAAGATCGAAATCTTAATCTTTTTCCATTCTGATTTGTGCGTGTATTATTATGTCGCTCGCGATTCCACTCTCATAATTGAGTGACGAAATATTATGTGAATCTTTAACGATAAAACCGCGCCTCTTCATTATCAATGCAAATTTATGTAATCAGATATGTGTGGCATAAGATGAATCATTTCAAGTTCGTGTGTGTTCATTACTAAGAGCGCGCAGATAATTTTCTTTTGTGTCTTGTTAGGCGTTTGCATGTTGCTTCTCGATCTGGTTGACATTGAAATTGAAATTGGAATAATTACTGGGTTTATAGTACGAATATAATGCTAGATAACTATTTGAGTTATAACTTATAAGGTGGGTTGGGAAATTTTACATATATTAACTGAGCTCAATTAGGGCGTTTATAGTAATATCTATCCGGGTGTTTGTTAATATTAAATCGACCATTTTATTATATTTACATATATACAAATTCACATCGTTTTATACGCAACATAAATGAATTTACCAAGAATTCCAACCGGAATGCCAACCTGCCGAGTGAATTGGTGCGGCCACGATATGGGGCACACTGTGTACTGCAATGATTGGTTCTAATTCGGCGCCCCAACCTCCACCTAATCCACCATTCCAACCGGAGTTCCATCCACCACCGCCGTTCCAACCGAGTCCTCCGTCCCAACCACTATTCCAGCCACTGTTCCAACCATCACTTCGGATAATTCCCGCGTTTGAACATAACGCCATGGCGAGCACAATGAAAAGCGCTAAAAACTATAAAATAAATAATTTATTAATTATTTTGATAAGGTAAATTTTTTAATTCAACACTTACTTTCATTTTCTTGGGGGGTTTTAAATGTCTGCGTACTCGATGATATATGAACCTCAGCGAAGAAGATACAATGTTGTTATGATTTGTTTATGGAACATCGACCGCCTTATATATTCGATCTTCTACGCACATCGATTACTTCATGTGCCCCAAAAATTATTTATTTTAATGTGAATGACATTGATTTGAATGGGCGCCCATCAACAGATATTGATTTTATTCCGAAACTCTGTGTGATAATTTTTTATAGCTTTGATATTTATGTGAAGTATAATTTGATAATTTAATTGCGCGGATCAATACCCTTCAATCGCGATTTAGTGCAATAGTGGATGTTGGGTAATTATCCGTTTGCATGGTTAAATGGTGAGAATAACATAAATATTTTTTGTCGAAAATGGTAATAACCGGTATAGTGTGACAAAATGGGTTTCCGGTTTAATATTTTGTGTTGGGACATGTTGCAATTTGCAGGTAATTTGATGCTTGGTAGAATGACCATCTGAATTCGATATACTAAAGCTGTGTAAAATATGAATTAGAAAAGTTTGGTTATGACGAGACATAAAATTTACTGCACGATTTCAATACAAATTGGGTAGTTAGATTTAAAGGTTGAAATATCAAAGGAGGGCCGAAGTCATATGAAGTCTCTTAGAAACACCCACCCTTCAAATTCTTTCATAATGACTTAAATACGTTTTAAGTAAATGGGAATTAATCAAACATTTTGCTGGGACTGTAAAAAGACAGGTAGAACCAGAACCGCGTTATTTGGATTTTATTTGGACATAAACCTTTAGCCAGCACAATAAAAATCTCAACCGGAACTAGCGCCAAAGCCAAACTGAACCAGGCAGTATTTTTAGTCAGTGACTAACTATCGAGAACTTGCACAATGTACACATTGCATTTGAGTGTCTGGCGTTTAGAGCAAACCATTACAAACAAGCTTCTTTGATGCATATAGCCATTCAAAATACAATGTGTTTATTGTGCTAGTGACAGATGGTACAGAACATTGTTGGTTTGAATGTTTTTTTTGTTTCGGTTGGTGAAAATAGATGTAGGCTGAATTGTGCAATAGTCCGGATGGTTATTACTCACTCGGGTTTTAACCGGGTGTTAACTCGTTAATTATAACGCACCATGGTCATTGCATCATAGTCCTCAGTAGGGTATCCAGAGCTACTTATGTAGCGTGAAATATCTCGCACCTCAGTCTACGAGTTCCAAAAGCCTGTCCATACCGTACACACTTAAGTACTTTTGCCTTCTGTCTGATAGTGCCGGGCACGAGCCTAGGAAGTGATTTAAAGTCTGTTCCTCCTCTTCGTCCATATAACTTCTATAAAAGTCATTCATCTGTAGACCCAGCCTTCTCGTATGTTCCCCCAAAAGGCAGTGTCCTGCCAGTATCCCTACAACCAATTCTACCTCCCGTGTTTCCAGGGATATTAGTGTCTGGGAGCGCCGCAAGTTCAGTTTTGGCCAAACCTGTTTTGCTACCCTGCACGTGAGAGTGTTGATCCACCTCTGATTTGTCGAGGCGCTTGCCTTTTTACTGAGCACCAATTTAAGCGCTGCTACAGCTCTGGTTTCTTACCTATGACGTTCCTACACGCGTCAATGGCTAAATTAGCCTTATTCACCCTTTTCATAATATTAGGCTTCCAGCTGAACTGTCCAAGATTATGCCCAAAAATCTCGCTCTGTCAGCAAAAGCCAGTCTAATGTCGTTCTTGGTAGGAGGGCTAACTACCGGAATTTTATATTTCTTAGTAAATAATACCAACTCAGAATTGGAAGGGTTGACCCCTAATCCACATTCGCTGACCCATTTCGTAATGATCAGGAGTGAATTCTGCATTACATCCCTAATCGTATCCAGATATTTGCCTGAGACAGCAATCACTACATCCAGTACCAATAGCAATTCATTCATCACTACACTCCAAAGAAAAGGAGACATTACACCCCCTGCGGGGTTCCTCTAACCATCCGTCTTCTAATGGTGGACTCCCCCAGTTCCGAGGTAATAATCCTGCTTACCAGCATTTGGTTTCAAGCCCTCAATGTCCAGAAATGCTACCATACAAAACTCTTGCGAGTAAATTGACACCGACTTTCCCTTACAGTACGCATGCTGCGACATTGCCCAATTTCTTGGCTCAATTTTTGTTCGAATAACTACATCTACCAGCTTTTCCAAGGTTTTCCACAGAAAGGATTATAGAGTTACAGGCCTCAGGTCCTTTGGAGAAGCATGTGGGCTCTTTCCTGATTATTGGATAAAGACTACTCTGACCTCGAAGATAACCTCCAGCCGAGGGACAATGAGAGCCGAGTTCCTTTGGATCTCTGCTGGTATAATCTGATCCGCGACCGCCGATTTATAGGGCTTAAAACCGTTCAGCGTCCATAGGATTCGTTCCCTGTCTACGATGCCTCCCATATCTATTGAAGCTGTTCCTCGATGAGTTCCAGATTCCATCGTGTCATCAAAGCTTCTCGGAAAATGGGTCTCCATGAGAAGCTCAAATGTTTCCGCACTTAAAACTGTCCATGTCCCGTCCGGTCTAATTAAATAATTAGGACTGGCTGGGTTAGTAGATAGAACTTTCCTAAGGCGAGAAATCTCAGAGACCTCCTTCACTCTATAACAGAAGAGTCTCCAATACCCCATTTGTGCCTTCCTCAACTCTTTTTGTGCTTTCTGAGGTCCTCCTTATAGGAGTCCCAATCCCGAACCTCTCTTGTGTTCTTGGCTTTATTAAAGGCTGTCCTAGACGCCCTCCGATAGGTTCCCAACTCCGTGGTCCACCATGTCGGTTTCTGCCTGTCTCTAGGCTTTATCAGGGGGCACGCAGCATTTATTCTTCTAAACTCTTCCCCATATTTGTTCCAGTTTGTCCTTCTGGGATTCCTGAAGGCTTTCCAGATAACAGGTTTAACGTTGAGGTTTATGCTACATATCGGTGATCAGAGAATGAGTGCTTCCTCGCCACTCTCCACCGCTTGATCATTTGCTTCTGTCGAGTCACCATACACGTGTGTTGTCCTGGTGGAACACGACGCCTCTCCTAGTGGCTAATTCTGGGCTCTTCAAGTCAATTTTCTCCCTTCAGTCGATCCAATTGCCGGCAGTATATGTCCAAGTTAAGCGTTTGGCCATTGGGCAGTACCTCAAAGTAGATGATTCCCTCCCAATTCCGTCAAACACACAGCGTGACCTTCCTGACTGTCAATCCTGGTTTGGCCACAGTTTGGGCTACTTCACTGCCCTTCGACCAGAATCTTTTCCGCTTGACATTGTCGTATGTAACCCATTTTTGTCGCCAGTCACCAACCGCTCCAGAAATGGCTTGGCAAGGATTCGCAAATGGTGGCACGGCCCGTCAAGTTTTTTGCGTCAACTTATCACCAAAACACCGAGGTTCTTTTTGGAGCCAGCATTATGCAAATGGTTTAAAACTGTTTTGTGTTCGATCTTCAGCTCCTAGGCGATGCTATATTTTATCGACATTTTCGAAGATAGGTCTGCCAGTGCGTGGTGCATCTTTGATATCGAGATTACTGAAACGGACTCGACGAAACCAAAATTTCGCATGATTGGCTGTGACAGTATCGTGATCATATATATCATTCTCAATTTCAGCCGCCTGTCAGCACCGTCAATATTACTAACGAGTATTAAAGAACGCGATAAAATAGAAAAACAAGTTAGAGGTACATCGGGTTCAAAAAATTTGCGTAGCAAAGTTTAAGAATGTAGGCCAGGCTGTTGTAAGTGGTTTCGCTCAATGGCCCACTTATTGTTGAGACAGCTTTAGAATTACCTAAAATGTTTGGCCGTAGCGAGTTTCAAGCAAGTATAGGTTGGTTATATCGATTTCGAAAATCACACTTAAGATCAACTGTGGCGAAGAGAAAAATGTCCACTAGATAAAGTGAACGAAGGTAGGTAATTACATTTTGACATTTTCATTTACGGGAAAACATTTACACCCCTATTATGAATCTTACTTATTCATCACTGGGTGGAAAGACGCCACCATAATTAAAATTTGGCATCATTTTGGTAGAATCATAATTCTCACTGTGAGTGGGAAACTCACATATCCTCACCTATAATTTCTAGGCGACATCAAGTGGAAATTTGAGCATTTTTGGCAAATTAAGTTAAAATATATAAAAAAATTCATTTTATGGCAACTTTAAATTTAAATTTTCATTTGGCGTCGCCACGAAATTGTAGGTGAGGATACGTGAGATTCTCATTCACAGTAAAAATCGTAATACCAAAATTGAATTATGATGACGTCTCTTCACCTGGTGACTAGTAAGTGAGATTCATAATAGGCGTATTAAACTCTTTTTTTTAAGTGCCATAAAAACAATTTAAAAGCATATGACTTGTATTTTTCTAGCTTCTGCCGAAAAAATACCCTCCCACTGAAGGCGAACCTTATAAAAGTGTAACAAAGTCAAAACAACGAATTAATTGTTACGCCACAGGAACATAGAAATTGAAACCACTGCAGGTGATTGGGAAATTTCTAAACCGCGGTGTTTCAAAAACATTCAGTCATTACCTTGCGAATATTGGGCCATTTTCAACGATTGGCTTGTCTAACTTGATCTAAAAATGAAGAAAATAACCTTAAAATTTTATTGCTGACCGACAATTGTAAATGCCAGGTAACAACTGTTAATGTTCAATATTTGTCATCTCGTTGTGCACCTGTCTTACAGCCCCTGGATTTGAGAAAAATCTAGGCGATTAAAATGAATTTCCGTAAGAAGTTTGTACAGAAGGGAATGTTTTCGAGAAACACAACTATTCGAATCAGAAGATGATCAAGATGATATTCAACTGATTGAACATGAAATGGACATTGATAGTCACCTTTTCATTTCACACGAAGTAACTAATGAGGAAATCATGAAGAGTGTTAATGAGGCATCTGCTTCAATGAGATTAACACACGAAGGTGAAGAAAGTGACAGCGACAACTGTACCGAACCAGTAAGTAAAAGTAATCTCTAATCGATCTTTAGTGATTATTCTGGCCCTATTATATCGTTTTGTGTGGTTATTTTAATGTTCCGATTCAAACTTTACTTATTCTAGAACCGTCCAAAATACATTTGGTGCAAGCGTCACATGGTCTCTGGGGTTAAAACTTTGATTGGCTGGTATTGTACGGCTTCAACCGATATTTAATAACCTAAGATACATCTTGCTTGCTGTTTGCTATTTCCAGCCCGTTGCAGTGGTCCTGGCTAAAAGTTTATATAATGCATAATCTAGAACCCATTGGGATTATAATAAAGGGTGGTGCATAAGTAACGTATGATTTAATTATTGAATAAATTATGGAAAGACTCAGCACAGAATAAAGAACCAAAGTTGTTCAATTTTATTTTGAAAGTCAGCATTCGATTATTCAGATACAAAGATCATATTAGGTTCAGCGTTTTCAGCAATAAGAAGCTGTCTGTGATCTTCCGCGTGCTGGAAAACCTCGTGCTGTTCGAAATAATGTGAACATTGCTCTGGTGCAAGCAAATATTGAGGAAAACCCCGAAACATGCACCAGATGAAGTTCTCAGCAGTTGGTGATGTCTAGGCGGTCTTTGCAAAGAATTTTACATAAGTTATACCTTTTCCATATACGATTCAATTGGTTCACGAGTCAAGAATTGTGCCTAGAAAACAACGAGCTTATTCACAAACTCATAATGAGCGATAAGGCCCATTTTCATCTCCATGGTAACGTGAATAAACAAAACTGCAGAATATGGGACACCCAAAATCCAAGAATAATTTGAAGTTCAAATGCATCCACTTAGATGCACAGTATAGTGTGGAATAACTTCAGAAAGGATCATTGGACCAAATTTTTTCGAAAGCGACGAACAAGTTGCGATTAATGTGAATGCCATTCAATGCCGGGCAATGGTTGAAAATTTTTTAAGACCAGAAGTAGATCCAATAATCCAGAATTGTGGTTCCAACAAGATGGAGCCACAGCTCATACAACTCGTCCAACTATGGCTCTCCTACGCGAAATTTTTGGCCATCGAATAATATCGTGTTTTTCTGATTTTAACTGGGCACCGCGTTCGCCCGATTTAAACGTTCCTTATTTTTTCTATGGGGCTTTCAAAAGTTATAGAAAATGCTCTGGAAAGAGCACGTCAGGTCGAAGCAAATAATGGGCATCATTTGAAATATATTTCCAAACATAATTTAAATTTTAATAAACGCCAACGTTAAATAAAATCAAAAACAAAAAAGTTATAAACTTATGCGCCACCCTTTACAATGATCTTGATAGTTTCCATACTAACAACATACAGTTGAGATTTGACTTTTAGTGGTTTGGGGAGAACTTTTAAATATTCGCCGAATTCACATTGTTTTGGCTGTACTTTACCAAATCCAGGTGGCGTTAAATTGGTTGTGGTTAGTCTTGACATAATTCCGCATAAAATCTTATAATTATGTTGCAAAACCCTCCAATATCCATTGTAAGTTTTGGGATTCCGAATACAGCTACGACTACTAAAACTCTAGTTCTACTGGTGAAGGTATTCTCATTAATTTCAGGAGATTCTGCACGTCCTTCACTAATTTTGGCTGGTTTTGTACTACGTCCCACGAAGGGTTATGCGTTATGCTGTATCGTGTATCCAAAACACATTACGTCTTTTATGCAAAATCCAAACCAATTGATTGTTTAAATTAAAATAATTGGTAAATTTATTAATTAAGAACTAATATTTTACCCGAATGATCTGCCACATAAATTTGTACAACGAGGCCAAAAACGAATTTTAAACTATCCTGCTAAATTAAAATATGTTCTTCCAAAGTTCAATTTTTTAACAACTTTACCAGAGATGACTTTATTAAATTTACCAGAAAAACTGCCAATTGCGGTACAAGCCTAATGTACGATAAGACACTCTATTCCCCATTTTTTCCTCAATGACGTTTTAATAGAACTACTCGTATAGCGCTATAGTGACTTTCGTCGTTCTTACTAATATGTTAGATTTCTGACTTAGCTTGCTGCCCTTGATGAGATCTAATTATTTCGTTTTCTCTTTAATTCACTCTCTCTTAAGGTGTTCGGGTCAAACTGAGTAAGTTCAAGCCTCGACTACTGCTTCATTTTTGGAGAATGCACAAGTGTGTCGCACTTTGGATGCGTTTCCCTAGAATGTAACAATTTTTACTACAGACACTGATCATATCATGATCCGCGTCGATGTTCAGTCTTAAAAGTTACTCTCATTTATTCGAGTGTCAGCAATTAGGTTTTCATCCCTCTTTTATTTCTTAATCTCGCCTCCTATTTGGACGGCCTCGTCAAAGTCCATTTTGCGGTTTTTAAAATTTTCTTTTAAACCGCGTTTAATTAGGGATTTTGTCAATGATTTTTCCAGTACCATTGGGGAGCTCGTCTTTAAACACCAGCATCGGCGACGTGACGGGTTCCAAATGGAAGAAAAACATTTCCACAGTTGTTACAAATTTGCACTTGTTTTAGTCGTTGAGCAGACGTGGGAAACACATGGTTTCATCACGAAAGAGATCTTATCAGCCTGATTCAGGAGAATTGGTATATGATCGATTATTAGAGTTGGAGTTGGATTCGACTTAATTAATTATGGGCGCACGGCATCAATTTCTGTTTCGATATGTTGTAGTTTATCTCAACCGCCGAGTCCAACGTAGGCAATCCAAGGAAAATTGAGTACATCGTTTGGATGTAGAAGATAGAGGGCTCGCCTGAAAAGCAACATATTATCTCTCGATTCATTTCTAACGTTTGAGCGTTTGTTGCAACAACGATTACTCACGTAGAATAGAAAATTTTTGCAGCCTTTTCTCCAGGCCTTGCTGGCCTTCACAAGCAGCTTAATTTGAGGTAGTACTGGAAGTGTCTTCCAAAAGTCCTCGCCGGTGACGAAGACTTTGCCGTCAAATGCTCTTCAGTTTTTCGGTATGTCGCGCAGTAATTGATAAATGTATCTCAGGCCATCCTCTTGTAGCATGGACGATGATGGTATTAAGACTTTTGGATCAGAAGGGAATAAACGTATAGACAAAACGAACGTAACGGGTAGTGGCACTTGCAACTTAAAACCGGCCATCCAAGTAGGAGTATCGAGATGTTTGATCGGTATTGTCGAGAGCATGACGAATATCCCCAAATACCTCACGTTGCTCCACATTGTTTAATTTAAGCCAAGTGTGCTTCATCGGCTAAGCCATATACTAGTATGTCTCTTTCTGCTGGAGGATTTCCGTTGGGAGTAGGCAAGCCAAAAGAATCGTGTGTTAAGCCGTTTCAAAAGCATATAACGCATTACGGCTTGAAATGAGATTCCGGCGAACTACGCGCCAATACAGCATCTAGCTTTGGCACCTCGCCAAAGACGGCGTGCAAATTGTAGCGAACATAGACATAATTTTGTGGGATTTCAGTATAGAGCATTTTACGAACAAAAGTGCCTCCTCCCAAGAGCGTTGACGTATCGACAATTAATAAAATTTGAGATCTCATTTAAGCGAAGTCCATATGAAGTGATGGTGACATTTTCACAGTTAAATCCTTTAAATAAATGTGTTTTATGGCCGCGAGTGAAGTGCCCATCTCTACATTGATATGTGCATTGTATTTGAGTAATAAGTATACACTCTATGACAAAACGAACACGGTTGTCTATTTGGGCATCTATGACAGTAGCAATTTCGCCTTGGCGATGACAGTACTGTGGATAACCGTTGACATTGGCTACTGTATCGTCCATAAACTCCTATATGGGGCTGTTTTTCGCCCTTTCTGATTTCTATACATGGGGCACTAATAATTCAGCTTTAAGCTCGTTTTCTCATCAAAAACACTATGCTGTGCATATTTTCTGGGTTTTTCCATAGGAGGCTGTAAGTGACTTGTATGGAGATACGTTGCACCGTGAATCTAAAAGACGTATGTTCCAGGCTTTTGAATCTTTAATTTTCCTTTGCGGCAGCTTTGCTAGAATAGTTTTCCTCTCGGATCACTTTTTCACTACCATCCTCTCGGATTACAGGTCTGTGCTGTTGCTGAGTTGTTTGTTGTTGCGATAGAAGCTGAGCTACTGGGGATTGGTGCTCTTCAGGACTTTGTAAAGTTCTTACTTGCGCATACAGTTTCTTGACCACGTCTCAGTCGTTGTCGTTTTACCTCATTTTTGGCTGTACTACTTTCTTCAATTTGCCATTGCCTTTGTATCTATTGTGAAATGAAAACTAACTTGAAGAGATGCGGTTTAATCTAATGCCCTTGTTCTTGACCAAGCTTAGGACATTTAATTTATAATAAGCATGAAATTATTTGTTCCTGCTAAAGCTTATTCTGCTAGTTTTAAATAAAATATCCAGCTTGGTCAGGAAAGAATCGAGCCTAAAATTTTTTAATTTGGCTTGTGGTTAGATCATAATGAGACAACAATTATTTGGTCTTATTATTGTTTCGGGTTCTGCTAGCTTTAAAGTGGAAAAACTTAATTCTTTTTCTAGAACGAACAGACTAAAAAATTTTACCAAATGGTCCAAATGACCAACCTTGGTTGATCTTTGGCGAATTAGTTTCTCCATAAATCGTAATGAATTAGATTTACTAGGAGCAGGTAATCACAAATTTCAGTACATTTTAGGAAAAGTCCAAATTGCATTAGAATGCATTTTTGGGACGAACGAAGACCGAATACGGTTGGCAAGAAGAACGATACAAAATTAATAAAAAGCAAGTTCATTTTGTCTAAATACAAATTTAAATTTTATTTGATGAATCGCAATAAATTAATTAATAAAATTTTGGTGGTCTCTTCGCTTATAAATTAAGTGTTGTATGAGTGCATATATCGGGAAAAAAATTTCTGGTGATTTATAAAGTTCCTGGTGCTGGTTGTACATTGACCGAGTTAACTGACTGAATGTGTCCATCCAATGGGGCAACATGTACAGAACCACGATTTGCTGCAACGTATTTACCACCCAAGTGTAAAGCAGGAGCGGCAACAATAGCAGCGTGTGGAGCACCCGCAACAATTGTGGTGGCAGGTACACCCCATGGTCCAGCATTTGAAATAATTTTTGTGGTTGAGATTGGTGCCAATCCAAGACCTGGTGCCAATCCTAATCCTAATCCATGCCCTAATCCCAAACCGGGTGCCAATCCTAAGCCAGGTGCCAAAAGTGGTGAAGCAAGGCCTAATCCATGGGGCGCTACTGCTAATCCGTTCAAGCCAAGTCCCAAGCCTAATGGCACGCCTAAACCTGATGGAGTTGCACTAACGGCGGCGGCTAAAACGACTACAGCAACTGCGAACTGCAACAATAAGTAAATATATCAAAATTCGTAAATACGTTACCAATATTTCATTACTCACTTTCATTTTGAATTGGTTATCGGGAATTTTCTTCTTTCTTGTTCGAGCAACGAGTGAAGTATGATACCGAATTCAACGGTGCCCGTTCAATTTATATGCTTAACGTCAACGCTTTTACCAACTGCTCGTAATATGGTAATTCATCCGAAATACAACAACAATTTCTATTTCTATTTTCTATCGCTTTACCAGTAATCATAGTAAATGGGAAAAGTTGTATTTCGCTTGATTTTCAATGCTAGCCAATAAAAATTTTCTAGAAACGGTTAGGCGGGCGGCGGTAGTAAAGTAATAATTGCATTCTTACGACTACTTACTGTACTGCAATAATCCAATTTTATTTCATCATTCGATTTTTTCGTGATCCTCACTTCAGTTGTAGGCGTAAATGATTTGCATATTGTGTGGGCTCGGGATTCACAATTCTAAATGTGTCTAAATTCTATCAAGTCGTAATCCGAAACTGTCATCCAAGCATTTAACCAATTATACCTTTTATCTTATCATAATTTGTCAACATGTCGAACTATAATTTAAATTTACCAATTACCATATTCAGTTTGACAGATTTACGATATATGCGTGTAATGTACTAATCGAACTGTAATAAATCATGTATTCCTACCTTAAGTCGTGTACGAGACAGAGCTAGATAGACGGCTTAATCACAATTCAAATGGGAAATAATTAAATCGAAATCATTGAGCATTTAAATATGTCGAGTAAGAATAAGAAAACAAAGTCCACTGTTAAGATAATTAGAGCGATCGATGGTAAATTTTTCATATATAAGAAGCAAAATAATTTCTAATCTGCATCATAAATTGTCCAGTATTCCGAACAGCCATATCCTTCATATTCAAGATGAAAGTAAGTCGGACTATTGCTGGACTACCGATTAACTTTAATAAAATTATTTTATTTCTTACAGTTCGTAGTCGCTTTCGTACTCTTCGCTTTAGCTGTCAGTGCTAGTGCATCAGTCATACCACTTGGATTTGTAGCTGCTCCAGCTGCTGGATCAGTCGCAATTCATGCACCAGCTGCACCAATTGCCATTGCAGCTTCACCACTTCTTGCACATGGTGGAATTATTACACATGGAGTTCTTGTAGCACATCCAGGATTAATTGCCGCACATGGTCCAGCTGCTATTACTGTTGCCAAAACAATCTGGTAGGAAAGTTAGGCAATCGATTCAATTTAAACATATCTAAGAATCGGCGGCACGGAAAATGTTTGTTTAAGAATAATTTTTAATAAAATTTTTCGCAGTGAAAATATTTGTGTTGTTTGCTTTTTATTCGACTAGATGAACCTTTAACTGAAGAGGTATTTTACTCGGGATTCCGATTTTGGTCGAGTGTTTTAATTCAGATTGATTCAATACCAAATTATAATGTTTTGGTTCCTTGAAATCGAACGGCATGCATTTTTGATGTTCTTTCAAACTGGACATCTATTTTCTTTGGATGTAACGAAGTAATCAGTTCCAGAAAGCAAATTATCCATAAACCCAGGCTTAGTACAGTGATGGACTAGTGAGACTATGGCTCTAGACAGTTTTTTTTAATAAATTTTCGGTCCATTTCCAATAGGATTTGTCTTGTAGTAATATTCAAATATTTGTAGACTGTTTTGTAGAAAGTTATAGGGAGTGAAAATTCTGATGACTATTTTGGATAATATTTCTACTTTTATATCACCGATCCGACGAGAGGAGTTACCATTTCCAACTGTTTCCACTATTTAATTTAGAGATCGCAGATTCAAGTATTCATGGATTATAGGAAAGCCTAGGCAAAGTTCCAATCTAAAAATGAACGGGGTTGGGAGGTCATGATATTTACTGTGTCATACACGACATAAATTTCATGAATTTGAATAAATTCTATTTCACCGGTCCTAGAGCGCGGTAATATAGCGGTAATGTATGTGCGCTTCACCCGCCATATCATGTCAATGATTTTTCAATTCATTTCAAGCCTTTGCGCATTTGTTGGTGCCATGATGACCCTTTTTGATAAATCCTCGACGGATATCTGCTGAATGTTGCTAAAAATGCTGGTTATTAAGTCTTCAATTGTAATCATTTCACTTAGAATTTGAATGACGTCTTCTTCAAAAATCTCTGGTATTTTTGACAAACTTCCAGATCCCACATCCAATAGCCGACCAAGGAAGAGTCTCCACAAAAGGCTATAGATTTCATACAACACTCACCGACAAACGGCACAGTGGTTAAAGCGTTGGCGTTTGGATCGGGAGGTACCGGGAATTTTCATCAACAGGTTACTATCTCTGATGAAATGGAACACAACTATGACCAACTGTTGGAGTGTAAAACTCTGGGGCCGACCCACCTTGAATGCCAGTATTGCCAGTCAATTCTGGAGCTATGAAATGTGCAGTTGGTGATAAAATCGGACTTATAGACGTACATCCTCGATTTGGGGCAGGCAGCTGCGTAAGGTAAGGACGTAAACGGCGAACTGCGGCTGAGTTCAGTAATCTGGCAGCAATTCCCGTCGTTGCGAATTGCAAAACAATTTTTTCTTTTCCTGTGAAGTAGGTCAACAGTAGTTTGTAAAGGAATGTCTTTCCTGAGCCATCAGGATCATCAAGATAAAAGAGTTTCTGCTATTCATGCTGATTTGTTCATCTGCTTGTCGAGCTTCTTCAGCTTGATCATAAGTTTCTTCTTCAAGAGGATTTCTCCATTTGAGGAAGCCCATTGCTGATTGATGTAGATTCAACGTATGAACGCATATAGTCAAGTGTCAAATTTTCTAAATGTTCTTGCCGAAGTTTGGGAGGCTGAGCAGTATGACAAAATATGCATATGTAAATGCATATTTTGCGTAATTGTTGAGGAATCAAGTAAGTACCACGCCTTGAATTTTTGGTAAATTACTTCATGAATTGTTCGATTCGAAGTTGGTTGCACCAGGCACATGAATACGTTTGCAAAAACGTTTCCCGTCTTTGACACTAACCATATACAGGTGGCATGATTTGATTTTATTCAATTCAAACCTAGACTCCAATTTAGTTTTATTCGCTTGAGCTGCGAGTAGCTACTCGTAGCTCTTCCTCATGGCCTGCCTCAAAAATACTTTGTTGCTGATGCGGCAGGTGAACTAGGAGTCTCTTGACAGCATGTGGAGATCGTACATTTTTGGTTCTGTTAAACACCAGAATGCTTTAGGAGTGCTCATATAACGGCAATAACTGACAGTTGGAACTGATAAGATTCGAACAATCTTTAAATATATATTTGTATGTTTTCAATGCACTCAACTCTGACCAAGCCATTAGCACGACGTCTATATGCGATAGATAACCATTGACATTTAGAAGGATGGCAACATTTGAAAATGAAAGCGAAAGCAATAGCACTATTATGCGATCTAATTTGATTGCGAAAGTGAGTACGATGCGAATGATCAATATCTGAAAGCAGCTTTTCAAGGAACTCTGGATAATTAAGTTCGTTAACGTCTTCCTTCAGCTTAGACAGCATAAGATTTCCTTTACTGCAACAATCCGTGAATTTCTTATCAGTTGGAAGTTGAGGGCGAAAATGTTTTGTTCTACAAAATTGGCAGATGACATTAAAGGAACCATAATATGGCTCTTCAACTTATGTTTCAATGACATTTACTGCCTCGTCTTGTATGCTATTGACTTCGACATGTTTGAGTCAAACGATGAGAATAGCTGTTTCTCGCGCGATGAACTGTCAATTGATCTTCTTCTGCAAAGCCAAGTTTGATGCACTACGAGCTGATGCTGATGCTCGATCGGATGTTTGGCGATCGAGATACCTCGAATGGAAAGAAGCAATAGCAGTGCGACGAATGAATCGGTGATTCGAACCGGAAACATCTGAGAATATTGGCTTTTTCTTTTACCTAGCGATTGCTAAATTATTTAAAATTTCAAATCTCTTATCTATTGCATCAGCGTTGCCATTTAGCTCTCTGATACCGGTCTATCTCCTTTACTGATTGCGCCATCCTTAAACTTTTTTTAGGGCTTATACTCGTACTAACATGTTTCGCATACTGTACCTATTCTGTCTTAAGTGTCTGTAACTTACTGTCATTTACTTCTATGTTAATGTGAATTTGACCGAATACGTGCCCAATAAAATTTTGGAAATCCACCTGAACGCAAAATAACTTTTAATTATATTTTTTCATTAGCACTAAATTCCATGAAAGGGGGATTCGGTCGGAACGCGATATTTCAAAACGCGATATGGTATACAAAACGCGATAGGGTACAAAACGCGATATGGTACAGAATGTGCATTGCAATGCTCCCTGATATAACCCGGTCCTATACTCCCGCTCCTATCGATTTTTAAATTCCTACATCGCGTTTTGTACAATATTGCGTTTTGTACTGTATCGGGTTTTGAAATATGGCGTTTCAAATGGGACCCCATGAAAGGATATGACAGTTTCTTTGAGGTTACAGAAATTGTAACCTTTACTATTTTCTTCGGTTTGATTAGTGATTGGTTCATTGAATTCTAGCCAGAGTAGCTATGAAAATCCCAAGGCAATACATAACCCGTAAAGAATAACAAAAAACTGAGAGAACAGCTCCAAAAGCAAGCGAATTCAAATCATCTGGCATTATATACTCTCAACATACTGCCAACTACATTCCTTTTACGCATTCGATAGGAATATATTTCGGGGAACTAGGCCGCCTCGAATTAGTAGCCAAGAAGAGGACTTTAACAATTTATTACATAACGTGACGAGCTATTGAGAGGAAATGGTTGGGAATGCCTTAAACAAGCAAAAGCCGAGCAGCCAGCAAAGGATTGTTTGGTTTGAACTGTAACGTTCCCGTTTTATGTTCCATTTTCTGTGATTAAATCCTCCACCAGAAAGCAGGATTAATAATTATTTTGCACAATTATTGTCTCTGTCATTGTGTTTACGCCAGACAAAAGGTAATCCATCTATAAATCGTTTTGGACGATTTTTCTACCAATTATTTGAAGTCTCATCTGTACCTGATCGTTGTAATGTTTTTGTACAGCCAAGTAAGATGCTGTGCTATGTGTGACAGTTTTTACGTAAACATTTTGTATTTTCAATGCAGGCTAGTTGGGAGCAATTATTTTTGAGAAAGATTTCGCTAGCGATAGGAGTGTTACTTTGAAACTCTAATACTAGAAGTTGTAGATTTAGTCCAATCCGGTTTATTCACTGACAAAATCAAAATCCAGAAGTCTCTTATTCCTTCATTATCCACAAAGCAGGTGTTTGTATTGCCTTGCCGTGTTCTTTCGAGCGATTGATACAAAAGTTTTTCGGACCTCTCAAACCTGTATCGACGCACTCGGTTTTTTTTTACAGCTAAGGATTTCTTGAGAAAATTAAGAACTTCCACCGCCGAATATTTCTGTTAATTTTTATAGACTTCAATAATATTATTAGTGGCTCTTACGTGTCTAGCAAATGGATTTGACGATGAGTTCTCCTCCAACTAGAATATAAGTTTCCTTATTCAGTTGTTGTCTGGTTTCCTGTACGATTTCTTGAACTGGTTAAGATTGTATTGAGACAAGACCTTGTGTAACTTCGGGTTTTATTTATTTTGTTTCTTCTAGTTCTTCTAATTGGTCGATGAAGTTTTGCACTTTTATTTTCCAGAACAGGGCATCTTGGGAATCTCAGAATGGCCATCATTCTATGAAGCTCGTTAACGAACTGGTTTGTGGCGTTTGCTTCATTTAATATTAGTTTATAGATGCAACTTATAATAAATTCATTCATTTCTGTTGTCCATTGATGTCCATGATGAGCTACATCATCTAGTAATACCTTGTGAAGTGTTTGGATGTTTATTACCTTCCAAAGCACATTCACAGCATATTTTATAGTCTTTCAAGCCGGATGTTCGTATCAAACAGAAACAGCAGTTGATTGTAAACCATCGGAATTTGTACAAATTTAGCAAGGAGCAAAGTGTCATCAAAGGTGCGTAACGCGATACATTGAAATGTACGGGCACATAGCCATGACCTGTACGCGCAGAATCACACGTATAACCTGCAAAATTAGATGAGTATTTTATTTAATAGAAATTAATAAATCACATTAAGACTATTGAGGTTAGAAGTTAAGTCACGTGTCTATTGGTGATTATTCCAAATTACTTCGTTATTATTAGACATAAATTGTTTCGTTAGATACCGGTTTGCGAACATTTAGGGACTGAAGATGCATCGTTATTACCGGATGTTGAGGAAATGTCTTCTCGATTATTACCGATTGAATGGTCTAATAAGAAGGCGTTGTATAGGCGATGAATAGTGCCGAAGTTCCAATTTAAGCATTAGATCTTTTTGCAAAGCGAAACAACATCACTATTGCTTTAGTTCAGAATTACTGAGGCGCACTTTGTCAAAATTGTCTCAAGTCAATCATGTGAGCGCCACATCAATTCGAAAGCTTCAGATTCATTGGACTAGATCGTTAGAGAACTTAAGGATCTTGGACCTAATGTGGAATACAGGGATCCCATAACTGTATGGAATCTTACACTGTAATCGTTGTTTCCATTGCAACAAACTCGCACCCACCATCCTCTTCTGAATACCGAAATTGAAAGTTCAACTCAAACATCGAAAATGCAAATGTCTTTTTGGGAGTCGTAAGTGATCTTACCAACTGCTTTAGTGAGAATAAAGGACCGATTATGAGGCTTCCGAATGTGCCGGGTACTCCTAGACTCAATATGCCACAGACATTTTTTATCACTTAAGACTTCAATACCCAGTTGGTCTGGGTTCCGGAAGAGAATGTGTAGGTAGGCCTATGTCTGTACTGAAAGCAGCGAGTTATTGGAAATCAGTTGCTTTGGAAAATGCTAGGTGGCTCGACAGTCCGACTGGCAGGGTAGCGAAGCAAGAATAGCCTGAGCTGAGCTTGAAGCGATCTGAGATCTTGTTCACACCAAGGAAGCGTGATTTAGGTAGAATTGTAAGGGTACTTACCGGACACGGTGTGCTTAAAATCTAGATTTACTTTGGAGTAACGGAAGATTTTTGATCAACCAGTTAGGTGATGCAATGATAGACAGCTCGCGAGGAAAGATATAATAAGATATATGTGTTTTGTGCTTTCACAATTCCTAAAATTTCAGCCAAGCTACCAACATACGAATTCAAAATCTCGGACTAGGACAAATTAGAAAATGTTTCGCTAGTAGATTCAAAATTCAATTAGCGCAGTGCAATTGATACTGTATCCACTAAAATGTGTGTGTACTATCTACGGCATGATGGAGTTCTAAAATTAGCCAGCGTGAAATTTTGCGTGGAATCTGCCAAGTCGTCGACCGAATATCCTTGAATAATTACATATTTAGAGGGCCGATCGAAATGAATGCACTTTCCATCATCCGGAAATCTATCTGATTGCACCTCCGCAGAGATGAGTGTCGCAGGGAATCTAGATGGCTTACACAACCGAGAGTGACCAGTTCAAGCATCGTCATTTGGCACTAAATTGAAATGATTTTTATTAGGCAACCGCACACTAAACCGTTATACTCAACATCAAAATATTTTTTAAAGAATTTCGATGCTTATAAGCCAAGGCGATGTTTCCAAAATCTGTTTTCAAGATATAAACCGCCAGTTGTCCCAGTACCGGAAATAGATTTACGATGAATTTTCAAGGTTAATAATTCTGGGTGATCCGTGCGAAAGAAATCATATTGATGTTTTATTGATAATGATTTGTTTTTTCGAGAATCAATACAAGCAAATTGTCTTCTTCCCTTCTTGAAAAAAAAAACAAAAATTGGCTTTACATCCTGCTAAAAACTTATAAAAGTAACCGAATGCTTCTACTTAAACCTAGATGTCACTAATCTAACAAAAAAACTTTCATTATTTTCTGCCCATCAAACCAATAGGCGAGATCATAACAATATTATTCCATTTAAGATTTCTTTATCATTAATTCTTATAAAGCTACTTATAATGCTTAAACCTAGATGTCACTAATTTCATAAATCTCCTTAACTGAACATTTTTTGAAAAATCTCTTCTCTCTTCTGATACCAACCAATCTATTAAACCTGTTCTTTGCGAACATGATCCGAACTACCACCTTTGCAGTTTAGATGATATAGCGCCAAACAACTCGGTTTGTATGGTCCATTCCATTTCTGCTTCATTCTCGATGACAATCCACTTCATTACTGCTGGCACGCCACACGTTTTCCCAATACTCGACACCACCCGCTCGCACAACCCTTCACCCATACTGTGATCCTTGAAATCAGTCAACGCTCTTATTTGCAACCGTTTCTTTGACCGACATTTTGTCGGTAATCTTTTTCGCCGCCGGTTGACCCTTTCAGCGATTTTAGCGATACAGGGTCTAGTCCGTTTCATTCAATATCGATATTGCTGTTCCAAATTCCTGGTCCGTTTCCGAGCCCTACCTATCTATCGCCCTCCGTATGCCTCGTGCTCGCAACTGCATATTATACCATATCGAATTAATTTTGGTATTTATGATTAGTTCAACCAAAAATAATGAATAATTCCGGCTATGTATTATTTTTGGTAAAATTTTAGCAATATTAAGCATAAATTTTTAATTTTAATTGTCAAAAATATAAGAAATATGCATAAAACGTAAATTTACGCAATTTATACCACTTTGAGTATTTTTCAAAAACAAATTTGGTTTAACTCTTATTTTGGAAAGATTGTATGTTCAATACTAAATAAAAAAATAAAATAATACTTGTTCTAGTATTCAAACAGTAAATTTTGAAAATGTTTTAATTGAGCTCAACGACTAAAGCTATCAAAATTTTCCTTTCCTTTACTAGTAGAATCGAGTACACCAGTCATGAAAATTCACCTAGATTTTTGCTGATTCACCTTTTGTTATATCGCGGAAGTCAAAAAGTGGTTTTTAAAAAATCCTCTGTATTTGGTACTGTGCAGACTAAATGTCTGGCTATCCTCACTACAGCCCTGACGCAAGAAGCCTCGAACTTAATCTTTTTTCATAAATTGGGAGATCCCAGTGATTTTTGGTTGAAATCGTTCTGCCCGAGGTCGCAGCGTCCATAGGAGATTTTTCTTTTTTTTTGCAGGTATTTTGAGAACAATATGAACTAAGAGGTTCTGAATTAATTTTGCAACAGTACCGGTCCAGATGAGTTTTCTGGTAGCAGGAACATATTAATTTAGTATTAGATTTCAGGAAACACACAGATGCTTGTGAAATAATATTTCTTTGTATTTTTAATTGCTGATAGTGTAGATTAGAATTATATTGTCATTGTGTTACTAACTGTCGACTTTGTCTAGGTGTCTGTAACCGGGCCGCTTCAATCAATCAATTTTGTTTAGGAAGCCGGAAATTATTAATGCAGAATTAAATTTCAGGAAATTTCCAGATGTACGTGAAATAATAATAATATTGAAGACCAATACCATCATTATCCATTAAACCTATTAAGCCTTTATCCTTCCTCTAGTAGATTAGAAGTAGATTAGAGTTGTGTTGTGCCGTACGATCGCTAGGTGTCGGAAACCGGATCGTTCTGTCCCAAAAAAAAAAAAAAACCTTTTCTATCCTTCCTATTGTTATGTGTAAGCAGGCTGTAGGAATAGGCCCGGCGTTATCCGGGACACTTGCCCAGTACTTGGTCCAATCGATCAATTTAAGATTTCTTTATCATTAATAAGTAAATCAACTCTTTTAAGAAAATTTCAGTTAACATTTAGCAATTGATGTTTGTTATATTGTTACGATCTCGCCAATTGGTTTGATGCGTAACTAATTCAGCATGGGCGAGACATTTATTCAACGAAAATTGCTTATTTGAAGTTTAAAAAATTAATGAATTTTTTTTTCGTAGTTTAGTGACATCTAGGTTTAAGTAGTAGCATTAGAGTAATTTTATAAAAGTTTTGTGGTATTGCAGGTTATAGTAGCCTAGACAGAATCGTAGAAGAATATTACTTCTGTATAAATCTAGGAGAGTCTAGAATGTTCGATCATTATATAAATAGGAGTGCAATGAACACAATGGGTGGGGGAACTAATAAGTGGTGTTAAGTGAAAATAGTGGTGTGATTTAAATATAATTGTAAATGGTAAATAGTGAAATAATAAATAATTGCGGAAATTATGTGTTATGGAGTTTTATTCAAAGTGAATTTTGGGAAAATTATTGTGAGAATATTTTGGGAATATTCCAGTGGTGGAAGTATTACGGTAATGATATACTCCAAAATTAAAGGAATTAATTGATTAATTCAATAAGTTGAGCTGTTTTTTTGTGATTTTGGTAAAGTAACTGTACAGTTTAAATATCCCTATATATTTCTCGTGTACCATAGCTAGAGAACGTCATCTACTCACAGCATTTCAGAGTTTGTACGTATTCCGTGTTTACACTAGATTCAGCCCCCAGTTCTGGTGAAATCAAGGCTTGGCCTCTTGTTATTAGTGCAAATTTGGAGCACATTGAGATGATACCAACCTGTTCATAGTACTTTTTGCCTAGATATGCCTAGATATGTTTTGAAGAAGCGTTTATCCAGGCCCAGCTCCACTGCAACTCTCCTTTCACCATGGGTTCAGTTAAGTTCGCCAAAACTAAAAAACCTGTTTGAATACGGGCCTTTATTCTGTATTCGAGAATTGAGCTACCCTAATATATCTAGTATTATAGATATTTATAAGTGATTTATAGTGATGAACATCAAGATTTTTTATATAGGTCTTTTTTGTGTTGGTCGATAGTTTATTACAACTCTGCATCTGGCAACAAGTTACATGTTTGCAGACGTAAGATTCCTTCTCCATTAAGCCTCGTGGGTGTTATTATTTCTATACATATTACGTATGGCATAACTCCAACTATTTTGTCGGGACAGTTTAATCCATTTCGATTAGGTTGATTCTATGTGGAACACACGAAACGGATTACCCGTTTCTAGTAATGAAACAGTGCCGCAAAATATAAAGTTGTCGTCAATTACTCGTAGTTTTAGTCCTTAGCTGAGCTGGTATTCGAGGCGATAAATCGATCTTACCATGACCAGAATATCTTGAGTTTACTGATATCTCCTTTTGGATGGTCGCTATTTATTTTGTTGGTCTAGATGATTATGGAAAAACTCTTTCAAGCATTTATATGACTTATTCGATGTCGTTCTCAAATTATTCCGCTGCTATTTGAATAATAATTCCAGAACTTTATTGTCTAAGGGACCTGCACTATTAAAAAAGCCACGTTTGGCTATCCTTGCTCTACTTAGTTAGTTCACCCCACGCCCAGTTAAAGTTGTTATATTTGAGGTGATATTTGATAGATTTTAATCCAGCTTCCAAAATTCCTCTAAAGTTAGGGCTAATGCTGGGATAAAGTACCAATTCATTCCATATTTCGTTAGCAGCTATGTCGTTGTCGAATTTCTTTATTAATTTTTGTGATCTCGAAGGAACTGACCTGTGTACTCTACTAATGGATCGTGGCATTGGAAGATATGCCTGCGCAACTCCAGTCGGGGTATCGAAAGCTTGGGTAATAGGTGTTACTTTCGATTTAGCAGTTACAAAGTTTGTTTTATTGTTTCGATCTTAGTCTGTTGAAACGAGAAGTTCTATTGTGTTAGACTTAGTTTAATTCCTAATAATAGGTAGTAAGCCAAGACACAGCGAATCAAACGGTAGGTAGTCTGACAGTAATTTTCTCTTGGCCATTGTTGTCCTTGATGTAGTAAAATTTACCTTGAACGCGATTATGTCGCTTTCACTGAGCTAAACTTCAACTTTCAACATCAACGTATAATTCTAATAAAGCAGCGTTTACAGCCTTAAAATATTTTGCTTGTTCATCGTATTGTTTATTTGTCACCGGTGCTAATTTTTATTAATTCATTTTGAGGAGTTTTTCACTTGGAAATTAAACATTGGCAGCCAAGCTGTTTTAATACATATTTCTACACCCAGATAACATTGAAAAAAAATCATTGTGACAGCACAACAACAACTGTGCGATACCAAACGACTACGTCATTGTTGATTGTCGCACCGTACATTTTCCATTCTAATTTTCTTTCTGTAATTGTAAGTAAGATTTTTGGTATATAAATAAGTAATTTCTCGTAAACGGTATTAGTAAATCGTTAGCCGATTCTAAAGAACATAAACTCTTAAGATGAAAGTGAGTAGTGTGCGGGAGACTAATCATATTTTTATAAATTAAAACTATTTTTTTTCGTGCAGTTTGCATCAGCTTTAATCGTTTTAGTACTTGCTGTAGCAGCAAATGCATCAGTTGTTGGATGGGGTGCTTGGCCTTGGGGTGTCCCTTTAGCAACCACAAGAATTATTTCTAATGGTCCAGTGTGGGCAGGCGCACCTGCTACTATTCTAGCTGGTCATGGTCCAGCCGCAGTTATTGCAGCACATGTTCCAGCCGCTGTTGTTGCTGCTCATGCTCCAGCCGCAATTGTGGCTGCACATGCACCGAGTGCATCTTATGTAGGAGCCAATCGTGGATCAGTACATGTTGCACCATTACCCGGTCACGCTCAATCAGTCAGTTCACTAAATGTTCAACCAGCCCCAGGAACATGGTAGACTGCAAAATTTTGTTTTTCTGCACTTCGAATACTAATCTGTTAATTTATGTAACTGTAAAACAAAATTGTCAATAAACAATATCATTCTTATCGAAACTGCTAGTGTTTACTTCTGATTTCGTTGAAATACGCGAAATACTAATAGCTGTATTGCTTGCATTAGATAACCGTTCACAACCGTAAATACTTTATGCCTTATCAATCTAATTACCTATAGTAAATAAATTTCTGATAAGACAATCAAATCGTTTTGAAGACGCTAGATAAGAGAATTCGGTTTTAATTGTAACTCATTCGCAGACGTAACCTTAATACCGAACAAAACAGTTCAATTTGTGTGATACAGTTTTATGAAGTTCAGTGAGCACCACCCGCTTAAAAAAAAATATGTTCATAAGTAAAGTAGTTCTGTGATTTAAATGATAAGATACATTAGAAAAATAGTTTTGCAATTACTCGATTCTAAGTGAAATAGTTTAGTTTTTGATGATGGACGAAATGGAAGTGTTTTCGAGTAGTAAATTTATGTTCTCGCCAGCGGGAATTTTAAAAATTGTGGGAGCCGCATTGCTGATCATTTGTTCGCTGATATTTTTGATTGTGGATGAGTGCAGTGATGCACCAAGTTGGTAATCACCTTTGTTTATTTTTGTGTGTGTATGTTTGGTGCGTGCGCAGGAATTCGACGACGTTATCGCAATCGGTTGTATCTTTATGCCGGTGTATCACCTAATTATTGTAATTACCATGTTAATTTAATCGTTAAATGGCATCGCTTTGTTCATTTGAAATACGCAATGTGACATTATACAAAGGGGACAACTGAATTTAATTGGAATTTTCAGTTTAAAAGTGTTGAGGTGCCTATATAATTGCTAAGCGTCAACAGAATGCGTTTGAATCTGGAGGTGAGAACTTATCTGAATCAAGGCTGAGATGGTCCGAACACAACCAATTCCTGGAGTCGGCCCTCTATTCAGTGGATAGACGACGTAGCCCTATTCTACGACGTAGCCCTATTCTAAACCATTGGCTAACTTCTTCTTCTAAATAGAAGAAGATGCATTCTGGATTCTAGGCTTAGAAATCAACAGGCTATTATTGCACGATCCCATCAAAGATAATATGAAATTAATAGTTTATTTTTTAATGCTTGTCACTTTACCTAGACTAAGAGATATCCATTCATATAGTATTTGGCATAAAACGCACTCATTGACATTTATGTATCTTGATTTTTTTGGGTTTGGGCTGTGAATTGTGATTTTATTTTGCCTCTAAACATAAATGCTAGAACCATATGTTGTTAGGCTAAGAAAAAATTCGTGGTAGTTTTTAAAACAGGCACATTGCGAAGTAAACCGCAAGAACTTTTAACGAAATTTAATTTGTTTGCAACAACAATTTTAGACGTGAACAACTGGTTGAGTTGGAACTCCAATCTGACTTAAATATTGTTTTTTATATTTTGTGTCAGAATTTGTATAATTTTTTTAGTTTTTTTTATTGCTAATCAAACATTTAAATTTGGATCAGATTGCAGCACATTTTTGTTCGTATCTAGGAACGGAGTTATTATGAGAATACCTCAAGCACATAATCGGTGCTGTTTGCCGTGTTGTGCTTCTCGTCGTCTTAAATCTTTATGCAACCACGTTGGCCCCGCTAATTTGACATAACTTACTAGGAGAATTTTGTTTTCAATTGTTGTTGGTTAGTCAACATTTTACTTTACTACTAACCTAAATATAAACTTTTTCATTTTAACGCCAATCATTGTGGTTGCTTATAAGAGAATGCATGTTTTTGCTCTTTCATAGCGTTTTCTCTCAATAGCGTCTATGAGCTTAAGGAGTGTGTTTATGTTCTAATTGGAATTTTGTTTTCTGATTAGCAACCAAAATGAAAATTATTGCGAAATGTTGTGTAGAGGATCCTTCAAATAATGACCTTATTAAAGTTAGCCGAAATATTCCAGCCGAAAGATAAAAAAAATCGATAATGCAGATAGTGTCTTCGCTATTTAATATATAACTATATATATATATATATATATATACATATATATATATATATATATATATATATATATATATATATATGTCTGAAGGAGATACAGGGTGGTTTTTTGCCAACATTTCCATTTTCAATGTATTGAAAATTCATTGAACGCTCTGTTGCTCCAGATAAACGACCTACGCCATTAATGCCACTATGACTATTTGATCGGCCATCTTGTTGTTCAACTCTGGTCTAAATGTGGAGTAAATCTCAAGGAGATACAGGGTGTTTTTTTTCTTCCAAAATTTCCATTTTCAATGTATTGAAAAATTCATTGAACGCTGAGTTGCTCCAGATAAACGACCTAGGCCATTAATGCCACTATGACTGTTTGATAGGACATCTTGTTGTTCAACACTTATTTAGATCAGGGTTGAACAACAATATGACCTATTAAACAGTCACACTGGAGTTAATGGCCTAGGCCGTTTATCTTGAGCAACTCAGCGTATAATGAACTTTCAATACATTGAAATGGAAATTTTGGAAAAAACCACCCTGTATCTCCTTCAGACTTACTCCACATTTATATCAGGTTTGAACAACAATATGACCTATCAAACAGTCATAGTGGAGTACATTATCCATGTTGTTTACTTTCGGCTGGGATAGCGAAGACACTATCTGCATTATCGATGTTTTATCTTTCGGCTGGAATCTTTCGGCTAACTTTAATAGTATCAAATAATGCAAAGGAGTTGTTACAACCGTAAAGACGACTCGAACTAATGAGATATCTAAACAAGATGTCTGGCCCAAATATAAAACGTTAAACGCGAATGTCATAAGCACAGGGGCAGTTATAAAATGTTTTATTGCGATTTGTCCTGTGGGGTTAGAGATAAGTGTGGATATAGATTTTGGAGCAAGTTTAGAGTTAAAGTTCTATGGTGATCCATCACTTTGAACTACTTTTTTGCAAAGACAATTAAAATAGTGAAACGCCCAAACTTCTGCAGCCAACTTTAATCGTTAGAGCTTCACGCAATCTTTACTTCGTTTTCACCATTGAAGGTCAGAAACTTACGTATGGTTTTTCTTCTGTTTAGCAAAAACGAGATAGTGCAGACAATAACCATGCGTGTAGAATTCAAAGTGAAACAAATTTTTTCAGTATAAAATACTGGGAAACCGAAAAGAGAAGAGTATATCAAAATTACGTTAAGCGACAAAGACAGCAACTTTTATTTTTATTTTTATAGCGAAACTTATAGTCAAAATAGTGACAGATTAGGAACAACATAACCTAGAAAATTAGGGAACAAAAATAAAATGAGGAGGCATTATAAAACTCGTAATGAATGTTAATTTGAATAAAATAGTGAGTGCTCCTGAAAAAAAAATAAACTTGAGGTGGACGGACAATTTGGAGTGGATGATTTGGATCCATTAAATGTTATTTTCACCAGTGACGAGGAAGGTAGAGAAGGCATTCTTCCTAAGAAAAACTGTACGTGTTGTAGGTAGTTAGTTAGACATTTCACTATAATATTTTTTCAACCATAAAATTGACGTAGTGTGAGAAAATATTTCTCATCGTATACTATTTTTTGAAGGTGTGTTAAAATGTTGCTATAAAAAGTATTGAGTTTCATACTTTTTATGGCAACATATTCCCCACTTACTCTATTATTTTACCAGTAAATTTTACTGAAATTTTTTTTGTTTCTTTCTAACAAGTAAAGGATTTATATTTTTATCTCGTGTTAATTTTACTGAAAAAATTGTTTCACTGTGAAATTCACGCATAACTTGCATTACGAAGAGCTGACGCTATTTCATTTGAGTGCACATCCCATTCGCACTGGTCTGAAGTTCCGTTGCATTGGATTGAGGGGTGTATTTGGAAGTAGTGAGATGTCAAAAGTGTCTCAGGCATTTTCATTTATAGGCGCAAGCGTCTAGAAAGTCTAAATATTACCATTGCATCGGTTGATGCACTACCATCATACAACTCATAGAGGGATGAGTGCTGCAGTTTGAGGGTTTATTGCTGGCGGAATCGTTCTAGTGTTTTAGCCACGCCAAAATGAGAAAAAACTGAAAGATGGCGATTTAAAAAGAAATACTTGAACGATTGCGGTAAATCGCTATTGGCTACATACAGACTGTTTAGAGCGACGATAGGAAGGAAATATGGGAATTTCATAATTTATCGCCCGTAAATTTGGAAAGTGTAAAGTGAACCTAGCATCGGCGCTTTTAGCTCCCGAAAACAAATCTTCTGTCATACGGATGAAAGCGCGATAACCTTAAAGAAGTGAGGAGCTAGTGCGATGTATCAGAGAATGGAACAGAGAAATGAAGTGATTCATATGAATTCGTTTTTTATCGGATAAGTCGAGTGTAATAAATTCGGTTAGAAATTTTAGTAAATCATGGGCGACGTGTTAGTAAGAATTTTATTCAGGTATGTGATGGGCTTTTGCTTGGTAGTGATAAGTGGTTATACATGTTAACGAGGCATTTTTTTTGCCGAAGAGACTTCAGAACTTGTTGCTACTAGGCTTATTTGCATTATCTTCTTTATCCATAGCAGAAGTCATGAGTGGGAGGAATCGGAAAATTAGATTACGATAAAGAAAAATGAACGGAAGGTTTTTTATTAGGTTTGTAGTTTAGTAGGTATCGAGGTAATATTCGTGAACCGGAGAAACTGATGTATCTACTTCTACGTTTTTTTGTTTATTTATAGCATATTTGCAAGACAGTGCCATTCTTGCTTCACGCTTGTTCCCTCCCAACTCATAAAGCAATATAGGCTCCAGTTAGAGGATCTTTATCTCAGACATTTTCGAATCTAATTCCTATTCTGGACTCATGCGCTTGAATGATTCATTCCGGTTCTCTAATTCTAGTAAAATATCTGCCGTAGTTAAATGGCTTTGAAATCTTTACTCAAGATCCTCACGTAATTGAGCCCACGAAACTAATTCAGTTTTCTCTAAAAACTACCAGGTTCATTCTAACTTCTCTCTTTTGAGAAGGACGCCGTTTTCATTTGATCCATGGTAGAACCGCGTCAATTCGATTTTTAAAAATTCATTGCCCGAGAATTTGATGGGTTAATGCCACTAGGAGTAGGTTGTGAAGTGGCCAAACATTACCTTTAGGAGCAATCGATGATAGATTTGTGTCCATCTTTCGTAGAGTTTTTTTTGTTGAGTATTGTATCGTGGTCTCGAAGCCTAAAGATCACGTACATATTTTGTCTTTGTAGTTTCTCGGGTGAACGAATGATTCTTTAACTTGGATTGGAGCTATGGTCATAGCTGTAGTTAAGATGGTCATAAATCTTTAATAAACCGAGACAATCAAAAGATTCACTAAACAGTTCACTGGAGAGCGATAACAAAACTTGGAGCCTTCCAATTCCAACTATGTTGAATACAGCCTTATTATTTTGTTTCATTTTGATTTAAAAATTCAAAGACACCCGCTGTTTTGTTAGAACAAATCAAAAAAGTCTTATCTCCAAACCTTAGCGTACTCTAAATTACATACTTTGGTTATCACAAAAAATTTATTGAATTAAACTTGATGAAACCGATTGTGTTGTACTCAATTAGCTTAATTAAGTTTGATTCGTCATCTTACTAATATTTTATTTTATTTTTTAAATTTCAGGTATGAGACTCTACTACCAATCACTACAGTGACGTGCGGCATTCTTGTTCTTATTTTGTACGTATGCTTTGCCAGTGGTGTTGTTAAACGAGCTTTAAATGAATGGACTATATCGGATATGATATTCTCCGCCATATTATTTGTTCTATCGCTGACCACAAGTATTATGACATTAGCCTCGTGCAGCGGAGACCGTACCAGTTTTGAATATGTACCTGAAATTTTAGGTATAGTTGGTGCGCTAGTGCTTGCTGTCAGTACCGCAATTATATTCTTTAAATGGCGTTTGGAACGTGATGAACTAGCGGAACGGGAAATCATTGCAACCGAAACTCCAGCTGCGATTGATCCCAGAAATTTGCGTAAATCTGTTATGGTTTGATCGGTGTATGCGTGTGATAATTACGGGGTAAAATAAAATTATTTGTATTTATAAAATTAAAAATGTATTTAATATTTTATTTATTGATATCACTTTGGCGGCCAAACACTTGTACAATTTACCATGTGGTTCCAGGTGCTGGATCAACATTAACCGATTTAACCGATTGGATGTGTCCATCTAACGGGGCAACATGTACCGATCCACGGTTGGCCGCAACATAACTTCCACTATGATGTGCGGCGGCAATTGGTGCATGTCCAGCAACGACAGCAGCGCCATGGTGTCCATATGCTCCATGAGCCCATGCACCATCCCAGGCACCACCCCAGACTCCGTTATTGGCAATAATTTTGGTTCCAGCCCATGGTGAGCTAACAGATAGCGATGGTGCAGCAACTCCCCATGCACCTAAAGCACCATTCCATCCAAGACCTAATCCCAAGTGTGATGCATTGGCACCGAGGGCAACGGCTAAAATGACTACGGCAACTGCGAACTATTTAACGTGATAAAACTCCCGATTAAACAATATCAAGAACTAAAATTTTATTAAACCTTACCTTCATCTTAAGCTTTGATAAGAAGTTGTATATTAAGATACGATTCGTTTGATTGGTAAACAAATTGTGATGTCGATTTGCTACAAAATTGACGCTTTTATACACTGTAAACGCAATTATTTTGCCGGTTTAAAACTAACTATGGAGCTAATTTTTTAATTACTATGTACGAAAAGCGCATTTCCTACATAAAAAATAAATCGCGCGCGAACTTGATAAAGAAATACGACCACAGCGCGCGTATACCGCCAATTATACATTCACCTTTATATCGGATTTGTTGTTGGTTTTCTATTACTTAAAAAGTGACATGCCTTCAAATTGTTGAGGTTTGTTTAGAAAAATTTTGCGCTTGAGGTTATTAGACTTGAAGGCGCGGGGAAATGTTTAAAATTGTGTTTTGTATAAATATGCGGAAAATTCGCAGAATAATTCATAACTCGTTTGCAGATCAATCGAATAGAACAACACCCAGCTTATCTAAATCAAAATGAAGGTATGCAATCGACTTTCGTGTTTTATACGCGGAATTTATTAAAATATTTATTTTATAATTTTTTAGTTCGCAATTGCCGTAGTCATTTTAGCCGTTGCCATCAGTGCTAATGCATCGCATTTGGGATTAGGACTTGGATGGAATGGAGCTTTAGGTGGATGGGGTGCTGCTCCATCACTATCCGTTGCTGCTCCATGGGGAGCTTGGGGAGGTGCCTGGAATGGTGCCATCGATGGAACATGGACTAGTGGACATCATGGTGCTGCTGTAATTGCCGCACCAATTGCGGCTGCTCATCATAGTGGAAGTTATGTTGCTGCCAATCGTGGTTCAGTTCATGTTGCCCCACTCGATGGACATATACAATCCGTTAAATCGGTTAATGTTGATCCAGCTCCAGGAACCACATGGTAGATTTGCTCGATTTGCCCATGTACAAATAAGCTTTAGGTTAGGATTATAAAATTTAGGACTCAAAAAAATAAATTTTAATTTTTTATGCAAAATAACTTGGTTTCATTCCAACCGTCATACTTCGTAATCAAGTCCCATTTTAAGACAACCCTTTGTGTAAAACGATTAATCAATCTACAGTTGGCATTTCTCTATAATTCGACATTTTATCATTATACGTTCCATCAAAAATCAGTTGACAGTTTCGCCTTAGGGAGCCGTATTTCAGAGAAGTGTTCTTGTTTATTTAAGAACTAGAACCAGTTGATCTATAGTCATAGAAAGAATTCATTATTTGAGAAAAGACGGCAAGGCGACGATGAAACTCTTTTTATTTCGGATTTACCACTACCTTGATTGAACGGAATCAATGAAACATCACCCTCGAATTATGTCAATTACTTTTAAACCTGTTGAGGCTTTAGATCGGAGCAATGTGACAAATTGTTTAACTTAGTCTTAATATACGAGTATTTCGACACTCCCATGACACGAACTACTTTTATTTTAAAACCTAAATGTACGTTTTATGGTGTTTAGAATCCGTTACACTAAACGCAAGAGCGTACTTGATTTGATGGATTGCCTTGCAATTCGTGGTGTGAATTTGTACTCGTTAGTGGGGAGGCCACATTCTAATCTAATAATAATGGAAAATAGGATCGTACTTAAAATTGTGCTCTACTCGTCTCATCTGAGTGGAAAATTGATGAATATGGCGGCTTATTTTGAAACCAATATTTCTGCTTGATGCCGGTTACAACAATATACGCGGACTGATGTGGCCATGATGCGTTAAATCGACATTTGTAACTTTGATTATAAATGCTTGGTACGGTACCACGACTTGAATTGCACACCTGTAATGTGATATGTGTGATGTTGTTATTGTTGGTATAGCTGATTGTAGTTATCCGTTATTGTTAAATTGTAGGTAAATAAATTAAATTAAAGTTAAATTGTGTTCTAAATATTGTGGATGGCCTGAAATATAGTGGTTTTAGTGTAATACATCATACATGAAGATCTTTCCATCTTTCCATGTTCTTACCTTCCCATCTTCTGTTCTTCTCATCTTCCTATTTTCTTATCTTCTGATCTTTTTATCTTCTCATTTTCTTATCTTTTCATCTACTCACTTCTCATTTTTTCATATTCTCATCATCTCATCTTCTCACCTTCTCATCTTAGCACCTTCTCACTCTCTCACCTAATGAAAGTCTTGCCATTTTACCAATGAGATATCAACTTCTAATTGTTTCATCTTCTCATTTTCTTGTTGGCTTTTCACTTCTGTGTCAACAAGATTTTTTATTTTTTCGAATTTGAAATACAAAATTGATTTTAATTTTATTTTAAGAAAGAAATTCAATTTTAACTGTTGGAACAATTTTAACTGTTTATTGAGACGGTCGTTTAGGAATTTGTTGTGGGCACAGAACTTGTTCCAGACAGAGGTGTGGCTCGGTGGAGGTGATTTATTTCATCCCTATGCTGTGAATGGTCTAGGTGCTTTTATGTTTAAGTGGCATGAGACTGGGGTGCGATGGTTATCTGGATTGGCGGACAATGAAGCTGTATTCGGCGTTGTTGTTGTTTTTGGAACCGCCGATCTCATCTCAACGACATCTTGAAAACGTCAAACAAAGGACAATTGATTTGGAACTCAATTGAATTGCATATTTCATTAAAAATGAGCTCATGCGCTCCAAATGGGGTGCACAGTTCTTCAAAATTTCATAAATGCGAATAAAAAAATTTGGAAATAAAGCTTCTCATCTTTTCATCTTCTCATTTTCTCTTCTTCTTTTAGTCGCGATTATGGCCTGGAGTGCAGTGGAAATGAACCGAGGAACATTGTTTCTCAACCAATCTTGATTGACGCTTAATGACTCCGCGCCGAGCCCTGTTGAAATGTCCAGACTCCGCTGCCGAAATGATTTTGTCCCAAGGCTTCAACGCTCCCTCCAACACATGATCCCGATAAATTTGAGCATTTATCTTGATACCACGGTCCAAAAAAACGAGCGGTGAACGGCTTTCGGCCGTTACGGCGGCCCAAACCATCACCATTGGCGGTGCTTGGTTTCGAGTGGCAATCCGTTGGTTCAAATTTTCAGTAGAACGGCCGGGCAAGTAAATCCGGTCGTTTTTCTTGTTCACATATTGCTCAATAATGAACGGTGACTCATCGGAGAAAACCAAATTCGGCAAATCGCCACTTGCGTGCAAGCGTAACAACTCCTTTGCTCTTTCCACTTTAACTTTTTTTGAGCATCGGTGAGATCATGCGTTTTATGGAATTTCAAGGCCTTTAGTCCAAGATGATCTTTCAATATGTGCTGCACTCGTTCGAGCAAAATGTTCGCCTCACGGCGCGAATTCCGAGCCAATTTGGCCTTCACCTTCCGAATAATGTCCGGCGATGTTGCAGTGCGTTTCGGTCCACCACCATGGCGTTTGCAAAGCTGCCAGTATCGTTATAACGATTTACGGTGCAATACACAAACATTTTATTCACATGCAGATGTTTTAACTGGTTAACAATCTGCGGCTGTGGTTTTCCAGCCAAATATTGAGCAATCACACTATTTCGCTTGAATTCCATTGCGGATAACTTTTTTCTGAATATTTCCCACTAAAATGCTTTTGTACGCTTGTAAACAATGGAATGAACTGTCATTAGTGTAAATTTGAACGCTCTGTCATTACCGGTTTGACAGCAATGACAGTCTGAAGTAGGTAACACTTCGTGTCAGTCACGCTATACCGGTTCGAGCTAACTATTATTTCGTTGTAATGTGTCATGCCTAACCATGATTTACAACTAGGTATATACCCAGTTTCGGAACGAGATATTTTTTCTCATCCCGAGCCTTTTTGTGCTCCCAACGCCGAATACATCAAAAATGGAGGTTCCGAACACTAATAGTTTACCAAGAAAATCTAGTTTCCTTTGAGGTTTCTATTTGTCATTAAGATATTTAGTTGGCGGGAATTTTTTTTTCTGTTTTCTCAATAGAATAAGTCATTTCAATTTAAAAGTCAATTAAATTGTCAAACTTGACATTTTTATCAATGCCTACCATACTCCATTACTATTTAAAACCAAACGAGCAGACAAAAGAAATTGTAGTGTGTCTAATCATGATCTCGAAACTATAGCTATGAAACTAGTAGTCTGTCTATGACATAAATGCTGCGTTTTTTTGAAACAGCTGCTCTAAACCGCGATAAATTATATTTTGATTTTTTAAACAATTTATATAATTTTAAAATATTTGTGCTTCGGATTTATTCAATAGAATCCTAAAAAGGTTATACTAAGTCAATATCTTGCATTATATTATCGAATAAAGTTTATTTATGCTTGTTCTCAACAACTCTGAACAACTCTGGATATTATGTAGAGTACAACCGAGTTCATCAAAAAACTTAATAATTGCTGAACTGACGAAACAGGGAAATTTTTTTAGTACACAATTTTTTGATTGATCCTTACTTCATTTTCAACTGGAAATTTGAAAAAATGAAAACTAAATGACTGAATTGTGTTTTTAACAAGAAAAAATGGATATCTTAATGTTTGCTGGTGAAATTAATTATATTAATATTGGATAGTATTGTGTTTAATTATAAACAAAAATTAAATGTCAAAATGATTGACTTGAAGTTAGTTAAAGTTGTTGTTCTAAATTTTTTTGTTTAAATTTCCCTGTATTTTCCCTATATTTTATCGCGGTCTCGAACACCATATTTCAAAAAAACGCAGCAAAACTAAATTTCCATTAGTTTGTACTAGTGATTGATAGTTGTCACTGTAGCCATAAAAAGTGCTGTGTCTAATATTTATTACTAAATTGCTTACTAAACTGTTAATTATCTATCTACCATCTATAATAAATACTTCGACAACTGAAAAATTAAATTTGCGAATTAGAATAAAATTTTATTGTACTGTGTTTTGTGCCATCTATTAATACCTGGAACAAACTAACATTAAATTAATTTGGTCACTACTTTACTCAATAAATTGTTATCAGGAACACAGTAGTACATGAAATTTGGGTTGTTCTGGTTGATAGCCATATATTGCTTTTACATCTAGGTGAGGTTATCAAGACGTTGGAATGGAAGCTTGGTTTCGCATGTATGCGTTAAATACAATAAAATTCGAGGTTACGAAGAGGTTGACAATTGCGTAGCGAAACATAATAATTCGCTAAGGCATTGAGATTATACTTTATACGTAAGTGCAAAGTATTTTCAATATTCTTGTAGTTTGGTCACTGCAAACTGATGAGACAACCGAATTTTTTAAATTCAAGTTTCATTAGTTCGAAACCAAGCTTCCATTCCAACGTCTTGGTAACCTCACCTAGACAGTAGTACAGTTTTTAAACGTTAATGCTTTAAAGCGTTGCATAGCATAAATAATAAACATTCGTTTGAAACCCATAATTAATAACTCACAGCGCCATCTCTATAAAATGGCAAAAAAAAATTCCAACCATATATATTTAATAACATCTATTGATATTTGACCAAAGTAAAAAAGGAAGTAGAATTGAACTATAAATATTTTGTTCACTGAACTGAATTAATTTAGCAATGCAAATAATTTTTTTCAAATTGATTCTATTTTAACCCAGGATGAACAAGGTAAAACTGAACTAACACTGACTTATTTTTCCTCGATGAATCCATAATTGAAAATGCTAGTTAAAGAACGTTAATTTGTGCTAGGAACACGAAAATATGTGTAGCGTGTGAGAGGACTTCGCTCTCCGAAAAAAGAACTATATTGCTTCGATGCCCATATGGTCACCACTCGCAAATAATTGGAATTTCAAGGATTAGTACAAAAACTATCACAAAACCGTTTGCGACAAATAATGTGGGTGGCAGTGACCATTGTAGGTCCCTGTCCGTTGGTATTTCTTATTTAAAAATAATCGAAATAACCGAAAAATTTTACATCAAATGTACGCCTAGCAATTGTAAGTTTTCATTATTACTTCGATGAGAAGGAAAATTGGTGGCCATGATACAGGGATGAAGTGAACTTACCGCAACTGAGACCTATTTTACAGAACTCATGGCACCTATACCTAGGAAGCTGGATTTGTTTAATTCTAGTTAATATGTATTCACGAGTCATTATACAGGGTGTCCGCCGGGAAAGTATACTACTTTGTATGCCGCCATTTAGGCGAATATTAGTATTGACAGTTCATACTTGACAGTCGTGAAGTAGACACGTGGCAAATTTATTATGGAAAAATATTCGATAAACCATCGTGTCAATAGGCTGTTACAGCCCGCCCATGTCAACCCCGATTTTCATGAAAAAATCATAATGAGTGACGAGGCACATTTTCATTTAAATGGACATGTGAATAAACAGAAGAGTCGGTTCTGGGCAATGGAAAACCCTCACATTATTCATCAGTCACCTTTACATCCATTAAAAGTGGCAGTCTGGTGTGCAATTTGGTCAGGAGGAATCATTGGACCTTACTTCTTTGAAAATAAAAACGGCGTAACGATAACTGTGAATGGGGAGGGATATCGTGATATGATTGAAAACTTTTTAACGCCACAACTGCATACTTCGGGCTTGATTAACATGTGGTATCTACAAGACGGCGCCACATCGCATACTGCCAGGATTACAATGGAATTACTGCGAGAACTCTTTCCACAACAAGTTATTTCAAAAAATGGTGATGTTGATTGGCCCCTGACGGTCGCTTGATTTGACTGCTCCGGACTTCTTTTTGTGGGAATATCTAAAAAGCAAGGCTTATGCAAACAAACCAGAAACGCTTGAGCAACTCAAACAAAATATTCGTGATGAAATTAATGAAATATCGCGTGAAATGTGTGAGAATGTAATGAAAAATGTGCTCAAAAGGGCTCGCATTTGTGAGGCTAACAGAGGCGGACATTTATCTGATATTGTATTCCATACATAATTGCCGACATTAAATAAAACATTTATCAATATAAGATCCATTCTCTTTCATTTAATCAAAAATCATAAACAAACAAAGTAGTATACCTTCCCGGCGGACACCCTGTATATACCATCGATGATGATTGGCCCATCTGCCACTGGATAGAGTGCGCTTAGAAATATGATTAATTTCCCACCTATGACGTTAGCTACGTTGGTTTAAGAGATTGTAATGACGTAATAAGCGGCATAAAGAGGTATTTGTCGATGGAGTTTAAATGTTAGCGTGTCACGTGATGACAGATTATCGATCGGTACGCGACAACTCGGCGAAACCAACTCGGCAACGGACAGCTCGGCGATGGACAACTTGGCAACGGTCAACTCGGCGACGGTAAACTCGGTGACGGCCAACTCGGCGAAACCAACTCGGCGACGACAAACTCGGCGACGGTCAACTCGGCGATGGTCAACTCGGCGACGGTCAACTCGGCAACGGCAAACTCGCCGACAACCAACTCGGTGAAGGTCAACTCGGCGACGACAAACTCGGCGATGGTCAACTTGGCGACGGTCAACTCGGCGACGACCAACTTGGCGACGGACAACTCGGCGACAACCAACTCGACGACGGTCAACTTGGCGATGACCAACTCGGCGACGAACAACTCGGCGACGGTCAACTCGGCGACGGACAACTCGGCGACGGTAACTCGGCGACGGGGAAAAAATTGAAAACAATCAAAATTACAGATGAAAATGGACTAATTGTAGGATTGCTGATTTTTGGTCGCCACAAAGTCATTTCATTCATAAATATGTAAAATTTAGCATCCGCGCACTATCATCAGCCCAATATCGATAATGGATGAAATCGTATTATGTCATCTTACTGCAACGTCGTATAAGAAGGGCTCGTCACAATTGTGCATGTCCGCTACATTTGTTCATGTTTCTTGCACTTTGGGCGGTAATACTTCTATCCTTCATATCTCAACTTATTATTACACTGGGTTCCGATTGGCGCCATGTATTGGAGCGATCGTGGGCTCGTTAAATTCATTTGCACTAGCTGCTCACCTATATCTGAAATATTGAATCCATTAGGTAAATCGCAATAATTGTTACTGTAATATCGACTATCGAATAAACATTTATTCGCTAAAATTTTCATACTGATACTTGGTAAAAATCCACCTGCAAAAATTGGCAATTACGCTATTAAACATATTAATATTTACAATTTGATTATGCAACTAGAATTTATTGTATGCTAATATTATATCTGTTCCACAAAGCACTATTTTTAATTAAACACAGACAAACTAAACATGCACACCTCGAAGTTGTACCTGCACCATATTTTGTGGCGACCAAAAATCAGCAATCCCGCAATTAGTCAATTTCTATCTCCATTTTTGATTGTTTTCAATTTTTTTCCCGCGCCGAGTTGACCGTCGCCGAGTTGGTCGTCGCCGAGTTGGTCGTCGCCGAGTTGACCGTCACAGAGTGGACCTTCGCCGAGTTGACCATCGCCGAGTTGAACGTCGCCGAGTTTGTCGTCGCCGAGTTGACCATCGCCGGGATGTCCGTCGCCGATTTGACCGTCGCCGAGTTGGTTTCGCCGACTTGACCTGTTTCGTTATCGATTAAGGTCTTTGACGTAAAAATCTTAAGGATCAACCAAATTAGACAGAAAATGTGTATTTTGAAAATTGGTTCATTTATGAACCGACAACACCATTACTTTGTATTTTATCATCCCACACTCGTGGTACTTCCGCCATGATATAATAGAGTTTATCAAAGTGTAATATTTGTCTGTAATATAGACTGGATAAACAACCGCAGAGAGGGAAATTTGTACGAGGTAATCTACACACGAAATATATCGCCTGTTTTGTGATCTACTGAACGATGGAGATGTTGAAGTTTTAATATTAAGTTTTGGCATTTAGTAAATAAAAAATTTTTAATTGATTAAAATTTTATAATTTGAAAAATGTTTGTAAAAGTTAGGATTAGTTTTAAGTAATTATTAATGTAGATTACACGAATTTGAATTGTGCACAACTTAAGCTATAATGTTGAACAGAATCAACTGAAAATCACCTCCAGCGGTTCTCTTAGTTTAGGTTCGTAGAAATCGGTCGATATTCTCACGAATACTTTATGTTATTTCGTATCGAAATGTGAACTTATTTGACTGCTAGTATAATTTGACAATCACCGAATAGCTAGCCAGCAACTTCAACAGACCGGCTAACGTAAAATAAAGAAAAAATAATAAGAAAATTAGGTTTTTCATTATTGTCTCACGTTGTCGACCTTGCCTGCAACCGCTCCGCCAGCAACCGTCGCCACCTTCTCATTCAACCATCTTCTCATTATCCCATCTTCTGATTCACTCATCTTTTCACCGTCTCATCTTCTCATCTTTTCATCTTCTCATTTTCTAATCATCTAATCTTCTCATCTTCATCATCTTTATGTTCTCATATTCTCATGTTCTCATATTCTCATGCTCTCATATTCTCATGTTCTCATCTTTTTCATTTCTCATGTTTTCTTCTTCTCATTTTTCATCTTATTTTCTCATGTTCTCATGTTCTCATCTTCCCATCTTCCCATCTTATCAACTTGTCATCTTCTCATCAACTCAACTTCGCATCGTCTCTTCTTCTCATCTTTTCACCTTTTCTCATATGCTTATCTTCTAATCTTCTCACCTTCTCATTTTCTCATCTACTCTTCTTCTTATCTTTTGATTTTTCATCTTTTCATCATCTCATCATCTCATCTTTCCCGTCTTCTTATCTTCTCATTTTCTCGTCTTCTCATCTTCCCATCTTTTGATGTTCTCATTTTCTCACCTGTTCACCTTGCCATCATCTCTTCTTCTAGCTTTCATACGTCTTACGTTTATTAGTTTGGTGCTCAATTTAGAAGGCGGAACAACACAGTAAAAATAATCATTTTAAATACCGCGCCTACATTCTTTACAAAATAACTGGTGTACCAAAACCAGATGTCATAAATCATAATGAATTACTTAATCATGTAAATTATCATATCAATAAAATCGCAACATAACAACTAATGTTTACAAACAACAGCTGTTTACATTGAGAAACGACGGCGTAATTTTCAATTTTTTCTTTTATCCGCATACATTTCACACCGCCGCGTACTACACCTTTATTTCTAATTGTTAATTGTTATTTACGCCGTAATTGGATTCTATTACTACAAACCACAACGCTATCTAAGTTTTATATAAAAACTAGAAGTGTAACCGATTTTACTATCAGACTAGTTTCGAACGTACAACACACCAAACATGAAAGTAAGAATAAATCGTGTGCGATTAGTTTCGGGGTTTTGAGTAAGCAACGTCGTCTTAATATTTTGTAAAATTACAGTTCTTTGCCGCACTCGCTTTCTTGGCCGTATTTGCTACCGCGAACGCCTCAGTACTTCCATTAGGATGGCCTGGTGCGTGGAACGGAGCCTTAGGACAGCAAATCGCTATTGATACACCATACAGTTCAACAAAAATTGTTCATCCAAATTTAGATGCGTGGGGTGCATGGGATGTAGCGCCAGCTGCAACCATTGTAGCTGCACCACATATTCCACATATTGCTGGAGCTTATGTAGCTGCCAATCGGGGTACAGTGCACGTTGCACCATTGGACGGACATATTCAATCGGTTAGCTCTTTGAATTTACAACCAGCTCCAGGTACTTGGTAGATAGATTAAATTGGACCAACGATCTTGTAATCATATTGATGCGCTTAATAAATATGTTTTTGTGATTAAAATGGCTTGGACTTTATTTTTCGGGAACTATTTTAAATGATATTGGATGGTGCTTCACCGCCCATAGAACTAACTATTGACAGAAATGTTAAAATACATCTGCTGATAATTGCAGTTCCCAGCTTGTACATTTCGTTGCTTGGTGAGTGTTTCGGGAATGGTGCATTATTGATTGGTTCGTGACATCAAATTTAATTTTGTTTAGATGAGCATTGAGAATAGTTCGTCATGTAATATAATGTGATTGGCTTTTAACTGCATCTTGATGGGATTATCGATTGAGACCGTGTTGTGTTTCTCTAACGTCTAATGACCGCAGAAATGGTCCCATTTACGGTGTCAAAATTTTTAATGATGGGCGATGGGCGTATTAAGTAGAAGTGACCTCTAAGTCGGCGTGAATCTCGTTTTTGTTCTTTCATTGACACATAATGCCTATTTATGCGCTGAAAACAAGTATTGTGGCTGTTCAAGCAGATTTTTTGTAACACATACAGTTTGCTTGGGTCAAAGCTTACTCATCTGTTAGTTCTGCACTCTGTGGACATAGTAGTGCTAATTTTCATACCGATGGTAACCAGATGATGTGAAATACCTTTTGCACCCTGACCTTATCGGGATAGGAACCTGGTACCTTGAGATTCAAACGCCAACTATGCGAACTATCATTGTTTGAGATATTGATTGTCAATTTAACTCGAGTTCTGTAATATTATTAAAGATTCGTCAAATAATTATGAAACAAATTGTATTTCTTGGTCGATGAAGATCACTGTTGGAAAAATCCGTTTTTCCAGCACATTCGATGCGAAGCGTTATTGAGAAAAATTGATCAAAATTGCATTAATTCGATAAAAACAGGGTCGCCACTACAGATTTCGGAATTTCGTTTTGCACAATTAACAACAAATCCATTGAATCCATTGAAACCATTTTTAAGTTGATCATAATTTTTGGTAACTTTTAATTGAAAAACATCCATTCGATCGGTTATCTCGTCCCTACGTAACGATTTATTGAGAAAATTCGTAAAGAACTCGTAATTTCTAGACCAATCCTCAAAGCTAATCAAAAGATTCCGATCGTTGAATATTGTGACAATATTAGGATTTCTCAACTTCCAGAGCCGACCAGTCCTAATAATGCGACTGATAGTCATTTTTGAGCAGTCTAAGATAATACGTGTAGGATAGGACCTTTTAGAAAACATTACTCCAGTGGAGAGGCACGTGCAGCTCTGTTTTCTATGTGGCTCCACAGAAAATCCTACAATCGTCGACTGAACCCCACTTTATGAAGATCTTGGGAATTAGAATCGATAGATCTCGATAGAAGATGAATTCAATGAACTGTCTTTCAAACGAGCATTAGGCTGGATCATCTAATTCTAGATGAGGTGATTCGCTTCTATATAAGCATTGTTCGTTTCCACGTTACAGCTAGTCGTTAGATTTTCCTTTTTCCTGGTAGGTTTCATTGTAGAGATTTTCTTGCTCCTTCCTCCTTCGGTCCCAATGACTGGTCGAATCGTTTATCTAAGAAACTTTATGTTTTCACCAGTCCACCCGTTCTAGCTAGTGTACAACCAAGATATAGGAATTGATTAACCTCTGCTATTTCTTCTTGCCTAATACACATATCGGTGTGAACATTATTGTATTTAGCGTCATCGTCTTGGTTTTCCTGATATTTATTTTCAAGCCAACCTCCTTTGCTAGATCTGATAGCTTCTGTACTTTCTTTTGCATGTCGGCGTGTTTTTATGTTGGGGGATGTACTATCAAATTTTTTCATGACAATATCTAATACTAATATGAAAAATGGTGGCGAGAGTACGTACCCTTGTCTTAGCCCTTGGCTGTTACAGTGAATCACTTGGTTTTCCGTTGTATTGAACTCTATTACCCGCATCCCTGCACACATCTTCTGAGTGTTCGATTAATTTCTTTGGAATGCTTGATTCCTTGGTATTGTGTCGAATGCACGTTCGAACTCCACGAAGAATAGGTATGGTTTTGTAAGTAATCTTGATAATCGACTGTTTCATGTATCCATCCTTGTAATTTGTGGGAAACAAGATTTCAAAAAATAATATGGCTCTCTAACAATCTAATCCGCCTCGTCATTATCGATTTTGGCAGTAGCGTAATGATTAGTACTACTTAGGACGAGAGATTACAGTAAACACCAAACAGAAAACTCATGCTGCGAAATTTCTCCTCAAACTCGTAAAATACTGCGAGCCCAAGGAAGAAACCATCTAGAAACATATTCATTCAGACGAAAACTGTGACATGTTTAATTTTGAGCGACAATTGATAAGATAAACTGGGCCGCTCCAAAAAAATTATTCCAAAATTGGAACTTTTAATTTAAACTGGGGCGAGCCGGTTTCATGCCGTGAACCAATGCAATGAGCAAAATTTCGGAAAACGTTATCTGATTAGAAAACAACATACTGCCAAGATACGACAAACCAACGCGAAACACAACTTCCTAATGACTCGTTTAGAACTTTATGGTGGTATTCTACTCACGAGTCTAATAGATATACTCATAGTTCAAAGGAAAATGTGCTTAAAGGGCGGACTTGAAGTTTGTCCCAACTGTTGGCCCCAAGTGTAAAATTTACTATTTCGGAAAAATAAATTTTGAAATTAAAATTGATTGACAGATGATAATCGGACAAATTGCAAAATTGAAATTATAATTTAAGATTTTACGGCAGTAATTAAAAACACTAAATGTATTCCATTTCCGGAAATAACTAGGGGAACACTGGGTTTAATATTCAAAAGTTGTTGAGGTAAAAAAACGAAGTAAAAATCCTAAGTCACTTCTAAGTGGTTACAACTCTTGGGATCATAGAGTGGCCAGACCAAAACTCTTAAATTGGGGAAATTAAGGTTTTATTTTCAAAGTTAATCCAAAAAATTGGTTGAAAATGGACAATTGTTGAATTAGTTTTAATAAGAAGTTCTGTTTTTTATAGGGTAAACTTTCTTTTATAGGGTAGGAGTAAGTGTGCAAATGTGAGGGTTTCGATGTGCGTTGTCCTCTCTGCAGCCCAAGTGGATTGACTTGTTTTAATGAAGCTTCTTACTTGGACATTTTCATGTGTTTTGAGGCGCAAGTGGGATTTTGGCGGAGGATGGCCCACCGGGTGTGGCAGCTAATCTTATCTTATCTTGGCTTACGATTTCTCGTTTTTTGATGTTTTTTTCAAATATTTTGGAAGGTAGCATCTGCGATGGAATCGTTTGAGAGCGAAAGGAATTTGGATTGGATGTGTAATAGTTCTGGTCAGAATCATTTTTCAAAATTTAGGCGGAAATGACGGTTTTGGTAGTAAACTGTTATTTCGCCATAGTTCAGCCGCTCTGCGTCCCAGGTGGGTGGACTGCTCAGGATAGAACTTCATATTTGGAGGTTTTTGTTAGGTTGGGGAAGGTGCCAACTTCCTTTGGAGGTTTTTCGTTCATGGCAATATTTTGGTATAGCATTTGCGATGGAGTCGGTTAGGAATGGAGAGATTCTAGGTTGAAGTTGTAACAAGGCTGGTCCTGATCATTTTCCATAAGTGGCTAATTTGGATAGAAACCGTTTTTTGTGGGAGCTTGTTCTTGTTTGCATATGCTTTGGGAGAAGCAGGATTTTCCTGGAACTTTCTTGTTTTTTGCTAGTGTTTTGTATTCTATGGGATTTACGAAGAGGTCAGGCGGATTCTAAATTGACTTGGCATCTTATTTGGTCCAGTACATTTTTCTGGAATTTGATCGAAAGTGAACAATTTTTATAACAAACTGATTTTTACCAAAATTGACCTAAGTTTTCGTTTTATTTTTGGAATGATTTGTTTTTTTGATTTTTTGTTAATTTGGAGACGAGCCGACGACTACGATTTGAGATTGTGTGAATGCGCAGCATACACACACAAACACTACACTTGACGTTTTCTCATTAGATGGAGAGAACGGGGAAAGCAATACGAGATCAGGAGTAAAGAGGTTGGTATGAAAATGTTGTACATCATGGGAATCTTAAAATTCTTTGGTTGCCTATAGCCGCCAAAGTGTTCAAGTGTTGTGATTCGCATATATTCGAGGTGGTGGAGCGACTACTAAGCGACAAAAGACACGTTTTGTCTTGTTGGACATTTTATACTGCCGTTCATTGCGGATAACAAAGTGGCAGATTTCAAAAATTTATTTACGCTTTTAAATGCGACATTGCATTTCGATCGGAGAGGCCATTGTAAATTTAAATGTACAAAAGCATAAAAATGTAAACATTGGTCGTTTAGGGGTATTTTTCCGAACGCCATTTCATATTTTTCAATTAGGGTATTTTGCATATAGGTTGTGAGAAATGGAGTATAATACCCCAGAAAAAGGCACGTCCGGCCATCCTATGATTCCACTTCGTATCAGACCCAATCCAACTAGAAAACATGAGCTTTCCGGCCAAACTAGGGGAACACTGATTTTAATATTCAAAAGTTGTAGATGTGAAAAACAAAGTTGAAACCCTTTGACCTAAGATACTTCTAAGAGATTACAACTTTCTTGATAGTAAAAAAATGCATACTTAGAAAAAATCGTTCCATGGCAAGTTTTCAAAAATCAAAATAAATAAATTTTCGTCCCACTCGATAAAACTTAAGGGTGTTTTTTTAGAGGTTCACAGTTTTAAATTAAAATAGAATAAAGAAAAACATTTTGAATATCAGTGAAACTAGCTTTTTTGGATAGATAATTTTATGTCATTAATGCTTGAATATAATTTCGGCGATATGGCCGCCGTGGATGGCGCATACATGGCGTAATCTGGAGGTTCCATTTCCGATTATTCTTCGCAGCATTTGCGGCTGTATCTCGCTAATAACTCGCCGAATGTTGTTTTCCAAGTGTTCAATTGTCTCTGGTTTATCGGCGTAGACAAGTGACTTAACATATTCCCAAAGAAACTAATCTAATGCAGTTAGATCACACGATCTTGGTGGACAATTATCAGGACATTAGTCTTTCATCAAATGTTTCTTTGAGTAAATTAATTGGATCCCGCGCTGTGTGGCATGTGGCACCGTCCTGTTGGAACCACATATCAGCAAGATTTATGCCAGCCAATTAGGGTACAAAAGTTAGAAATCATGTTTCTGTACCGTTCACCGTTGACTGTAAACACTCCGCCCAACATCGTTTTTGAAGGCATATGGACCAATGATTCCGCCGGTCCATAAAGCACACCAAACAGTAATTTTCGCTGGATGTAATGGTGTTTCGGCAAAGGCTTATGGATTATCTTCACTCCAAAACCGACAATTCTGTTTATTAATGTACCCATTCAACTAAAAGTGAGCTTCATCGCTGAACAAAATTTTGTTTGGAAAATCAACATCATTCGAATTGGCGTGTGCGATGATCGGATGGCTTTAATTCCTGCACAAGCTGAATTTTGTAAGCACGTAAACCAAGATTCTTAGATAAAATCTTCCATAAAGTGGATGGACACATCTCCAGTTGCTGCGAACGACGTCGAATCTATTGATTTGGGTCTTCCTCGATGCTACGCTGTATAGCGTCTATCGCTTATTCGGTACGCAATGTTTGAGGTCTTACTGGATGCGTGTTTTCATTTAGAGTATACGTGTTGCGAAAGCGACCAACTTAAAGATGTGAATGCCAACTTAAAGATGTGAATCTCTAAAAAACAATCTTTAAAATGATTTCGCCTGAACTAAAACTGTCGCGGATCATCGAGAAGAAAATCGTTCCGTGGCATGTTCTCGAAAATGCACTCTGGTCTAGGAATTTCGTTGATGATTGCGGCAGTGAAATTCCTAGCCTAGGCTTCATTTTTGGGCTCTTTACACGAACCTATTGACTTATAATTTTGTATACATCCCATAATCACGTAGCCTTAATCTGAGACAGTTTTAGTTTTGGCGAAATAGTTTTAATTTTATCGAGCGAGACGAAAATTTAAATAAAAATCAATTAAAAACCCTCCTCCAAAATTCATTTCCGGGAACTTACTATCGAACGATTTTTTTCTAATTTTTTTACTATCAAAAAAGTCGTAACCTCTTAGAAGTATCTTAAAAGGGGTTTTACTTAGTTGTTTACCTCTACACGTTTTGAATATTAAACCCTGTGTTCTCCTAGTTCTTTTTTTCTCCGAAAAACTCATGTTTTCTATTGGGTGTGTGGAATAAGTAGTAATTTAATACTGATTTAGCTCAGTGGGGTACAGCTTCCCACTCATATCCTGATAAATAATTTTTCAGAACGTTGGCAACTTGTCTTTTTGCATTATCGTACTGAAAAATTAATTTATTGTGACTATTCACCCATTCTGGTAATTTTTCCTCACTCACTTTAAACGTATTAGTTGTCGTCGGTAGACATCGCCATAGACAGTTTCACCTTAATCTAACTGTTCATAATACGGAGCATAACCTTATTGCATTGAATATCTCGCTGTGGTTGCGATAGACTAGCTTCACCAGGCTTCACTCAAGATTTTTTGCGTTTGCGACTTTCATAATAAATTCTTTTTTCATCTCCAGTAACTGTTTAATGCAAAAAACCTTTTCTTTGTTGTCTGTGAAGCAAGATTTCTTTCCTTTAACTCATGTTGCTAGCTTTTTCAACAGTTGATCGATTAACATTTAATGCTACAGCCAATTCTGGAATAACGTTTCAGCATCTCCGAATTTTTTGGGTAATGATAAAATCATCATTTTTAAATCGTCGAAACCATGTTGACCAGCATGTTGACCGTAAATGTCCACAAGCAAACGAAAAGTTCCCTTGTACTTTTCTTTGCAATAAAATAATGTAATAAAACTTCCCGTAAATGATGTTTATTTGGAATAAAATTCGACATTTTCAAGGAGTTAAAAATACTAGGTTTCACTTCAGCCAAATGTACCAAACTGCGTTTGACAGCGGCAGCTTGTACTATAGAATACTAGTATTGCCCATTTACAGTACACGTAAGCAGTATTAGTAACGGCATCTATTGGGAAAGGGCGGAGTCACGCACCTACTACAAGAGTTGCCACCTCTTAGAAGTATCTTAGGACAAAGGTCTTTCACTTCGATTTTTTTTAAATCTTTTGAATTCTAAACGCAAGTTCATTAATAATATTAATTTACTGAAATATAATTTTATTTGATTTTTTTTTTTATGAAATATATGTTACACTGTTAAAATTGTGAACGTTTAGGATCAAATTTGCGTTACTATATAGTCGAGAGAATTTTCCTATATATTTGTCTTAAAATTGTTGTTGGGTTTAGGACAAGTTAGGACCAACTCCATGAGACTGCTTTAAGTTAGAGTACCAGAAATTTCAAATTAAAAGTGCTGTTGAGTAACATGGCACTTCTGGCCTCTTTGCGTTGATAAAATGCGGTTCAATACATCATCATACACGATAAAATTCATCCAAAAACAGAGATGTTTTTGTACAGTTTTTAAAGGTTATTGGGATTGAATGAGGATGGGGCATTTTCTACACTAGCTAATTTTCAGCCGAAATCCTCTTTAACGTCTCCATTAGGATATATGAGGGGGTCTAATAAAACCTCACGAGAGAATCTGCACTTCGGTCTGAAAATTGACAACTCATCGGAAAAACGATGAATTTACGAACTTAACTGACGATAACAAAATTGTTGCTTTTTCTAAGACTTTTCAAACGAGATTCCATATGATAATATTGGAAAGAGAAAAATTGATACTGCTTCAGCGCAATAACGGCAGTTTTGAATACTATGGTGGTTTAGCCAGTCTCAGTAAAACCCTCTGAACGATACACAACATGGTTATATCGAAGTGGGGAAAATGTTCTAAAGTGCCACCATCTACTAAAGTGCTTCGGCTCCATTTTAATAAATACACAACCGATAACGATTTATTTTTTAACCAAACGGATTATAACAATATTATGGCTTTTTTCAAGACCTTTCAAAGGAAGTATCGTGTATATAAGAATGAGAAAATAGTAACCTTGCGCTACAACTCTGTTGGTTCCGCTATGACCTTTTCAGCAATATACGACAAATGTATATTCTAAACGAAACGAGAAATTTAACAACGCCAAAACTCGTGGTTTTGTAAACAAAAGATGTATTGTCAAAACTGTTATCTGATCCAAGACCTCGATAATCGATTATACTGTACAAGTATATTCATGATGTTGGGCGTTTTTAGGGTAATTTCCTATCTCAGGTGCCTGTTACTTTTTATGTGCAGGCCCCAAAATCTTTTAAATTCTGTTTAATTCGCAGAAGAAGACTTAGAAAAAAATTTCGAATCTCACAAGCCATTCTTATTGATTGATTGATTGATTAGAATGTACGGCCAAGACTAAGCAGGGATCCCGGATACGCCGGGCCTACCGTACACCACTTTTATATATAACAAGATGGAGGGATAGGAAAGGATATTAGATATGATAGGCTTGGACCGGTTACAGACACCTAAGTAGTCAATAGTTAGTAAAGCAAAGACGGCACAATAACTTCTATTTACTGGGTTGGTAAATTTTCTGAAATAAAACTTCATTATTATGAGTGATTAGGCATTTCCTCCACCTATAAAATTGACAACCAGCGATAACTATTTATCCAACTTAGAAGAAGCTAACCAAAACCTTTACCAATTTACAGTCTCCCGAGCAACCTAGAAAATAATTTAATTAAAGAAGTGCCATGAAACCCGAAAATACAAAAACTATCTAAGTACAACAAAATTTGTCTGCATTTAAATTTTATTCTGTAGTCTCCAAGCCATCTATAATTTCAAAAATTCAAACATCCCAAAATTCATTAGCAAACCCGGTTATAGCCATTGTGGTTCCTACCTTCTCTGCTTCCATAAAAAGTCATGAAATTTTGCAAGCTTCCAGGAATCGGGTAACACTAGTGTTATGTAACATGTCGTAAATTATTATTTGTTAATGAAACTTTATTAAGATGGAACTTCATCTTTACCCCACAATTCAAAAATTTGATCCTACGTTTTATATAAGGCATCATACACTTTATAAGTGGCAGCTACCTTATAAGCTTTGTCGGTTTTACAAATATTTTGAAAAGCAAATCATTTACAAGAAAAACAATTAAGAATTAAAATATTCTAAATTAACTTTGCAACATATCAGCTCCGATTAGTTTTCCAAAATTTAAGTGGAAATGATGATTTTTGACAAAAAAAAATTGTTTTTCAACAAAGTCTCGGCCCCTGTACAACCTAGACGAATTCCAAAATTTAATGATTGATAACATGAAACTTCATATTTAAGCTTAACCCATCAATTGGGAGGTCCCAGTGGGGTTTGCCCAAAAATGGTCCACCGGAAGTGACAGCTTTCATAGGAGCTTTTTCGTTTTTTGCAAATATTGGTCACTACCATACAGCTTCCATTTTACCTTCTGTTATAAGGTACAGTAATGATGAAAACTTTCGACCTCGAAATTTTTGCAGATCTATCTTTCGCTATATAGTCGAAATCCGAAAAAGTTGGTTTCAAAATATTCTTCGTAATGGCCATCAGAGATTGGCGTTTACGCCTCATCTACTAATTTTTACGTGGTCGGCAACTCATCGACAACGTTTACTACTGGTCAACGTCAACTACTCGTCGAAAATATCGACTACTCATAGATTGGATGATCTATATATATATTTTGATCTTCTGTCGTCAGAGATTTCAGTTAACGCAAATTAATATTACTATAAAATATACAGTAAAGCAAGCCTAAGTTGACCATAAAAAATGAGTAGCCATACCCTGCTTGTTAATCTGTCCAGTTTTTCTCTGTAAATTTCTGCATGATCAATACCGATGTAAATCAATATCACTGTACTCCGAACTACTGTAACTACGGAAGCAGCAATGAAAGCAGCAAATAAAACTGTTAGCGATTTGAAATGTTGTCAAATTGGTCGGCATGATGTGATGAGAATCTCACAAGCCATTCTTATAAGATATAATCGGTACAGACACCAAACAGCCAGCCAGACAAAGAAATTTGTTTTTTTGCACTTTATGGCTCAGGATCCTTCAAAACAACAAAAATTGGAACCTAGGTCACGCAATTAGTTCGCTGATTTGCTGCTTTCTTTCTTGGGTGGACGTTAAATCTCATTAAAAGAGACATTTTCTTAATTAATGCCACGCACTTAATTAAATTACCTTACAAGTCGAGCATTTTTTATCGCCCACGCCACAGCTCTAAGAAGGAAATCACAAAATAAAAAATATTTTTCTTAATTTCCATGTGACATACGAAACCGATTAAAATTTTCTACATATCTAGCACTAATCACCCACGAATAATTCAATTAAGTACACTCACATGGCAGACTAATTAAACTACATTAAATTAGAAGTGTTATGTGTGCATTTAGAGATCGAGAGATCGAGGTAGAGCCACGATATATCGTCGCTATAAAACCAATAAACCATTACAAAATAGCTACGAAGGCAGTTTGGAGGTCGCCTTGATTTGTACGAGTATGTTTCTTGTGTTTTGCTGTTTGATTTTCGTAATCGAAAATTATAAGAAAAACAATAAAATTTATTTAAATTAATTACATTTCTGTACCTTTTTATTAACAACAATATAGAGCTAGATCAATATCAGTATATATTTATAGACGTGTATATAGAGGTAATATATGAGCTGTTTATGGTTATCGCGCACGTATCAAACCACTCGATTACGTATTATGCAATACAATGTAAGTGTTACATAAAAAATTTACGAGTGCGGCAAGCTGCGGAAGGTTAACCTTAATAATAATAAATTCTGGAATTTAAAATAAATTTCCTTGTGTTACGCGATTGAAAGGTGTTTGACCTTGTCAAAATATCAATCTATCTCATCTATCACAGTGGATTAGGTAGAATTGGTATCATTTAGAATCTAGTATCTTGTAAAAATCTAAACAGAGCACACATTACTACACTTCTAATACATTCTTGTAACAGAAACTACTAACCTTCTGTAAAATTACCGTAACAATTAGATTTAATAATGCTGACACCAAACAAGTATGATTAAGGAACTTTGTACAATAGTTGAAGGTTGATTTAAACAATTTCAACAACGCACATACATCGCCAACACCCACTTCGCTGGGAACCACATCGTATACAACTACATCGCCGACACCCATATTGCCGGAATTTCGACCGGGAAAATTCCAACCGAACACCGAAATAAGCATCGCCATCCAAAACACATGTGATATGGATATAGGAATTCGAGAATTTGCAAAGTATACGGTTGCATTAACAGTATTGGTAATGTACATGTGGCAAACATAAGTGTCAAACATAAGTTCATCTTAAGAGTGATGAACATGAAAAGGATTCCAATTCCATCCCAAAATGCAATCAACTATGCACTTTTGTTGAACAACAAAAGGGATCCGCAAATCGGTTCACTAAACCAATAAGTCTTAAGGCCGCAGCGGTAGACTTTAGCCAAGCGTAACACTGCCACTTATTTATACGGGATTCGGGAAATAACATCACGTTTCTCATTGATACCGGCACTGAGTTAAGCGTAATCCCGTATTACAAATACTATCGCTGCGGACCAAATCGCAATCCCGATTTAGTTCTGTCAGCAGCAAATGGTACCACAATAAATACTTTTGGTACCAAACTCAGCCATGACATTGAGCGAAAACGTTCTTTCAAACACGCATTTATTCTTGCCAATGTCAACCGTCCCATAATCGGCGCGCATTTCCTAACGAAATTCGGTTTGTTAGTGGATCTGAAAAATCGCAAATTGATTGATCCATCCACTAAGCTTAGTATTAAGACAACATCAGCACTCGTTGATACACCAACACCATTGTTTTACATAATCAACAATGGCTATGGAGCATTGATAAAGAAATTTTCTTCTTTAACAGCTCCACTGAACTGCAACTCTCCGGTAATGTAGTGCACCACATCGAAACTACAGGTCATTTACCATTTGCGAGACCACGTATACTTGGTCCAATCCGGCACAAAGCAGCATTCCTAGTATTCCAACACATTTTGGAACTAGGAATCTGTTGACTTTCTTCTTCAGCAATATCATGTCCACTACACACGGTGAAGAAGAAGGACAACGACTGGAGACCATGTGGGGAAGGCTTATTCCTGACAGTTACCCTATTCCCCACATCCAAAACTTTTCCATGCAATTACATGGATGCTAAATTTTTTCAAAAACCGATCTCGTCAGAGCGTACCATTTAATACCAAGCTCCTGACGACATACATAAAACTGCAATTACCACACCATTTGGCTTATTCGAATTCACCCGAATGCTATTTGAATTCAGAAATGCTGCACAATCATTCCAGCGTTTCATCAACGAAATTGTGAGAGATCTCGATTTCGTTTTTGTTTATATTGACGACGTTCTCGTAGAATTTAGAGACGAGAAGCAACACTTACTCCATTTGGAACAACTCTTCCAAAAATTATCAAATTACGGCGTCAATATTAACACAGCAAAATGTGTGTTTGGGATTAGCAACCTTGGCTTCCTCAGTCACAAAATTACTCATAATGGCGTTCTGCCGTCCGAAGAACGAATTAATGTAATTAGAGAACTTCCAGCACGATAAAGTATTAAGCAAATTCAGAAATTTGTCGGTATGGTAAACTACTACCATCGATTCATTCCAAAACTCGCCGAGATACTTGCTCCAATTCACTCACAATTGGCAACACTTCTCAAGAAACCCAAACGCCTCAAAATTTTTCCTGGCTTGAAGAATGTCAAAATGCATTCCGTCAGCTCAAGAACCGCTTAGAAAATACTGCTCTTTTAGCGCATCCGCTAAATGCAACAAAATATAGCATCACTACTGATGCATCTAACACAACTATAGGCGTAGTCTTATAGCAATTATATAAAGACACTTGGGAACGTTTAGGATTTTTCTCCATGAAATTATCAGATGCAGAAAGAAAATATTCCGCATTTAATAGTGAATTGCTTTCAATTTTCCAAGCAATTAAACAGGTTCGCTATTTTGCCGAAGGTCGGCAATTCACTATTTTCACAGATCACAAACCGCTTACTAGAGCAATTAACTCTAGGTAAGGACAATGTAGTCGCCGATACACTTTCTCGGATTTCTGACCACGAGCTTGCCTCCGCAGCAACTCGCTACGATATTACAACAATCGCAAAAGCAAAAACTTGAGATCAAGAACTACAAGACTTACTTTCTAGTTCTACAAATCGGCGCTCTTCTAAGTGGTAATTAGATAAATTTCCATTGGCTGATTTGACAATTTATTGTGAAATAACTACAGGCACCAATCGTCCGTACATTCTAGAGTAATTACGTCGAACAATTTTGGACACTCTGCCTAATATTTCACATCCGTCAACCCTGTGGGCGAAATCTTGTTTAGCTTGCCAAAAATGTTAAATGCAACGGCACACTAAATCACCTCATGGGAATTTCCAAATTCAACCTGGTTGATTTGAACATATCCATGTAGATATTGTTGGACCACTTCCGCCATCTAATGGATTAACATACATTTTAACCTATGCGTTGATCGTTTCTCGAACGATCGCAACAACGTTCGTCGAAAACTACATATCTAGATTCGGCGATCCGGTCAACATTACGACCGACTAAGGCACACAGTTTGAATCTAAACTATTCGCTGAGCTAATGCAATTTTTAGGCTGACATCGAATAGGAACAACTGCCTATCACCCACAAGCAAACGGTATGGTTGAGCGCTTCCACCGCCAACTTAAAACAGCTCTAAAAGCTCGTGAAAATACCGCCAACTGGAGTTCTGAGATCCCAATCATATTGTTGGGAATCCGAGCAACAGTCAAAGATGACCTAAAATGTTCTCAAGCAGAACTGGTGTACGGTTAAACGATCAAACTACCTGGGGAATTCTTGGTGGAACATCCACTTACACCCAGAGTAACCACTGACACAGTGATTGACCAATTACGTTCCACGATGAACAAACTCAACCCAACTGACACGCGCAAAACCGATCAAAGCGACATATTCGTACCCAAGTCAAACTTATGACTAAGTTTTCGTACGAATAGACAAAGTACGCACAGGCCTTAATTCTTCACCCAACTTAAACATTAAACTCCAACTCAAAAGTTCCAACCACAATCGGTGGTGGACATGCAGACAATATATTTCTTATGACGACCATACATCGTCACAATGATACATTAGCTATCATCACGCTGATAAACAATTACATCAACACTACATCGTTTTAAAAGTAAAATTCCCAAAACTTCATCCACAATTGCTGGTGGACACAAAAACCCACAAAGTGGTGGACCTTTTCACTGAGGAGGGAGTGATGTAGTGGCCTGTTTCTTCAACTACAAGAAACACCTCACAATATACGTAATTACAAACGAACAAATCTCCGTATAAATAATCACATTCCAAAAGAATATGCAACAACAGTCTTGTTACATAAAATCGGTACATACAACAAAAACAATTTTGTACATCAAACAAATTAGCAAATTTCATTATCATGCCGATTTTCATATCAATCAAAATCGTTACCAATAATAAATTATCATTGAAACGAACAGTATTGCAATCGTATCATAGATGCCACCATCATTTTCGTGATAACCAAGACACAATCATTTAATACCTAGTTGACATGATGGCATGTCAATCAGAACAAATTAAATTTATCATTGCAGTAGTGTTCATAGGCGTACGTACCTCTATAACACAAACAAATTGATAACCAGCTGAAACCAGATTTGGTGGACGCAATTCAGATGTTTATTGTCTTGTTTACCAAATACAACAATGCTGGATCAATCCAACTTTTACGATCCAGATTGCTTTACAAAATTTTAATTTTTTTCTAGTCAAGTTTTGAATTTTCGAAGAAGCAGCAACAGCAGCTCAGCAGCCAAAATCCTTTTATTTTTATTTATTATTATTAATTTATTCTAAGTGCTCCGCTCCACTATCGACCCGCTTCACTTCAATAAATGCATTCAAAAGAAGTTTTTGATTGAAAGAAAAGTGACTGGGATTATGAGAAAAAATTGCTATTCGATGAAAACGTCAGCCTCATTTTTTTTGTTTTAATTTGTTGTTTTTATTTAATTTTTGATTTTATCTAAATGTTATATCTTAAATCTGAAATCAAACATGTAACTCACATAATAAATGTTTTTAACATATAAATCGTCAGAAATAGTTGTACCGTTATAATCCATATCGCCAACGCTCACATCGCCGACAACTACTTCGCCAACAGGAATTTTGGACTACAATATTAATTAGAACACCACACTCGATTGCCGACAAGCCACTTCGCCGACAAAATTTCACATCGTCGACAACCACATCGCCGACAACCATATCACCGCATCCAAATCGCCGGAAATCACCTTGCCGAGTCATATTCGTTCATTTAGTTGCCGTAAATTTATATGGGAACAATATAATTAACAGAAGTAGTTGAACCGCTGGAAACAGCCACAATCAAGCTGAACTAGAAAACACAACAAGATCGCCTACAAGCCAGTACGCAGACGCAACCACAGGGTCACTTGCTGTAGTTAGATTTCGGCTAAAACTCACTGGATTCTCCCAATTTATGGAAAAATCCCGTTTCATCCCGATCAATCAATTCGTCTGGGCTGTATAAAAGCAGAATTTTTGTTTAAATAGATTTTTGTCAAAGATCGTCATTTCCGCTTAAATTTTGGAAAACTGCCCTGGTCTGATATTGTTGGAAAATTTAAGTTTTGTCAGTTCATATTCGTTTTCGTCGTAAATGATAAACTTTTCCAAATATTTGCAAAGAACGAAAAGCTCCTTTAGAAGTTGTAACTTCCGGTAGATCGATTTCGGCCTTTCTGCCGAAAAGCCGCTTTCGGCGATGTAGCGAATTGTGAAACTGCAAAAATCTCGAGGCCAAAATTTATCATGATTACTACTTTATTTTACTACATAAAAGATAGTAACGCCAATCTATGCGACCGACGTAAAGTAAAAACATATGATTTTAAACTACAGTGATTACATTCGACGCGATTAACAAGTCTTCAGCAGGCTACGGAGAACAACGTTTTTGACATTTAGAAATGTCGCAGTCACGTCGTGTATATCTCAGGGGTAATATTAGCAAAAACAAGTTTTAGACAGAGCAGCAAAGTTGTTTTAATAATACTAAATAACGAAGTTTCCGCACTTGTGAAGTTGCGTTATACTGTACAACGCTAGAGAACAAACAATTTCCGATCACCGCAAACAAAACGAAATCAAGCCACATCATCAACAGGAATTTTCATGTCTCAGCACAACATGATGCAACATGGTGCAATTTTCCAGAATATGAGGGATGATAAAGCCTGATTTCTGTTTAAAGTAAAACACAAAAGAAAATACGAAGCATCATGACGCAACACGGTGCAACATCATGCAACATGATATACAAGACGCAACATAGTGCAACATTTCAGAAGATGATGCAACATTGTGTAACATCATTACATAGCGGCACATCATACAATATTCCTCAACAAAATGCAACATCCAGCAACATCGCGCAGCAAGGTGTAATTGTACGCAAAATGATGCCACACAACATAATGAAAAATTGTGCAACATCACGAAACATGTTGCTACACTGTGCAGTATGATACAACATCAGGGAATATGGTGCAACATGATGACACATGCGAAGTGCTTCTTTTATGAATTTTTCAGCAATCAGAACTCCTTTTAATAGTTTTCTTGCAATCGAAAACCATGTCCCGCCAAATGTTATCAAAATTGTTTAAGCTAAATAATTTTTTTTAAAATTGTGTAAGCCGAAAAATAAAGAAACAGACCCGGGCCCAACGAACAACGCCGTAAACGAATTTCCTGAAATTAACATTCATTCAAAGAAATTTAGAGAAAAGGACACGGGGCCCACCGGACAGCCCTCTGAAAAACAGAACCAAATGCAATCGATTACTGGCATTTGGAAAACTTCTTCACTAAATTTATTAAAATCGTGGAAGCCAAAAAAATGTATGAAAGAAACCAGGGCCAACCGGAGCTCCATCTAAATGAATTTTCCTGAAACCAAGACCGATCGTATTCGATTTCAGGTGCCCGCCCTAAATATTATATCTAGACTAATAAAAATAAATGGAGGGGTGTATGTTGTGGCCAAACACCCGAGATCTCCAATATACCACGATTAATGTCTAAAGTGAAAAATTTAACCTCCAGATTTGTGATAAAACTGTCTTGTATAAGCAAAAATAATTATTCTTGTTTGAATTTCAGAAGTCCAACAATTTCAACAATTGTTGAAAATTTAATCTTCAATGCAAAAATTGAAAAAAGTCGTACGGAAGCTGTCTCTTCTGGTAAGCAGATGAGTACATCTTTATTTTGTGAAAACTTTTTTTTATACAGTATTGTAGTGTAGGTTGGGGTCTCATCTGTAGTGTAGGTTGGGGTAGGTTGGGGTCTCATCTCTCTAAAGGGGTGCGCTGGTTATACAAGCTGAGGGGGAAATATTCATGGCAAATCCTGAATCGTCTGTTCTCCATGTTAGGGGCGGCTATGAAAAACCTGGCAGTAGGTATAAAATGCTAAGGAAAGGAACCCAGAATCTAAATACTCAATGAAGTCAACCATGGCAAAAAACATTACGGTGCAGGGAATCGGATGCTCAATATCGGTGGCTCTCGAGAATGAGCAAGCTAGCCCCCAATCATCGGTATCTAGCGACCGCAGTGATGTAGTGGTTCAATGTTTGCGGTTACTACACCATATACAGCTACAAGTAATACTTCTGAAGTTGTGAGTCTGGTGGGTGGTTCATCTGTCATCTGAAGTACTGTCACCCGATCAATTATAACTTCAATGTTGAATATGAAGCCAGAAGTGTTTGACCCGATGAATAAACTCCTCGAAAAACACAGTAGCGGCACAAGCCTTAACGTAATGTACATACGACACAAACTGACATTGATCGCTATATTACTGTAAAACGGAAACGGGATGGTCCAAAAACAGAAAAACTATTGATAAGTAAGAAATCGAACATCGGAAAATGCAAAATACCGCTAAAAACCCGATTTGAAACGTTCAGCGAGAAGAATGCGGACGAGAGCCAAACTGTAAATCCAAATATTTAAGAACAGGCTAATCAAAAAATACAAGCCACCTCCAGTCTACTTGCGCGAAACCAATACACACAAGATGATGCAAGAACTCAAACCAATCGTGCTAACGAATTGAAAAACATTTCACGTAACAAATTTACTTCGGGGCAAAATACACGAAATAAAAATTCGCTTGAGGCAACCACAACCAATGGTCAAAGTTGAACAGGATCCATCCGAAAGCGTTTTGAAAAAGGAAGAATTTCATCCAATATAAAAACTAAAGTATCTCATACACAGACGCATAACTGTTGAAGGACCAAAAAAGGTCCGGACCAATACAGTGTTTAAACTGCCAAGAATATGGTCATTCAAGGACAAACCAAAAGTTGCTCAAAACCACTGAACTCCTCAACAGAAAAGGAATACAGCAATTGCGGTGGAAACCATACTGCAAAGTACCGAGGATGCCCAGTCTACAGAAATATTAGTCAATTGTCACGTCCCAGGAGGCAGTATAAAACTACACCATAATCTATCTTTGCATACGCCAAATGACTCTCGTTCGCCCAGAACATCAACCAACAAACCAACATACGCAAGCGTTTTCCAAGGTGAATCCTCAAATGCTGAACCTACTCTGAATATCTGCATGCAACTGGTGAATCAGTTAATGACCACAATGCAAAATATGTTACAAGCAATGCTACAGATATGTCATTGGAACGCAAACGGTATAAGCTAACACAAACTCGAATTAGAACACTTCCTAGCAAAATACGAAATTCATCTTATGTTAGGAACCCACTTATCCGATAAACACAATTTCGAAATAAATGATTACGAAATTTATGACACAAAACATCCCCTATAGCACTGTTTCCTCAGTGCAAGCCACCTCTGTATGTGGGGACCTCGGCAAAGAAAGCTTAGTCATCACTTCAATATATTGCCATCGAAATAATAACGTTTCGACAGACATCTACAAAAAATCGCCGGCGACTTTAATGCCAAACGTATCTACTGGGGTTCAAGATTGACTACTCCAAGGCGAAGTCACGTAAAGACTGTAATTCAAGAAAACCACTACGATGTCGGGTCGTGTGGCCACCCAACTTATTGGTCTACTGATCGTCGAAAAATCCCTGACGTTCTCGATTTTGCGGTCACAAGTAAAATAAACCGAGAAATAATCCAAGCTAACCACTTTTATGACCACTCTCTAGTGTTACTACATTACTGGACCGATCAAAAGCCATGTTCTACAAACAACTATCTAACGAATACCTTCACTAACTGGTTCAAATTCAAGATGTACATCAGTTCACATATCACTCTGACGGCTACACTGCAGACGGCTAATGATATAGACATTGCTATGGAAATCTTTAATGATTTACTGGTCAAAGCCGCTTGCAGCCTCGCCTAAACCAAATAGCAAACGTACAAGACACATCAAAACATCCGCTGAAATAGAAAAAATGTTAACAGAGAAAGGTCGCTTAAGACGCATCTGACAAATTAACCTATCGCCAGATGCTAAACATAACTTAATCAGGCAAAAAGAAAACTATAAAGCCTACTACAAAAAATAAGATGGATTATATGCAAAACTATCTTAAAGAATTATCTCCTCATTCGGGCACAAACTATTCATTATGGAAGGCCACTAAATACATTAAACGGCCTCAGCAACCAAACCCGCCAATTCGTCTTTCTAATGGTGATTGGGCTACGGTGTCGAGGAAAAAGCTAAAGCCTTTGCTGATCACCTCAAAAGTGTATTCACTCCAAACCTTGGAATATCGGTGATTCAAACAGAAAATGCAGCTATCAGACCTGCGAGAAAATTTAAGATAAACAAACCACTAGTAAAGTTTATTATTGTACATCAAATTCAATCAAAGAAAGTCCCTGGGTATGATCTGCCTTTGAACGACTGGCTCAAATATTCAATTCAATTTATGAGTCATCCCTGTGTGGTGGAAATTGTCAACTACAAAAATGATCTCGAAGCCTGGCAAGGATCCCACCAAAGTCTTGTCATATAGACCAATAAGCATACTACCAATCATCTCGAAAGTATTCGAAAATATTAAACCGGAACTACGAAATGCTATCCCCAATCATCAATTTGGATTCAGAGCCCCGAGCACGGAGCCATTGAGCAAGTGCATCGAGTAGCTACAGAAATAAGGTCAGCTTACGAAGAACAAAAAATATTGCTCCGCCGTCTTCTTGAATGTTGCCCATGAAGAGAAATCGACCCACGTAACATTCACATTAAATAAGCTTACTTGCACGCCTGTCACAATGAACGGAATACAAATCCCTCAATCAAATGGAGCAAAATATTTAGACGTCCATCTGTACATCGGTCTGTATGACATGTGGCGCCATCTTGTTGAAACCAAAGGATGTTCACGTTCATAGCACCGATTTGAGGACATACAAGCGTGGTCATGATGGCTCTGTAACGGTCGCCATTGACGATAATGGCGTTTCCAGCAGCGTTTTCGAAGAAAAATGAGCCAATTATACCACCACTCAAAAATCCAGAAATCTGAAGACATTGGTCATTAATAAGGCCACCGGAGTTTTGAAATGGACCCATATATCCAGGCCGACTAAGTGGTAAACACCTTCACATCAAACTCAATTCCGAATTGTGGTTCCAAAATGGATCCCATCAACATCTCGGAGGAATTTGTCTCCAGAAACCTGAAGATCTACCACATGTTACTTACAACACTATGTGTGTTATGTAACAAAATTTAATGTTAACTATCGTAAGCAAATAAATAAAGGCAATGGTCGTTGATAAAGCAACTGGACCCGATGGAGTTCTAATTCGAATATTGAAGGAGTTTGCCGGTAAAGGTAAATACTCAAATGGTTGTGATAAAATTGACCCCTCAAACTATCGGTCAATATTGATTTCAAGTATCTTGAAATTATTAAAATAATTTCAGGAAAACAGTATGGCTTTCGGGAAAGCCGCTCCACAACCGACCTGTTGACGTATGCTGGCCATAGAAACTTTTGGCAAGGTTTGACATGAGAATCTCATTTGTAGACTTATATACGGTATATACGGCTTGGACTCCATCAAGTGAATAAAAAGCCTTTTCAAAGACCGAAAGATCAATGTTGTGCTAAACGAGAGATCATCAACGACACACTAAATGCCGTAGTTGCTCAGGGATCAGTTTCGTTACCGATGACAACGTCGTTGTCTCTTCTACAAGTTGCAACTTCGCTTAATTCCGATTTGAATACGGTATTTGAGTGGGGAGAAAAAAAAATTCACGTAAAAGAAGTCACAATGAATACCCGTTTTTGATAAAACACCATGTACTTATGGGTTGTGACTCAATTCGTCTGCTTGACGTTCAAAGTAGCATTAAATTAAAATGGAATGAACATATTATTGCATTGGCCAAGTTAGCCTCGCGATAACTTGGCTTTCTTTAAATCGGATCAGGTATTGCTGTCAATATGGCGTGTCACCCGTCGATTCGTTACACCAGGAAGAGAAACAGAGGAACGGTCAATGCACATAGGTTTACGACGAAGCTGCCGATACCTCATCCATGAATTGGAAAGGTTTCGAGTTTTTATTGATTATATTTCTCCTGGTTAAGCCTAATAATCTCTGAAATGTATGGGATGTGAGCAATCTCATTCTTAGTTCTGTACACACGTAAAATCAGTGGGTCAATAGGTCAGTTTTTATTCCTAACTTAAGTAGATTTAGCGGGTTACGAAACCTGTATAAAGTAAAACTGAAAACACAATTTTATTTCTATAAATTTTCTTTCTCATTTATTTGCCACATTTGTAATCTCAAAAGGATTGAAAGTTCTTTAACGTAAACTATGATTCAATTAATGTAAAGTTATTTATAAAGGAGAGATCGAGATACATAAATTAAGATAAAATTATTAGTGATTACTAGTTAGTAAAATAAGTGTTGAACTGTTCGGCGGGCGCACAATAAATCGATAGATTATCTTAAAATCAGGTGCGATTACCATGTACCTGGTGCTGGTTGAAGGTTGAGTGATGTAGCTGATTGCCAGTGTCCTGGTAGTGGTGCAACATGTACTGATCCACGGTTGGCCGCAACATATTTACCTTCAGCCGGTGCAGCAATTATTGCTGGGCCATGTGCCCATGCCGGTGCAGCCCAAGCAGCAGAGTGTGCCCATGCAGAGGCAGGGGCCCACGCTGGTGCACCCCATGCGGCGGCTGGTGCCCAGGCAGCAGCTGGTGCAGCGGCCCATCCGTGTGCAGCCAATAGTGGCGAGCCTATGGAAAGTGATTGCGCAAGTGGTAGAATTGAAGCACTAGCGCAAGCGACAACAGCCAAAATTACAATTACCAACTGTCAAATAAAAATTAAATTATAATTAAACAAACTTATATTTTCTTATATATTTACTTTCATGTTTGCGGTTGGAGATTTTGGAATTTACTTTTATGAAAATCAAAAAATGTATGATCTGTTTCCAAAATTTTGTGTACCTTATATACAAAATGAAATAACATAAAATATTTTTTGGGAGGTAGGTGGTACACGAAATGCATGCTGTATACAATACAACATAAACCGATTCGCGCGATTACAATTTCTTGTAATCAAAATATAATAATAAAGGTGTGGTGTCCGCATGTAATTCAATCTATGTGTAACACTGAAAATAAAATTTTCTATCAACTCCAGGTGTACAGAACATTTATTACGAACTATATGTAATAACGAGTATAATTTAGCGTTTTGGACATGAACTAAATCCGTGGAGGTTTTAGTGATTTATTTGATGAGAGATATTCTGGGTTACGATCACTTGACTTCGTAACAAAATGACGGTTAATTATGCCATACTGATAGTTGACATTAATAAACTCGGTCCGAAAGTTGTTCCTGTACGGTTGAATGAATTATTTTAATTAGTTTGTAACGTTAAATACCTGCAAACAGGAAATTGTAATTTTTAAAAATTTAACTCGATTTGAAGCGCACAATATTTATTTATTCCATGGCTGCACTTCTCATTTTCACAAATAACTTTCAACACTCTAAACATTAATTTAAAGGTGAGTGTAGTTTAAAAGCACTCAATGAAAAAATATCAGATTACCGCCAAAGAACAACTTACCTATATAGGCGTAGTTCCTCAATGAAACATCATCAAGGTACGTATTAAGGCGACAGAAGTAAATCTTTCTTAAACGTTTCGCACATACGATTAGTTTCGTTTCGGTCTTTAGGTTTTTGTATGCAAAACGTGGCCGAATGATATTTCTAAAAGTATTTTCGTTTGCATTTATTGACAGAACGCCCAAGTAATGTAAGCAAGGATCGTGGACAACTTTATTATAGAAGGAAAGCGCTATGAAACATCCTAAAATTCTTAGATTTCGACAAAAATTGATCGACTATCCTAAAATGTATGTGCAGTTGGCCCAACATTCAACCCCAAAAAATACTATGGCAACCAGCCCAAAAATATTCCATGGTAATTTATTTACTAAAGTCAACCCCAAAAAAATTATCTGACACGCAAAAAAACCCGTCATATTTTTACTATCAGCCTAAAAATAAAACTGTCGTGATACTATAAACGTGTCATGATCGCCGGAATTTCATTTTCAGCCAAAAAAATAATTATTAAATTACAAATTATTAACGAAAAGAAGATTAATTCAATATTAATTTTGGAACCTCTCCGATTTAGCTTGATTATATTCTCGATGATCAATTATAGGTGAATTAACAGGTTCCCTGCCAGTGTACCACCGGTATGCCTGTTGAACAATTTTATAAGCGGTCAGTGGTCACCGGTATACATCGCAGAAAAATACAGACGCCGGCCAGTGTACCACCGAAATGCCACACAATAATTCGCCGAGTGGCTAGTGTACCCTAGGTATGCCGCGCATCAAAATTAGTCCAACGGCCAGTGTAACACAGATATGTCACCATGATGCCTTCGTGGCATTGATGCCTTCGAATTCTAAAGTGGTTTAGGAAAGCAAAATTATGAACGGAAAACGATTCAATTGATCTACAATTCAACTCTTGAGGTTTTGATCAAGTTTTACCTCCAAATCCCCAAGGGATTTTCCTGAAACTTTATGCAGAGCTTGAACTGACCAATATCTATTTACAAATATTCGCTTATTGATGCCTTCGAATTATAAAGTATTTTAGGAAAGCAAAATTAACTAGCAAGAAGTATATCCCAGAACTACATTCACATTGAAGACAGTAATTCTCTAGTATCGGATCATTCCCCGGTTATCATGACAGTCAGTGAAATGGTAATTCAAAGGGAGAGTGCACCCAGATTAACAAAATCAAAAACAAACTGGGACCATTTTCGTGAGGTATTGGAGGAAAAAACCAATCTTCGGGTGCCGATAAGAAATCCCCACCAGTTGGAAGATGAATTAGAACAACTCAATGAAGCAAATCACTATGCTGCTTTGGCAAGTACCCCCATTATACAAAATAAGAAGAAGCTTAACATATCCTACCCAATGGAAGTTAGAGAGTTGGTAAGACAAAAACGACGGGCACGGCAAAATGCGGGCATGGCAAATAACTAGAACACCGGAGAACAAAACAATTCTTAACAATTTAGGTAACAGTCTCAAATCTCTTCTTAAAAAAGTTAAAATGCATCAATCAACAGATATCTAGTTAGCCTAACCGATGAAAAAAAATCTGATTATTCTCTGTGGAAGGCGACGAAGGGACTCAAAAGACCCAAATTGCAAGTGTCTTCACTTAAAAAGGAGGATGGAACCTGGGCAAGAAGTCCTAAAGAGGCAAACGGCCAATGAAAATATAATGTCAATCCAAAAGCTAAATGATTTTGATATACTCGTACGCCGCCCAGTAACTCTCAAAGAATTAAAAGAGGAAGCAAAAAGCAACATGAATGCTAAAAAAGCCCCAGAATATGGCTTGATTACTTGCCAAATCATGATAGCAAAACCTGATAAACCGCCTAACGATAAAAAAGCATACAGCCCAATTTCATTGCTGCCAATTATGTCAAAACTCTTTGAAAAATTATTACTAAAAAGACTTAAACCAATAATTGAAGACCGACAACTAATTCCTCCACATCAATTAGGATTCAGGGAAAAGCACTCCTCAATTGAACAGGTGCATAGAATCACCAACGTTATTGAAAGAACATTAGAAAGCAAGAAAGTATGCTCCAGCATATTTCTGGACGTCGCCCAAGCATTCGATAAAGTTTGGCACAGTGGACTGGGATTCAAGCTGAATATAGATCTGCCGAAGCAATTCTCGTGTGAAATATGAGGATGAATACTCCGAACTAAAGAAAATCTCTGCCGGTGTCCCACAGGGGTGTGTCTTAGGACCAATCCTGTATTTATTATATACAAGGGATATTTCAACAACAGATGAAGGAACCATAGCCACCTTTGCAGATGACACAGCAATCATGGCCATTGAAAATAATTTCGCTGATGCAACGAGCAAACTCCAGAAGATTACCAATGCGGTTTGTAACTGAACTAAGCGCTGGAGCATTAAGCTTAATGAGACGAAATCCACGCAAATTAACTTTACATATCAAAAGGCTTCCCATCTACCGATAGTAATTAACTCACGACCGGTGCCATATGCAAACAAAGCTAAATATCTGGGCATGACTCTCGATGCCAAGCTCAAGTGGAGAGAGCACGTCAAAAAGAAAAAAGAAGAACTTAATATTAAGTTCAGAAAAATTTATTGGCTCATAGGTAGAGGCTCTGAGCTTACAATATACAACAAGCGGCTGCTATATCGGCAAATACTGAAGCCGATATGGACTTACGGCATTCAACTCTGGGGATGTACTAAGCAAAAAAACGCCAAAATGATTCAGACGTTTTAAAATAAGGTTCTTCGTAGCATCGTAAATGCTCCTTGGTAGATAAGCACGGTCTCAGTTGTAACTATTAACGCAAAAAAAAAAAATATGGTAGTACCATGCAGCCAATGGTCTTCTGCGAAAAAGAGAAATAACTAACTGATCAGTGTTTTTGTTTCGATATCAATTTCTTGTTTCATTAATTGTTTTGGGCTCCACATATCTAAAAAAGGCACGCTCTCCGGTTAAGCCCAGTCCACAGTCAACATTAGCGTGTGTTCGCGAGGTAGATAAGTTAGCTCGACCTCCTTTGCTCACATCGCTCCATTTTATATTCCCTTATTCACATGAGTTGGTATTAGTATTTGGCCCACAAACTTGAAACGTAAAATCTTTTTGCGAGATCTGTTATTATTCTGTTATGAACGAACTATTCATCCACAGTATTTAATCTCGTACGGATTTTTGTCGAAGCCCAATTCGTTTCAGTTGTAAATGCTAACTTATAAATACGATTTAGATTTTCACTCCACATTATAGCGACATGTAGCGTACTTTTCCAGTCGCACACAAAAATTTCACAAAATAAGCAAAGGTCTCGTCAACACGTTTAAACTCCTTTTATATACTTCTCAAAACGAAAATGACGGATTTCGCATTTCTTGTTTTCTCTTTCATCATCCCATCCTCTAAAGAAATGAGTTAACTTGCATTCTTCGGTTAACATTCGTAAAACAACAATTCTCCGAAAAAGACAATTCACCGGAAAGAAATTCGCTGAAAACGAGAATTTATTGAAAAGCAAATCATCTAAATAGCAATTCACTGAAAACGACAGTTTACCGAAAACGAAAGCTCACTGACAAACAATTCACCGAAATCGATAATTCACCGAACACGACAATTTACTGAAAATGACAATTCACCGAAACAACAATTAACTGAAAAATCAAATCTCCGAAAACGACAATTCACCGAAAGCGAAACACAATTCATTGAAAACGACTATTCCTTTATATATGGTGTCTCAACAAGAGCGCCGGATTTAAATTTACCGCCATTTTGTTAATACGAGTTGTACGGTGATTTTTTTGACAGTTGTCACGTACTGACCACGCGATTTAAGCGATGTATGCTACATCCAAGAAGACACTTGAACATACTTTCTTTTTTTCAAGTACGTCTTCAATTATGTTTGTAATTCGGTGTACTTGTTCTATTGTTGAATGGTTTTCTCTGAAGCCAAATTGATGTGGAGGAATAAGATTTCTTTCTGCTATTATTGGTTTCAGTCTCTTTAGAAGTTGTTTCTCGAATAATTTTGAAATTATTGGGAGTAAGAAAATCGGCCTCTAAGAATTTTTGTCATTTAGTGGTTTGTTGGGTTTAGGTATCATAATTACTTCTGCTACTTTCCATTGATTTGGAACGCGTTTAAGTCTGAACACTGCGTTAATTATTTGGAGTAGTTTACGTAGTCCTTTTTCAGGAAGAGCTTTTACTATTTGTTCTGTAATTAGGTCATATCCGGGAGATTTCTTTGTATTTAGGTTAATATTGATTTCCTCTTTAATTCTTGTAATGTGACAGGAGATATATTGCAGTTATTCATTCTATATACTGGTGGGATGTTCTCCTCTGCAGTTGGTCTAGGTAGAGGCTGGAACGTGTTTTCGAGGTGGGTTGTAAAGGAAGTGGAATTTGAAGTTTAGGTCGTTTTAAACTTTTTGTCGCTTTCCAAAGGGAGTACTCGGTATTTTTTTCCCCAGTAAGGGGTTTCTTTAATTAGCAACTTTAGTTTATTTGATAAACAATTTAGAGTTGTTTGATATTCTCGCGCTCGATCTCTTTGCTAGGACTTTCTGGCTTTTCGTTTTGCTGTAACCAGTTTCCTAACTTCCAGAGGATAAATAGCATTTCAGCGCGTTCCCTTTGAATTTAAGGAGGTACCACTCCACGTCGGTTCTTGTATACTGTTGTTGTTGTTGTTCCAGCAATATACTGACGATACACTATATTCTTTGTTATTATTTATAAATACTTTTAAGGTGACTACTTGCATAAACTCCTCTTCAATTTTAAGATCTATAAAGCATTTGATGTTTTCTTTTATAACCACCGGCGATCCTCCCCTTGCCCTTCTTGCTGGATGAATGGCGCGGTAACAACCGCATCCATGTATTTTAAGATACGAAGTTGATGTAAAATGGGTTTCGGGTACAAGGCATATATCTATTTTTTCAGTATTTAGGAAAATTTCTAATTCTGGAATAGGTTGCATTAGCCCATTTACATTCCAGGTTACTATTCTTAATGTTTTATTTGTGGTTGTTTGCATCATTTTAATAGAGCATGGAGTTCATTTCATTTAGAGAGTCTTGCTAATCTAACCTCTTGCTTAGAGCTTAAAGACATTTCTCTTGTTTAGTTAGACGAATGTTAAGGGCTTCCATGCTTCTTAGTATCTTTTGGAGCACTGTTGTACCTTCGGTAGTGCCCTCCGAAATAATTGGTTTTGTCATGACTACTTGCGAGTATAGTTTTGGTTTTGGTTCTCCCGTTTTACGAGCATGAGGTTTAGGTTCCTCTTTGGTGGAAGTTTGATAATTTTTTACTGATATTCCTGGACTTTGTTTCCGCGTTTTATTTCTTATTTTTTATAGCTCCTTAGCTCACATCCCCGGTAGTTTGCGGGATGTGGCTTATTATAATTGGCGCATTTTTCAGCAATATTTTTACTAACCGGGCATACTTGGGCATGATGCTTTTCGGCACATTTCACGCATCTAGTCTCACTTTGGCAAGTATTGCTTTGATATTATACACATCTTCCACTTTTGGTTTGTTATTAAAAGAGAGCAAAAATAGTGGAAGCCCTCTTTTGTTAATTTAAACTCCTTGTTCGGTTTGGATTTTTTCTTTCTTAATGATATTTACAGCATTTTCTATTTGATAACCCTTTTGCTTGAGATCCTGAATAATTTCCGCTTTTGCGCAAGTTGGGTGAAGACCTCTAGCCATAACTTTGATAGGTAAACCACTGATGCCCCCCAGAATTAAGCTTTGTAGCCAAAGCTTTGTAAGTTTCAAAGTCTAAAACATTAATTTTCCAGACGGCGTTGCTTAGAGATACGAGTTTGTACGTGGCTTTCGTAATCGATTTCATAATCGATTTTATAGTGAGGAAATTTGATATCTCGACGACATTTATTGGTGGAGGTGATTTTTCTTTTGGTTTAGCTGGTTGTTGTTCTAGAGCTAGTTGTTTCTTGATGATTAACTGGTTTCTAGAAACCTATTTTGAAGTTGATGGTAAAGTTACTGCCATTTCTGGTGAGTGTTGTGCTTTCCTTTTCTTACTTGGTCTTTTATTCCGGTTCAACATCCAATTTGTTTCTTTTTCTGATTCTTATTCAACCGTATGGAATGGATTAATGTCATCATCGGCTGTTGGGCTAGGTGTCGTCGCAAGCTCTGCATCTGTTTCAACTGCTTTTTTGAGTTCTTCATTCTCTTTCTTTAAAATTGTAAATTCTTCGTTCAATTTAGTTGTAAATTCTTTTATTCTCTTAGTTGTTCATGGAGTTCGGCATTTTCCTTCTCGTAGTGAAATAGATTTCCAGTTGAAAATCTTGGTGATCTTGATAATTTGGAACTTCGTCCAAATGGGTTAAACAATGATTGGCTCGCCCCAGAATCAGTTGGGCCTGCCTCCGAAGAGTGTGGATTTGGCAGCATTTCTGCTGCTGTACCACCTGGGGTATTACATTCCGTATTTGTTGTACTCAGTGTTTGTTTCAGCCAATTTATACCACTGGCATTTGGTCCCTTGTAGCACTTTGCTACTGTCGAAGAAGTACCCGTCTCCCGCGACAAAGACGCGGCTACCTTGGTGTTATGTAGGTGTACACAGAGACAGCCGAAGCTCTCTGAGTACCCTAGGCTGAGGGGCAATGGCTAATGGTTACTGAGATAAATGAAAGTAAAGCCGTATACCGGGAAAAAGGCCGGTTAGTTAATTAAATTAACTAAAACCTTCCAATTAGTGAATATGATGTCCCCTTCTCCCCGAAATTGAAATAAAAAGCGTCTCGGAGGGTTAAGCGCCACCGGAAGTGCTACATAAGTCGTCTACTTCTACAATTCTACACGAAGTCATTTTTTTTTACCGAGCAAATGGCTTAGTGGTTAAATCTTTGGCGTTTGGATCGGGAGGTACCGGGTTTGAATCCCGATAGGGGCAGGATGCAAAGGGAATTTTCATCAACAAATTACGATTTGGGGTAAGAAGGAACACATCTATGACCCCCTGTCGGAGTGCGGGGCTTACGGGCCGACCCATCTTCCATGCCAGTATAGGCTGGCACAGATGGTAATAAAATCGTACCTATATCCGTACGTCTTCGAATTGGCCAATACAGGCGTAAAGGTAAGGGCGTAAATAAGCGAACCGCGAAAAAGTAGGGACAGCTTCGGCCCCAGAACAGATCAGGGAAAAACAAAAAAAAAAGAAGTCATTTTTTTGAAAAACTATCAAAATTACTTGCTAAACTAATTTATGCTTAGTTTTATTCTAGTTTGGAAATTTTACAATTGTCAAAATGTTTATTATCGATAGTGGTGAATTAACAATTTAAGAAGTTCACAATATATGGATCATACTATCACTACTGGCGTGGATTACAAGTAGCTGTCGAGGTTGTCTACGAGTAGTCGACATTGTCGACACGGTCACGTAAAAATTAGGCTATTGCGGCTAAACGCTCAACTCTGGGCATTCCATAACTGCGGAGTCAGTGAGTCTAATTCCTATATCGCGATGAACGTTCCAAATACCTTTAGGTCTAGTTATACCAATTATATAATCTAAAGTTACATACGTAACTCGTATATAACGCAATAAAATATTTAATTACATGCACTCGTACATTACACCGTAATAATTTAGTAATAAATTATTTTATGTAAGTAATCTAATCAGCCCGCGCACATTTCTCGTAACACTGTGTTCACATATCAATTTCATTCATAAAATTTCAATATCAAAGTCGTAACCTAAAAACCAATTATGTATTTCTCACCATTATTTTTGGTGAATGTCATATTTAACATTGAAAATAAGTTTTCTACACTTTCTGTGTACTTACACATTGCGCGTATGCACGACAAAATGTAATGTTACGTATGTTTTCGAACCAGTTCCTACTTCCTTCTTAATTATATTATTTGAATAAAACAAAAATTTTTGGATGTCGAAATTGTCGTTGACTTGTACATGGTATATATGTATATAAGGCATGTCGATAAGTGGGTCTTTAATCATTATTTGTTTACCCGTTCTTAAACAAACCAAATCTTAAAACACAAAATCACTGAAAATGAAAGTAAGTTTTGAAAATATGACTTTATACCAAACTGAACTTAATTAAATTTTATTATTTATAGTTTGTAACTGCATTAGTTGTATTAGGTGTCGCATTCAGTGTCGATGCATCGGCGATTTTACCACACCCGCTAGCCTGGGCAAATCATTGGCAACCATCATTGGCTGTGTCATCACACTGGGCATCACCAGCTGCTTGGCATTTAGCACCAGCTACCATTGTGTCACATTCAGTACCAGCCGCTGTTGAATTACATGCGGGTCCAGTCGTTCATGCCGTTCCACTCGCAGTTGAGGGCCAATATGTTGCCGCCAATCGTGGATCAGTACATGTTGCGCCATTACCCGGCCATGCGCATTCAGCGTCGTCACTTAATTTGCAGCCGGCTGCTGGAACTTGGTAGGGATGTGATACAAGATGCAAAGTTTTGCTGTTAAATAGTCGTTTTTAGTAGTTTGTAAGTAAATAGTGATGAATGCAAAAGTTTTTACTAGTGTTTTCATGATTTGGGGAATAGAGTAAATAGATTGTTAGAAATAAAGTCAAGTAATGCAAAAATCAACTGTTTTTTACTTATATGATAAGTCAACTTAATTAATACGAGTAAAAAATATACAAAAATATACGATATCGGTTTAACAGTGTAAAACTCATATTTTTATACAAAGAATAAACTTTAATCATTGTGGGGGTGCGTGACAAAGAGAAACTACAGATAAACTACACCATCCACTGGGAACCTGACGAGGATTTAATGAACCAATCACACATTCTTCCGAAAACACGATTATGTAGTTTTATTAATGAGACGGCCAAATCATCTATGGGATGTAGCGTCAGCAAAACACAATAAAAAAAAAATTTTAAAATTTGGCCACCTTTATGGCAATTTCATAATTCCGTACCCATAAAACTTCTGATCCATGTCAGTAAAAAACTGTACCAAGCGCAATTTCAGGCGATCTGATGCCCTTTATTTTAAGAGTTCTGGATACTTCGGAAAAGGTTAATAATATAAATGGTATTGGCACCAGATCAGGGGTGTACAGGTTATGCTACATCAATTCCCAACCAAGCTCCAATAATTTTCTTCGAGTTACCAAAATTATGTACCTAGGCTGTCTATTATCACAAAGTTGCATCAAAGTTACTGTCTACCAATTTGGTAATTGTCTAATTATCGTAGAGGCCAAATAAGTTTACATTTTGATACTAATGGCCCGATTCTGAAAATGTAAAAATTCTATAGCTGCAACTTTATAGAAATTGCTTATAGAGAACAAGATACAGCGTTCTAAAAAAGATATTCACAAACTGTGGACTTTTTGCCGCTGTAAATCAATACGAAATAAATTCTTCGCTGTGACTATTAGTCTGAACAGCCTGCGGATTAGTTAAACTGGTTTAGCAAAATTCGGTCAAGTACTCTAGGAAATAAAATTCAATTCAGTTCGACACACTACGAAAACTTCAAAAATCTACTAGCAAATTCAAGTTTTTCCATAGGATGCTTGATTGAATTTTACTAAACCAGTTTAACTAATCCGCAGTCTGTCCAGGCTATAAGTTAGAACATATTTTAAAATATTCTATCAAATTCGATGACTCCACTCGAGTATTGACATAAACTCGCGTTATAAACAAAATTTGCTTTGTTTGTATACTCTTATCATAAAAATATTGAATTTTATCTAAATTAATTTAGAAATAAATAAAAATAAGAATGTTTTGTACAGTAGTCAAACAACCTATTAGTACAGTTGGCGATATTCGTTGTATACCTTAAGAACAATATTTTTTCTGTGCATATGAGAGACAAACTATTTGTTTCGACTGTAACTGGATGTATTGCATTATCAACATTTAGGCGTACATAAGATTTTATCGAGCTATTCGCTATCGAAATCTTGATACTCATCTTTACTAAATAAATTTGAAATTGTTAATTAACTAATTACTAAAGATATCTGCAAATATTGATTAACTACTAATATACAGAAACCATAAATAAGTTCCTGAAACCAAACCTGGTAGAAACCAAACCACTAATCATCATGTTCGTTACTGACCTTAAACATTTCAAGATAATCCTACCGTTGTGATTGGCACTATAGGCTCATATATGAATGGGATAATACATTTAATAGAGATTTGATGTACTCCTGAAGATAAAGAGTTCATCAGGAAACCAAACTTAATAGTAAGGACTCGTCATTATACTACCCAAGTGCCATACAAGTTTCAAGTCCGTACCGTTCTGATTGGCGCTAGAGACTCCCACGGGTTTGACTCACTATATGAAATGTTTTAGTTCATGGTTCCCAGAAACTCCGAGTCCCTGAAACCACACCTGGTAGTAACCACTTGACATCATGTCCGTTATCGATCATACAAATTTTAAGCCATTCCTACTTTTAGTTTAATGTAATTATTTTCGGTGAAATATGTCTGAGTTCTGAATATTTTTTTGCTTTCTATGCAATATGTTTTATTACGAGGTTTTAATATTTCTTGGGCTGAATTAATGTCAATTTAAACTAAATCCTGGGCTGGAATAATTTATTTTTATGGCATGACTTTCTCTGGGCCATTATCAAATACAAGTTTCGATCAATGAAATAAATTAGAACATTTAGAACAATTAGAATAATTTTGTGGAGAGTAACTTATGTGAAGGTCTACAATAAGTCTCTTGTCACAAAGACTTATTGTAGACGTGTTTGACTTTTGTGACAGACTTCCGCCCAAGCTTATTACTCATCAAAATAAGTCAAACAAACCTACAACAAGCCTACTCTAGAAAAGAGTGATTGTAGACTTTCAAATAAGTCGGTCTCCACAAAATACAATTTTTTTTTGCATGTTGGTCGTTGTCATTAGATTTGAAAATAAAAACTGCATGTATTACATTTAGCCAAGCTTTAGAATCACACAATTTTCCGCTACCGTTACCTGAAGATATTTTTGCGAAGATTTCCAAGGCTGTCGTATTCAGTCAACTGAATTTATCCGATGCATTTCTACAGGTCGAGGTAGCTCCAGAACCTCGCGAACTCCTCACCATCATTCAATTGGAGTCAAGAATGTCAAAATTCATTCAACTAAAACAAACACATTTTCAAGTCTGATTTAATGCTCACACATTACAACCCAAAATTGGATATAATAGTTGCGGCAGATGCATATAATACCGGCATCGGAGCATGTATTCTTCACAAATTTCCAGATGGATCCGTTAAAGCCATCAGGCACGCATCACGCACACTCACGAAAGCTGAGAAGATTTATAGTCAAATAGAGAAAGACCGACCATAAGCCATTACATGCAATTTTTGGTTCCAAAAAAGGAATTCCGGTATACACAGTCAACCGATTTCAGCGATGGGCATTAACCTCTACAACTAAATTTGGACATGCCGTTTTTAAAAAAAAAGTTTTACGTCAGCTCCACCAAGGTCATCAAGAAATGGAAGGAGTAAAATTCGTTGCTAGAAGCCAGTATATTGGCCGAATATTAATAATGACATTAAACAACTTGTTTCCGAATGTAGTTTATGTATGAGCGTGGCAAAGTCACCAAAACAGTCAAAACTTAAATCATGGCCGATTCCAGAAAGTTCATGACAATGCCAACATATAGACTACGCTACGAAAATCAATATTTCCTGGTTATTGTCGACGTTTACTCCTTGTAGACGGGCAAGCAAAGCGTTTTGTCAATACTTTGAAGGTAGCACTAACAAATCTGTTGAGGGAGGAAAGATGGAAAATACATTACAACAATTTCTTCACAGTGTCCGAGAAATACCTAACCGCAATGCACCAGAAGGTAAGTCTCCAGCTAAAATCATGCTTGGGAGAAAGATGAGGGTTCAGCTAGACCTGTTGAAATAACAATCAGTCACATCACTAACACCACCAAATATGATTGTTCAAAAAGAGAAGCAAAGTAAACAATTTAACAAAAAACATTCAGCACGCTCACGAAGTTTTGATCCTAAGGACTGAGTATACGTTAAAGTTTATCGTTGTAATAATTATTATTGGTGTCCTGGGGAAGTCATCGAGCGCATCGGTAAAGTTTTGTATTAGGTTCTCTTAAATAACGATCAGCAGAACCAGAGGAATGGTCACAAAATATTCCGTCCGATAACATTCCGCTCGATATTTCCAGTTTTAAGCCAGGATCAAGCCAGAATGTTGAACGTCCATTCGCACATTCAACAGCCAACAATACAACATTTGAAACAATTGAAGAGCCAGAGGAACCACCAACAATTACAACGCAATCAGCTTTTGCGTCAACCTATCACGAATTCAGTCCAAACCAATCAGCTGATAGTAACAGCAGAATATCAAGAAGTAGAAGAGTTCCATATCGCTTTAAGGAATATCAACTTTATTAAAGGGATGTGTTGGCAACCCTGCAAATATAAGATAACTTCATATGATATACTTTATGTTTTGTTCATCCCTGTTTTCTGTAAAAGGAATGGCATGGTTGCTAGTTAGATAAAACAGCATTTTGTGGGTTAAGTAATTATTCCGCTAAATACAGGGTGGCTGACACGAAGTGTTACCAAAACAAAACGCCACAGAATTTTTATTTTTTGATCAATTTTATTGAATCAAAGTAAAAAATGTTCACAAATATTTAAATTTTCGAATTGCATTAGCAGTTTTTGATTTGGCCACCCTTAGCTGGCCGACAGAGATATTGCATGCAGCACGAAAGTGGCTCTGCGGTATTTTGGCCCATTCCCGGCGAAGCGCTTGCGTGAGATGATCGACACTTTGGTATTTTTTTTTCCCAACCTTGCTCTTCAAAGTACCCCAAACCGAGAAATCTAGCAGATTTACATTCGGTGAATTTGGTGGCCATTGGGCAGTGGAAATAAACCGCAGAAAGCTATTTCTCAGCTAATCTTGATTGATGCGCACTTTAAGACTCGGCGCCGAGTCCTGTTGAAATGTCCAGGCTCTGCGTCCGAAAAGTTTTTGTGCCCAAGGCTTCAACGCTCCCTCCAACACATGATCCCGATAAATTTGAGCATTTATCTTGATGCCACGGTTCAAAAAACCGAGCGGTGAACGGCTTTCGGCCGTTACAGCGGCCCAAACCATCACCATGGATGGATCCGTTGGTCCAAATTTTCAGTAGAACGGCCTGGCAAGTAAATCCGGTGGCCAATAACTAACGATGACTCATCGGCGAAAACCAAATTCGGCAAATCGCCACTTTCGTGCAAGTGTAACAACTCCTTTGCTCTTTCCACTCTAGCTTTTTTTTGAGCATTGGTGAGACCATGCGTTTTATGGAATTTCAAGGCCTTTAGTCCAAGATGATCTTTCAATATTTGCTGCAACCGTTCGAGCGAAATGTTCGCATCACGAGCCATTTTTCTGCCGCTACGGCGCGGATTCCTTCACCTTCCAAATGATATCCGGCGATGTTGCAGTGCGTTTCGGTCCACCACCATGGCGTTTTGCAATGCTGCCAGTATCGTTATAACGATTTATGGTGCGATACACAAACATTTTGTTCAAATGCAGATGTTTTAACTGATTAACAAGCTGCGGCTATGGTTTTCCAGCCAAATATAGAGCAATCACACTATTACGCTTGAATTACATTGCGGATAACTTTTTTCTGAATATTTCCCACTAAAATGCTTTTGTACGCTTGTAAACAATGGAATGAACTGTCATTAGTGTAAATGTGAGCGCTCTGTCATCACTGGTTTGACAGCAATGACATTCTGAAGTTAGTAACACTTCGTGCCAGTCACCCGGTATTAAAAATATTAATACAATGAATATTTATGTAATAATTTACATTACAATAATTTAATTGTAGTAGCACCGTTAATTAGCAGATGTCAGGCCCACAAAATAATCTTTAATATATAGGGTGTTTTTTAGAGGTTCACCTTTTTTAGTTGGCAACACTGTTTTGTTTGACAAGCGATTTGACAGCTGATATTTAATTTGCCATTTCATAATGAATAGACTCAGGCAAGAGAAACGCTTGCAAATTGTTAAATTTTTTTTATCAAAATAACGGTTATGTTCGCCAAACTCATCGTTCGTTACGTCCATTTTACGGGCGTCATAATCGTCCATCAGAGCGGCTAATTCGGTTAACTATTGATCGTTTTCGCAACACGTATACCAGGGATGATATTGGCAAGAAATTAGAAGTACTGAATTTAAAAGGAACAGAGCACGGGATCCAGATTGAAAGTACTTTTGTACTGGACTCACAACAAAATAGCATTTTGCAAGTAGTAAGTAGAGTGCTTGCTCTGTTATTCGGGGGTCCTGGGTTTGATTCCTGATGGTGACCAGTAAAAAAAGTTGCGACTTGGGGTTTTTAACGTTTCATATGTTATTTATCAATGTTTGTCCATTGTCAGATTTTCAGCCATAGTAGTTACGGCTTTGTTCTTAATATTTAGATAATAGCTATTGGCATACTGCGAGTTAGTTGATGATCATGTCAAGCAGTTTTTGCAAATTCTAACGTAATGTTAATTAATTTAGATTCTACGAGTTTATTTCAATATAAACCATAAGCAACCAACAACCCCATTATAAAAGAAGTGTTTAACGATCAACCATTTTTTGGTTGGTAAGCAGTAGTTTTTGAGTGCCTCTAGTGCTGTTATTGAAAACATTTCAGGAAAAGCATTAAAACTGAGCCAATCTTAATGCTCGATTTTATTTGAGGAATTAAACTGTATTTTCCAGTTTCCTAGCCTTCACCTACCACTGCAATCATTTAGTTAAATGCTGCTGCCCTTGTAGGCCATGGACATTGCTCGTTTGTAATTAAATCTTTTTATTGCTGCGAACTTGGAACTGGAAATAGCGACGTAAAATAAAGCATAAATCAGCTGACGACATGGAATATAACTTCTTCCAAGACAGTAACGCCCAAATTACCGTTGTTAATACCGCTGTCAAAATTTTAGTTTTCTGCGTTCCTAATTAATTAGATATCTGGCCTAAGGCCGTTAATCCCTTGTGTCTGAAAATTATTGGACTTCGGCTCGTAAAATTGTTTATATTTTTGAATTTTCCGAAAAAGAACGATGCAAAAGTATATAAGTAATTTGTGTTTGTTTAGGGATTACTGAAAAGAAAGGAGATTTTGTAATCTTCTTATGTAAGATAATCTGAAGTGGTATGAGCAAAAATAATTAACCGCTTAAACACTTGGTTAGAGCAGATCTTTTAGAATGGAAGCCTCCGGATTCTGACACCAAGAGTTTTAATTGAAAGTGATAAAATTTAGTGATCATTCAGACCAATGCACTGGGCTTCATATTCAATTCAAGAGACCTTTGTACACTTGGCTCAAAATATTAAACTACGTTAGTAGCTTTAACCACACAACTGATTAAATATCTTATAGTCATAGAAATGAAAGCCATTGGACTTGCGTTATTTATATACTTTTCTTCTATAGAAGTTGTCTCGAATCAAATTACAAGTGACATTTCTAGGTAGTATTTTCTCAAAAGTACTAAAAATCTCTCGAAAGTATTGTAGTACTTTTCATAAAGCCAAAGTATCGAAAAAAGTAAATGATAATAAATCATTGACTGTTTGACGTCAAACAGTGCGTACCGAACAAGCGATAGACGCTGTACAGCGTAGCATTGAGGAAGACCCAAATCAATCAATTGGACGTCGTTCTCAGCAACTGGTGATGTGTCCATCCACTTTATGGAAGATTTTATCTAAGGATCTTGGTTTGCGTGCTTACAAAATTCAACTTATGTAAGTAAGACAAGAATTGGTATTCTCATAAGAAGTTAAAAATTCGCGGATTGAATTAACTCAGGAAATCAGAACAAATGATCGGTTAGAATTTTTCAAGATTTACTTACGATTCACAGATACGATCACCCCATTAAAGTTACGCCAAAGCTAATTAAATTAATTTACTCATATGTATACATATTATGCTTTATTATACACTTAAATAATTACAAATTTAAAATTATGAAATCAATAATTAAGTTAATTAAAATTTAATTTTGTAGCAGTCTTTTAATTTTAATGTTGGTATTTTAAATGATACAGGAAATGCTTTAATATAATTGGTATGTATTATGTACTTGACCTATATGCAGACTTTGCTGTTATAAAGTGTAATCAATTCAGTGTTGTGCAATTACACGTAAGCAATAATTTTTTACACTTTGTACGTAAATAATGTAAATAAAGATTAATTGTGGTAAAAATTGTAATAAATGTAAAAAATGTAATGAATTAGCGACATCTGCGTGAAAATACTTTAATTAGTAGTTTCTAGTAGATAATACAACCATTACAAGCAGCTACATCTATTGAAATTTTCTACAACTTATACAAATAGGGAAACTAACAAATTTTATTGGATTTCTGGAAGCGCCAAATAATGATTACTGGACGGTGGAATAGTTATTTTACAATTTCGATGTACTCTTACGATAAGAAAAATATTCTACTATCGATAAATTTTGCCTCGTTATGAAACACAACAATAAAAATAAAATTCAAATGTCAAAATTTCGACAGATGTAGTTGCGTGTAATGGTTGTATTACCGGCTAGAAAATAACGTATTTTAAATTATTTTACTAATTTAAGTATTTTCATGTAGATGTCGCTAATTAATTATTTTTAATCTCATGGCGAAATTGTAACGTAAAAATTTCGCACAATTAATACAATTATTTACGTGTAAATAATAGCGTAATTAATGTAATGTAATCAATCTGCACAACACTGGTAATCATGCAAAGTGCACGTTTTGCGATATGTACTGTGAACTAAACCTACGGTTTGCGCTAATTATAAACAGTAAAGATTAAAATTAATGTTGAATTACGAGTAGTTACAAAGTTTAAATTTATTTTTATAAAAATTCTAGTGCCAAAATAATTCTGGTGTTTAATACGTCACGAAATACGTGTACCTAAATTTGGACACAAATGTCAAAAAGTAGGATAGAGAGGTAGGAAAGATGGTAGAACAAAAAAATTATTTAACTGGCCATCTATTGAGACGTTCGGTATGCTGAGTAAGTCTTTTTCGAGTTAGTGAATATTTTAGTTTTCGGGTCTCCAGCGCTATCGACTCGAAACTGTACTAAAATATTTAGACATTTTTTGATAGAAAGCAACTTAATTCTTCAGCATAAAATTGGGCGATAATATAGTGAACTGAAGAAAGTCAATGCAGGGTACCCTATGGTATTGTAAATATTAGTACCACTCGCACACCTGCTATACACCAATGAACTTCATTCATTAGAAAACCTTATTGTGGTGGCCTTTGATGATGACACAGTTTGCTTAGTTGCTGCAGAAATCATCGAAGATTTGATACAGAAGTAACAATCAGTTAATCAAATAAAAAATCGCATGAACTAATCAAGTGCCAAGTAGAGCAACTCGTTTTTAATAAAATTTTTAGAACAAAGTATTATGAAATACTGAAAAATAATAAGGAATCTGGGCTTTAACGTACTCCCTAGTTAAACAAGTTCAATATACAACCGTGTATTTCGTTCGGCAGATTTTTGGTTCTTGGAGCAATTGGTCTTTCACTGGCTCGTTGAAAAGTTATTTTATTTTCAGTATACATAAATAAATCGGGTGAAATCGCGTGCACCCCGATCAAAAAATTAATTTAAAACCGAAGAATTTTCAATCAGAATCGTCCAGCAAAATGTTTCGTCATTAAGAAAAGTGAATTGCGTTTTCATTTAATTCGCATGGATTTAAATTTTTCTCTTGCAACCCGCATCTCTTCGTAATAACTCCGGGTGACCATTTCCACTTATTATTGCTGAAAGTTTTGGCAAACATATCCTCACCAGTCCTATTGGATGTTTGGCTTCTGGTTTAAATAAGTCCAATTTCGTTTTGTCCCATCATAACTTGCAAGAGTGACTTCATACCAAGATCAAATGAAGGTGTGTAACGATAGTACATCAAGAAATTGGATTCAATTTGATCGGCATTATCTTCTCCTTCTAGCTTCTTTAATCCGATCCTTCACGAGCCAACAAATTTTTAGCCGGACCATTTGACAGTGGAATATGTGTTTTCACTGCAAAACGTCTTGAATCCTTCCTACACAAATTTGGGCGGTTATTCGAAACGATGGTGTTGCAGAGTCCCTGACGAGAAAAGAACGTCTTTTAAGCGGGCGATCGGTTTTTCAGCCGTTGTTGATTGCATTTTAGAAACTTCTGGCCATTTGATAAACACATCAATAATCACCAGCTACCAAAAACCTATTTACGGGTTCTGCAACATCGATGTGCACTCTTGACCTTGGACGTTTTGGCGTCGGTCATGACTGCAACGTGGATATGATCAGGCACGGTAATCACCATAAAAAACACCTTGGATGATCAGTAGTTCCCCTAGTCGAGCGAAAGTTTTGCAACCTCTGACTTTCTTCCTGAAAAACTTTTTCAGAGCAAACATCAATGCCAAAGCTTATCGATGATGTGCAGGTAGTTTCTATCGGTCCTCGAAAACGCCGATGCGGGATGCATGATTAGCCGATTGGTTCCATATGCCATTGCTCGATGAGTCCGCCGCCACGATAATTTTCTTCTTCGGGTCATAGTGCGTTAATGCGAAGTTCGTGGTAGGCACTTTTTTAAGCTTCTCAGTAGCCTCTAAGTGTGCAGGTTGCCACTAAAATTTTACAACGATGCACAACAGTTCATCCAATGACCCACGAAAATCTTTCGTGGGATATTTTATGAATTTACCGTTCTTTGTAACTTCTCCTAGGAATGCTTGCAATTGTTAGACGTAACTCGGTGCGGACACGCCAGAAATATGCCGGAAACTATACTTTTGGATGTGTTTCTATGCCTCGAAGAGATTGTCATTATGGTCTTTCTCGTTACTTGTTCCAACAATAAACTCGTGCAAGAAGGGGCCGGACATGTGATTTTGCTGAACACCCGGTATTGATTCAGCTTCGAAAATATTTATTCCGGCGTGGGTAGTGGATATTTTTTTGATTCCAGTGCTTCTGTGCTTGGATTTGTTCCCGTCTTCAGTGTTAAAGGTGCCTTCATTTTGTTTCACAAACCCAGACCATCAATGAAGAGCGATGGAAAATTTTGCTTAATTTACGCAGATGCTCGCCCGCAAAGGGCTCGCTCTATAGATCCAGATCTTCCATCCAGTCACATCCGAGCACGTTCAAATTTGAATTTCTTACGTAACATGATCCAACGTCGTCTCGTTCGTGCAATTTCAACCGTGCCGACATTTTCAAAGCATATTAATTGGGTTCGCCGAATCGCCCATTGATTATTCTTTGCATCCGGCCAATGCCCCCAATCCCCCATTCAGAGATAATCATTCGGTCAGATCCGAAATCGATTTGCAATTGACTCAAAACATTATTTTATTGGAAAAGAGCAATCACTATGGAAATGAATTGCCCGTCACCATGAATTGGTTTTGCGTCTTAGCGTTGCGTTCCGCCATTTGTTTGTTGCCGTTCCACTGCAGTTTCCGGTGCTTTGCCAACACTCTATTGTTCGAGACGCCTAGGCACAAAACCATCGACTAGTTCACTTTAAGGCTGCTTAATCATGTTGCTTAGCAATGTTGACAACGTCTCGCAATGTCATTTTTAAAGCATCCGCTATATAGACGCCTGTCTGAACGTCTTGCGGCCTGCTGAATACTTGCAAACAAACAAAAATTTTTTCAAATCGACAGATGTGAAATTTTCTATGTCGAACTTTTCGCATTTCAGATTCACTCATGCTGCCTGCATGTTCGGAAAAATCTTTACAAACTTCTTTTCCATCTTCAAACACTTACAGCGAAATTTGTGATTTTTTCCAACTGAAAATGTGCTTGAGTTTTTTCACTGCGTCATCGAAGGAAATGTTGGCTTTCGTGAGTGGCAACATCGTATTGGCAAACTTTTGAATGTCGGCTAGAGAGATTCTCGGTCAGCAAATTAACTTTCTGTGGAGCTGCCTTGGCAGCTGCCTCGGCAATAAAGATAGTTTCGTATCGCTGGTACCACAATTCGATCGTCAAATTGTCTTCAGCGCAGTATATCAATACGCACCATCAAAAATGCGATCATCTCGTTGGATTTAACCTATGTCATATATTGGCTTTCGCCTGTTTTTCAATCATCGTCATGTCGGTTTTACATGTTTACTTCGGCTTTTGCCTTTGCTTTGCTTCTCTCAACTTGAAGTAAGAGACAACCAGCCCAAGCAGGAGATGCGGCAACGAATGCCGATTATGTGTGTTAACACACGAACCGCTGATAATCTAAATGAAATACTCTTATTTGTTGAAACGACTCGCGCGCCAAAAAATGGTCGTACTAATTCAGGTAGTACTTGGCTCAACCGCTGACCGTTTCAATTTGAGTTTGGTGAGTGGAGTATTTCCTTCAATTTGGAAATCCTGTTTAAGGATAACGAAAAAAACCGCGGAAATTCTATCTTATTAGCTATAAATTATTTGAATCAATGATTAAGGAGCGTACCCTTCTCTTAACTAAAAATTCCATTTCTGTGAACCAGCAAGAGTTATATTCTCAAATTTTTTGACTTTAACATTAGAAAGTGGTGATACTGTTGAAGTAGTGTTTGTAAAACTGGTCATATTTTACTTGTAGAGAAACTGGAACAGCTCAAGTGTGATGTCCTTCCTTTAAAGTGGAACCCACAAGATGGCCATGCTTGAAACGGTGCTTCAAACATGGTGAGTTTTTGATTTAATCGATCTGCTTAATCTACCACAGGAGTTAAATATTTTCTGTGAATGGTGTGTACCTTGAATAAGTTTTGTCTCAATGTTTCGAAATATAAAGTTTTGAACTTTTTTAGAAGACGTAATGGCCTTGATAATAGCTTATATTTAAATGGTTTTATGATCGATCGAATTCATTCTTTTCTGGATTTAGGTTTCTTATTTTCTCGAAATTTATCGTTTGAGGACCATATTGACAGATGTGTGACCAAGGCTAATTCAATGTTAGGGGTTTGAATCCGATTCTCCAAAAATGTTCATATACTCTGGTCCGTATACTCTCTTCGCACTTGGAATATGCTTCAATTGTCAGGAATCCATACTATAACAGGTCCTCTAGCCGGGCGACTCCCTCGAGAGGTAAACGCTCCTAAGTATGTACTACAACCGTATTTAGACAAGTATCTGGCGCAGTTTTCGTGCGCGACATTATTTTTTGCCGAAATCATTGCTCGCAACTACTGTCCTTGTATTCAATATGTGCTCCTATACTATCGCTCATATACCGAGGCTCCGTGGTCGAGCTTTGGTATGTTGGAACCGTGTTCGATTATAATGTGCCCAGAGACGAATTTGAATTATATAAAATTGAATTGATTTTTCTTAATACCAGATGTACTATAATACTGTTGGCTAAATAAATAAATTCAAAAACTTTCGTGGGTGTACAACTTATGCGACTTGTACGTTGGCGAGTCGCGTACTTGTACACGAGGTATTACAGTATTACTCCGCTGTCTTTTTTATCGTTCTCACTATATCGTTTGGAAGGTGTTGCATCTTGCACCAGCTTTAATTCTCAAATCGTCCGTCCTGCCATTGCTGTTAAAGCATTTAGTTTTAATAGAATATACGTGTCGTTTGTCTGCAAATCGGACTCCAGGAATGGTAAAATTAAGCCGAAGCACGGTGGAGGCAGATACTTTTTATTGATTGATTTATTGAATCTCACAGGATTACTTCTCGCCATGGAGGTGTAATAGAGAGTAAATGGGCCCATATGCGACCAGTTTTTTGACTTGAAATTCGCGAATCACCATGTTCTCGTATTTTTATTGGTTTGTTAATTTTCGAGCCGAAGTTCTAATTGCCACGCCAGATTGTAGCATCTTACTACAACTTACAACAATCAGGTTACCGAGAATTTTACAGAGCGAGAATTGTTATGTGAACTATTCACTTGGATTTTCATCTCACAAACTGTACTCTTGACAACGCTTATTACAATTGAAAATATCATGTCATAGTCAAATTACAATAATTGGTTGTGCATCGCTATTTCAAGAAACTTTTACAAATTTAATAAAATTATTCTTAGACATGTACATTTTGTAAATTTGCAATCCACTGAGACAATCAATTTAGAAATGTTATAAATTCTAAGAACCCGTTTAATTTATATAGAGTGTCGCAGCTCTTCATATAAAACACAATATCATCCCCAGCACACATGCAATATTAGTCTCAAGGGTTTATCTTCCACTCTATTAGCAAATTGTATCCCGTATCTATATCTATAAAGCACGTACACAACGTCAACCTACGCAAAAAATATTTTTTTACCATTTCGTTTAACAAAACGAGGTCAGTAACATTAGACTAAGCTAAACATGAGTCGAGAATATCAAGTGACATACCCATCGCATAATCGTCATTGTATACGCTGCGAGGAAGGAGATGACAAATTGGCATCGCGGATAATTTAATTTTTTCTAATTAAAACGTTTGTGTCGAAAATATTTTTTTGACTTTTCATTAAATTTTTAATTAAAGCATAATTAACCAACCAGTAAACGCGTTTAATTCAGAGTGAAATTTGTTTAATTTGAACGCCGAAAAGTTGAATATGAAGCAAAAAGAAAACTTTCTATATTTTCGATTGAGGGTGGATATTTTAAGATTGGTGAGGTGAATTATTTTGGCACTCGGTCGGTAAATATATATCTTAAGGGATTTTAAGCAAAAAAAAAATATTTTAACCCATAAATCGTATACTAGTTAGTATAGACCGGGCTGGGCGCCGCCGATTACAAAATCGTACAGTTTTTGGTTCATTACCATTACGATTTTCGTGTAGTCCCAGTAGCAGCCGGAATACTTCTTCGCGACTTGGTATACAATGAAATCTGGTCTCGGGATGAATTGATTCCCTATATATTTGGCAAAAATAAAAAATTTATTTCAATTTGATTTTTATTCGTGTGGTGTACTTACCGGCGATATAGCGAATTTTCTCGCTTCCATGGGTACCGTTGGTTATAGCGTCCGCCTCGTTTCACTAATCCGTAATATGGAAGTTGCGGAATATTGGTTTCTTCGATATAGACAATCGGCAGTGGACCGGATGGTATGTCCAACAGGAGTTTTAGTAATCCGGAAGATTTCAATGCGATTTCTTTATCCATTTTTATATCGTAGGCCAGTTGCTGTAAAGTATCGTAATCATCCTCACTATCGCCCTCATCTGTATCCTCTTTATCAAATTCATCGGTATATTCATTATCATCGTCATGGGCATCATCATCCTCATAATTAATTTGATTAAATGGCTTATTATTGTCTAAATAATTAAACGGTGGTTGCGGGGGAGGTGTTAAAATGCGTGGCTGTTGTTGTCTTTGTTGTAATAAATAATTTTGATTGACAGTCGCACCATTTTTTCGGTAATCTAAACATGAAAATAGAAAATAAACAACTTTATTCGCGTGCTGTACACAATTTTCGATTTCAAGAAAATGAAAAGACGTTTTTATGATCAATGAATTGGAAATGAAACTGTAAGAGAATACCAAAATCGTAAGAATTTATTGGGGTGTAATTTAATACTTTTAATTAAAGTATGTAGCACTTTATACATATTGTGGCTATGGGTGTGTGTGTGTGTGAGTTAAATATTTTCTTTCATCACGTTAACAAATATTATTAAGATGTTTGTGTGATGATAAAAAGTTTACAGTTCAAGTTTTCCCATTCTAAAGGTCGAGTTTTGAAAAGAATATAACATTACACAAAATATCCTGTGTAAATATATATAAGCTTTAAGCTGTACGTAGCGTTTAGAGCATTTGAAAAGATTTTCCTAATTTCGATGAAGTTTAGAAATTGCAATAGATTTGGCTGAGACTGATTTCAAAGCGCTAAAATTCCAGATAATGTTGGGTTACCTGATTGCTCATGGTTGTAATTTAATTGCCCTAATTAGGTTTCGTAATTAACAAAATTTTGTATAGGTAAAATTTTTTCACATTTAAAACTTGCTTATGATGTATAAGACATCCGAAATTTACTAGCGGAAAATAAGAGATTACGCTACTAGCTACCAGTGGCAGCACTATCACAAAAGCGAATCTCTGTTGATATTTGATTACCAGCGGCCATTTTTTTCATCTTGTATCTCTTTTTCACAAAATAAAACATCCCAGCAGAATAAAATATTAAAAGTGACCCTTAAAAAGACAAATTGATTGATCTCCGAAGTAAAGGAGCCCGGTATACGATATATGGAAATTTAACAAATGGAATATTGTTTCTCCGCTATTTTTTAACGAATTACGACGAAATTAGGTTAGTAGTGTTGTTTAGGATTCTAAAGTAAGTTTTGGACAAAATTCTGGGATCTGTTCATGCTGGACCAAACTTGGCCATTTCGTAACCAAACTGTGCATTCTACACGATTAAAATTTGTTTTGAGCTGCAGAGAGGCTAAATCTTAATTAATAATTGTAAAATTTTGTGTCGCAGTTCTATCTTATTTTGAACCAGGTTCTTAATCTTAAATCAGTCTATGATAGGCGATTCTCGTTTACTTCTTTACATAAATACAACCATTTGAATTTTGGATTAGAAACTTACGAATCGAATAATTATAGGAGATTATCGTTTAGAATTCTCTAAGTAATATTTTAGTGCCCAAATAATTAAGTTTCAGATTATCTCTAATATCTCAAAAGCTCATACATGTGACCAATATGTACGAGTACCGTTGGAGACTACATGAGAAATTTGATGAAAGAATTTTCACTTTAATTTTTTGATTTTCGGCGGCCATATAAGTTCCTTTCAGTTTTTGGCCAAATCGAAAAATTAATGAGATAATTTTGACCGATAAACTTTCAGAAAATCCAAGAGTTATTGGAGAAATTTCGTGTGGGCCACTGCAGTAGGGAAACTTTCGAATTTCAAACTGAAACTTTGCCGCCCGATTAAGCCCAATTTGTGCTAATTAGAACTCACGGGATAAAATAATTGCTAGTCCAGGAGCCGAGAAAACCGGAAAAGAAAATTTCAAATTTCGCCTGAAAGACGAAACAATTAAAACCCGTGTTCTAGAAAAAACAGAAATATTTTAAGTCTAATTTTAAAACTTACCAAAGGCGGCTAAACTGACAAAATTTGTGCTTATCTCAGAAATACAATTTTCATAAACTTTCATTCATAAATTGAAGAAAAACAAGCTTGCCCCTAAAAGATACTATTAACGAGCGAGTAAAATACAGAGGTATTCCGTTCAATATTTTTGTTCAACAACAAAAATAGAAATAAAACATTCGAAAATCCAAGTCATAAACAATACAGATAGCATATTCCTGTCAGGTATGCCCATTGCCATCCAAAAAAATATTGGCTGAATTTGTGCTAATCCAGAATTGTCCCGATTCCATTGAACAACAAAAACCGTTGAATGAACGGTTTTATGACATAAAGTGTTCTAGAAACCAATGAAGTTGGCACTTCTGATTGGATATTCCTATTAGGTTTGTTCATTTCCATCCGAAAAACTTAGTGGTTGAATTTGTGCTAATCCAGAATGCCAATGAACAAACCTTATAAGAATATGCAATTTCAGAAAATTGTCCATTCAACGATCTTTGTTGTTCAATGGAATTGGGCCAATTATGGATTAGCACAAATTCAGCCACTATATTTTTCGAAAGGCAATGGGCATGCCTAACAGGAATCTGCTATCTGATTTGCTTATTCTTGGATTTTATTTCTATTTCTTAATTTGTTGTTCAACAAAAATATTATTGAACAGCATATTTCTGTATTTTGTTTATTTATTATAGTATCTTTTAGGGGCTAGTTTGTTTTTCCGCAATTTATGAATGAAATTTTATGAAAATCATATTTCTATGATAAGCACAAATTTTGTCAGTTTAGCCGCCTTTGGAAAGTTTTAAAATTAATCAGGTTTTATTTGTTTCGTCTTTCAGGCGAAATATAAAATTTTATTTTCCCGTTTTCTCGGCTCCTGGACTAGCATTAATTTTTTCCCGTGAGGACTAATTATCACAAATTGGGCTTAATCGGTATGCAAAGTTCCATTTTGAGATTTTCCCTGCTGCAGTTACGCACACGGAAATTTCTAATCGATAAATTTTCCTACTTTTCCATTTGTAACTTGTGGGAGGTTTTGAAATATTTGTCATAACTGAAAAGGACGTACTCGTATATGGCAAAAGAAAATCAAGAAGTTATAGTGAAAATTCTCTGGCAAATTTTCGCTGTCAGAGCATATAAAATAGCAGAAAATTTCCAGCTGAACAAAAATGTGTTTTTGCTATTCACCGCTAAGGTACCACTATTACAAAAAAGACTATTTTTCTGCCGATATTTTTGGAATATATGAAATATTAAACAAATCAATTATTCCCAGCAGGCGGTTTATGCAAAATCGAAGGTTTGCACTTGGTTTATGATTTTATGATAGATACAATTATGACCTATATACATACATGAGCAAAATACGAATCATAATCGGCTTCAGGAACACTCCATCATTTTTTAAAGTCATTTTAATGTGAAACATACAACTGTAGTCTTGAGTACTAACGTGCTTCAAATTATTTTGCGACATTCTTCAAAACTTGTTTCAAAATATGAGATACGTATATATTATCTACCAAAGCAATAATTTAACAAAAGCGCGAAAACGTAGACTTTGTGAAATAGACTGCTGACGAAAAAATTGTCCTTCGTCTAAAATATGTAAAACGATATGCCCCTTAATCATATCAGAATGAGAAAAAAGAAATAAATTTTCTGCAATGCGCGTCAAAATGGTAATTTGGATTACTAATATGGTTCAGCTAAATTTGTGACATTCTTCAAGATCTTTTCATTGTCATGACTAACGCCAAAACTGAATTTATCATCTAAATCACTAATAACAAAATTGTTGCTTTTCCCAAGACTTCCCAAAACAACTACAAAAAATTATAACTTATTATAACAAATTTTTTTTAATACTGTAATGTTTCAGAAAAATTAACGGCATTCTTCAGAACCTTTTCAATGATATACGACACGACAATTAGTCACCGGCGCCAAAACGGTAGATTTGTAAACTAATGCCCAATCTGGGCTACCGTTTTGGCGCAAGTGACTAATTGTCACTGTTTCCAGCGCCGCAACGGTAGGCTTGAGCACTACATGTTCAGAAAATTTTGCGGCATTCTTCAAAAACTGATTAACGATACACGACAAGTATATAGTATTCCATAATAAATTAAAATTAGTTACCAGCGCCAAAACGGTGGATTTTTTAATTCAAATCGTGTCGAAATTGTTGTCTGATCTGATGATATAGTATGAGAATACTATACGACTATATAGGAATAATATATAGCAACATCATAGTATTGGGTGATATTTTGGGTGATTTTCTATGGCAGTACTCGACCCCCTTGTGGTAGAGATCCCAAAACCGTTTCAATTCTCCGAATTATGAAAATGATGAAAAATGACCCTGGACCAAAGGCACTTTCATCACTTCATGTTTGGACGAATGGATGTCTGTACTGACGATATCTCAAGAAAGGCTTATGTAATTTGATCTTTTGTCATCAACCTGTTATTTTTATTCGGAGAATTAAAAAGCTTTTGGGATCTCTACTTCAAAGGGGTCGGGTACCTGTCACAGAAAATCAACGAAATACCCAATAACACGATATTGCTATACATTTTTTCCATTTACTCGTGTAGTATATCGTTTGAAAGGTCTTGGATCAGACAACAATTTCGATACAATTTTAGTTCTTAAATCCACCGTTTTGGCGCTGGTACCTAATTTTTCGTTTATCATAGAATATATACTTGTAGTATATTATTGAAAATGACATGAATAATGCTGTTAATTTTTATTGAAGCCCCATAGTATTCAAAACTACTGTTGTAGCGCTGGAAGCAGTTACAGTTTTACTCATTCCCATATAATCATTTTTCTTATCGTTTAAAAGACCTTGAACAAAATTGTTATAAGCGACCACCGTTTTACCGCTGGTAGCTAATATTTGATTAATTATCTTCTTGAAGAATGTTACAAATTTAGCTGAAGCATTTTAGTTCCCTAAATTATCATTGTGAGTTAAAGGTATATTTTTTCCATTCTGATATGATTACGTGGTATAACGATTATAGGAGAAGTTTTTTATCAGCAATTTATTTCATAAATTCAGCGGTTGGCGGTGGTGCCAAATTATTCCTTTGAAATAGAATATATCGTACCTCATACCATTGAAAAGGTTTAGACGAATGTCACAAAGTAGGTTGAAGCACGTTAGTACTGAAAACTATCGCTATGGCGCTGGAAGCAGTTACATTTTAGCGAATTCCAATAAAATTATGTAACATGTAAAACATTTATGTTTGAAAGGCCTTGGAAAGGCAACAATTTTATTATCAGCACTTTAGTTCACAAATTCATTGCTATGACGCTATTGGCAAACTAATCCTCTGGATTAGAATGTATAATAACTATATATATAGTAAACTATAACTATAACTATAGCATGATATGAAGATACACCACCAGGAGTCGAACTCGGGACTCCCGAATCACAGAGCAAGTGTTCTACTTACTTTGCTACCGAGGGCGACTTTTACAAAGCAATGAAGAACCAAAACATTTGTGAGTCGTTTTGTGAAGAATTGCTTAATGAAAATTTTGATTTTTCATTTTATGTGAATTTTCCGGGTTGGTGCAATGGCAATTGCACAGGGTGGGCCATACGTCACTGAACATTGTATTTTTGATATAATTTTTTGATTTTGTATTTTTTCCTCTTTTTATTTTTCAGTATTAGGAACAACGTTGGGGAGATTCAGTAACCATGTATACGATTGAGGAACGACCAAAAATTGTTGAGTTTTATTTTGCTAGTCAAAATTCAATAATTCAAACCCAAAGAAAATTTTGACATTTTTTTAACACCAGAAATGCATCATCGCATCCACGCAATCTAGTCGCTCGTTTTCAGTCATCGGGATCTGTTAGTGACTTATCTCGGAGTGGAAGTTCACTTGAAATACGAAGCCAAAATAATATCGAACGGTTCGGGAGAGCTTAAATGAGAACCCTGAAACATCGACTCGTAAAGATACCACTCAGCTTTAAATGTCCAGAACTTCACTGCGTAGAATATTGAAAAAAAAAAAAAATTATTGCTGTTTCCGTACGAGATACAACGAGTACATGAAAATTTGCCGCAAGACTATGCAGCCCGCTTAAGATTTTATGCAAAATTGACCGAATTATTAACGGATGATCCTGATTTTAAGAAAACAACTTATAATGACCAATGAAGCGCATTTCTATTTAAGCGATTATGTTAATAAGCAAAATTTTAGAATATGGGACACTGAAAACCCAAGAGTGATTCAACAGTTTCAACAGTTTGGTGCGGAATATCAGCAGACAAGATCGACAAGACGAAGATGGCAAAGCAATAGTGAGCGTTACAGGGCTACGTTAAAAATTTTCTTGTTTTCTGAACTTGATAATACTCAAGAAATGTGGTTTCAACAAGATGAATTTGCTGCGAACCGGTTTATGGTAACCGTGTCGTTTCACTATTTGGAGATCTTAATTGGCCATCACGATCACTCGACTTAACACCACCAGATTTTTTTTTTGTAGGGATTTTTGACAGATCGTGTATACGCTAGTAAATCGCAAGGACTGCAACAGGGACTATAAGAGAACATAATAAATGAAATTATTGCAATTGATCAACCAGTTTTGGCTTCAGTTATGGACCAGGTACAGCAAAGAACAGCAGCGTGCGAAGAGGCTGGACAGGCATGTGACATACATATTATTTTTAAAATTTAATTTTTTTTAAAACTATTCATGATTAAAACTATTATTTTGTAATCAAAACTATTCATTTTCAATAAAAAATAAAAAAATTATATCAAAAGTACAATGTTCAGTGACTTATGGCCCACCCTGTATAATCTCAGAATTTTTTTCTTCATTTACAAATATTTCTTACCACATTTTAAGAAGCTATTGCACGATTCAATGTGTGTCATCATGAAAAACTGTTAAAACTGGTCTAATTTTCAAAATCAATGGAAAGGAAATTTGCGATGTTTCTCAATTTCCAGTGAGCTTTTCGGGTTTGTCAATTTTCAGACCGAAGTTATGATTTCCTCGTGAGGTTTAGTTCCTAGCCCTTTCTCGTATTTTTGTTGTCGGGGACCTTTAAGAAAAAAGTGGTTTGGACCAGGGTCATTTTCCATCATTATTATGAGGATTTCAATAACTTGGTCTTACAGAACGAAGATAAGTTCGTCGTTGGAGAGACTTCAATTCAAAACATACTCATTATAGGGATAAGGAAAGGTTACACTAGAGGTAAACAGCTCCTCGGAATAGTGCTAAAATGTGATTGTAATTTTCACTATTCTAGAAAATCAACTCTCTGGCCCACGGATGTCAATAAAATAACCCGAACTCGATTTCTAGAAAACTGCCGATAAGGTACGTTAGTATCGAAGAAGTTTTCGACTTGAGATCTGACCACTCGTCCATACTAGTTACTCTCAGCGTTAAAATAATATCCAAACCAAGCAATCCGTCTCTGACAAATACATACACAGATTGCGGAGGATTCAACGAAGAACCAAACAATAGAGTAAATATGAATGTACCTCTAAAAAGGAGGAACAATTGGGTAAATAAGTTGAAAAGTTCATAGAAATTACCCAATAGAAATTAGAGCTATTTAGCAACAAAATGTTGCCCATTGTTGAAAATATACTGAATAATTTGACCCGATGAATAAAAAGAGAACAAAGAATACAAAAAATGAAGCAAATAACTCGTACCTACGAAAAAGATACTGACTGTCCATTGTGGAAGACAAAAAAATGAATAAAAAGCTCATCAACAACTCAGATTCTCCCTATAAAAGCAATCAATGAAAGTTGTTAGGTACGCAATAATGAACTGAAAGTAGAGGGCGTCACTGATCACCTCGAAAGCATATTTTAGCGTAATGCGCTACAGGAGAGCAAATAAATACAAGAATTAGAAGAAACTGAAGATGAAGGAATCACCTTGACTTTTCTGGCGGAAGTAATCAAAAAAATAAAAGGAATCTATCCAAGAAAAGCGCCAGGCTTTGATCTCATAACACGAAAAATACTTAAACAGCTTCCTAAATTTGGCATTAAAAGCCAAGAAAATCACCCAACTAAATTACGTCTCATAAGCCAATATCACTACTACATATTAAGTCAGTGTCATTTGAAAGACTCTTTTTAAAACGAATGAAACAGCTAATTGGAAGTGAAAGAACTCATCCCAGTGATATTCCGATAATTGATACGAGTAATAACGGGTTATCCAATTCGAGGTTGATAAAGTAGAAATCTGTATACCGACATCTGTTAAAGATAAACGTCAAGTACGCTGTCATTTATTTAGTTGACATTCTGCCATTTAAGAATATGGAGCATTTAACAATCGACCAACGCGTTAAAATTATTAAATCTTATTATAAAAATAGTGATTCTGCCGTATCCACATTTCGCGCTTTACGAGCAGATTATGGTCGTCATAATCGTCCTACAAAGCAAACCATATTGAATACAGTGAATAAATTTGAACAAACTGGATCTGTTACTGATATTGTAAGGTCTGTGCATCATCGAAACATTCGCAATGCTGAAAATATCGCTTCTGTAGCTGAAAGTGTGGAAGAAGATCCAAATTTGTCAATTCCTCGTCGAGCTAAACATTTAGGCCTATCTTATGGCTCATTATGGCGCATTTTGCATCTGGATTTGCATCTTCATCCGTATAAAGTCCATTTGACACAAGAGCTAAAGCCTGCTGACCATGGACAACGAAGAACATACGCAAATTGGGTGTTGGAAAAACAGGCCGTCGATGCTGATTTTTCGAACAAAATTTTCTTCAGTGATGAAGCTCATTTTTCGCTTGGTGGATACGTTAATAAGCAAAACTGTAGAATTTGGGGCTCAGAAAATCCACAATTGATTGTAGAGAAGCCATTACACCCGGAAAAAGTCACTGTTTGGTGCGCATTGTGGTCTGGTGGTGTGATTGGGCCGTATTTTTTTTAGAACAACCATGGACGAACCGTTACCGTTAATTCTGAGCGCTATGGCCGCATGTTAACCGATTATTTTTTTACGAAAATCGAAGATTATGATCTTGACGATATGTGGTTCCAGCAGGATGGAGCAACCAGTCACGTAACACGAGCAAATCGAGATCTTTTGCAAGAGAAATTTCCTGGACGTTTGATTTCGCGATTGGCTGATGTCAATTGGCCTCCAAGATCCTGTGATTTAACGCCTTTGGATTTCTTTTTGTGGGGCTACGCGAAAGATCGTGTTTACGCAAACAATCCTCAAACTCTTGACGAATTGAAAACTAATATTCGTAAGGTAATGGCCGAGATACCGCCTGAAATGTGCCGAAAAGTCATTGAAAATTACCGCAAAAGAATCAAGGCCTGTAAGAAGTCCCGTGGAGGACATTTGAATGATATCTTGTTTAACTAAAAATGGCAAGGATCAATCTGTAAAATGAAATAAAAATTACAATACATTCCGAATATTTTGTGTGTTTTTTTTAAGTTTACTTTATCAAGCTTGAATTGGATAACCTATAACCAAGGATATATGTGCCAATGATACTGCTATCATATCAGTAGGTGACACCATAGAAGAACCTACTAATAAACTTCAAAGTGCGATACACAAAATTAACGTATGGACGAAACAATGGCACATCAGGCTGAACGAAACAAAATCCCTACGTATTGGCTACACTAAAATAAAAGTATACCCATTGCCTGTTACTAAATAACGTCCCATTAACAGATGCTAACTCAGAAAAATATCTAGGTGTGAATCTAGATGTTAAACTGGGATGTAGGGTGCATGTGAAAAAGAAATTTGAAGAGCTCAGATTCAAATACAAGAAAATGTACTGGCTTTTGGGAAGTGACTCTCAATTGTCAATGAACGTATGATATTCAGCTGTGGGGTTGTACTAAGCCGAGTACCTGAAAAACTTCCAAAGATTCTAAAATAAAGTACAGGAGGATATTGTTCCCTAGGGACATTGCAGTGAAAACCGAAGCATGAAGAGAGACCCAGAGGTCATCCAAAGGTCGAAGCCACCCAATGAGAAATACTAAGAAGACTCAAAAGAGTACAACATTTTTTTTATTACAATTTTATTTATTTATTCAATCTTTCAAACATGAAAATAAGAATAAGTTGTCTAATCTCAATCACTAAGGTAATTATGTAAATCTGCGGGAGCAGAATCTAAGGACAGGTGAAAACATAGGTATGAATATCCTGTAGATTTCGCGCCAGCAAATTCGGACGAGATGATAGTTTCCCTGCGCATAGCCAACGTTGTGCCGTATTGTCTACACTGCGTAGTTAATTAATATTCTACATGTGTAGGAATGTATTTAGACAGTGATGTCGATAATGTAGATCATATAGACAATGTCAACAATTATTGTTTCTGTTAGAAATCAGCAAAATCTTATGATTTCTTTGTTTTTGGATCCATTTCGCCTCAATGGAGATTTATTTCTACCTCACATATTAGAAAATATAACCTAAGTTTTTATATGGCAATGACGTACTCGTACTCCTATATAATATGTGTTGTTCGGAATGTTCGGAAAACGGAATGATAAGAAAAAATTGATGTTTCTTGCATATACCTTAGCTATGCTAGCACAATTTTAACATACATCGAGACGAGGTTACCAAGATGTTAGAAGTTTTAAATTAAAAAATTCGGTAGTCCATCAAATTGCAGTGACCCACTTTGAATTTACATACAAAGTAAAATCACAATGCTTTAGTGAATTATTTTGTTTCACTACGCAATTGTTGGCCATTTCGTAATCTCGGATTTGTGTATTTCACGCATATGTGCGATTTCTATCTGAAATTTTGCCTACGTCTTGGTAACCTCATCGCGAAAAATAATATCTGGCTATCACCTAGAATAGCCTAGAATTATAAAATATTCAAAAAGAGTCAAAAACCTATGTTAAAAATTAAAACTTTACACCCACGGAACTTCAATGAACAAAACCATTACTACGCAATAAAATGCTAAAGCTGAAGCTTTACAAATGAAGCTTATAAACCCTAGATGCAAGAAAATTCGATTGAACTCAGAATCCTTTCGTATAATGCCGTATCTGTATGCTAGCCTTTTGCTTAAGAAATGGATGCTGAACTTGGATAATTAAAGTGAATACAGTATTCGTTTCGAAGATGTATACAACAGACGGCATTGCACAGAGAATTACATTCCTAGCCGCGAATTTAGCATCGTACCGTATTTTATTTGGTCTCGTTAAAAAACATCTTAATGAACCTCGATTCCGACTAGATTTAAAGTTTCCAATTTTTGAAATGCAGCGCTGGATGTAGAAAAATTCTTTGAAGATGCTAATATTTTCCGGGTTCCTTGACTAGAGTCGAAGGCAATAATACCAGTAACAGAAAGCCATAAGATGATGCATATTACTTCCCCAGATATATATACTCCCGCGGACACTACCCCGCTGTTATTACTACAGGGTAATTACCTCCCGGCCCATTACTCCTAACATTTACCTGCCGGAATTAACACCCTGGATACTACCCGCCGGACATTTTACCCTTCGGCCGTTAACACCCCTCCCCCCCCTACATTACACTCTGGTCATTACCCTCCCCGCCATTACTCCCCGGTCATTTTCCGTCTGTCATTCGTCCCGATTATTAGATTATTAATGGATGGAAACTAATTTCAAAACATGATAACCTTTGCAAAAATTAGCTAATTACGGGACAATCACCATTTCGCCAAGTCATTTCGTCAAATTTTACTTTGTTATTTTAATTTTTTATTATGACGAATTCAAATTCAGCTTGAAAAGCTGGATTAAAATTGCAAACCTCTATAAATTCAAATTATCTTTCATGCGTCGGATCGATCTTGCTTTTTTTAAAAATCAGTGTAAATTCCAGGTAATTCGGTCCTTCCTCGATCTAGAACAGAAGATCTTTTCATGATATTTTAACTAGGAGCTGAGATTATAGTTTTTCTCGTCAAGCGATGCTCCATAATCGAAAAGTACTCTTGAACAATATATTTTTCTATACCAATGACCATTTTCGAAAATGCTCCAAACTTAATTAGTGTTGTCCCATATTGCCTATATCGCGTAGATAACTAATATTCTACACTTGTAGAACAGAGAATGTAGACAATGTCGAAAATTATTGTTTCTAAATAGGGCCTTTATTGGGAGGATTAAATGGTGGAAGGAGGTGCAGGAACTAGCCGCATTCTCGTGAAAGTTATGTCGGCCGATAAAGAATACAGTTCCTGTTAACTAGACAACGCTACAATTTGTCATGGTAATTAGCCATACACCAGTGAACAATTCACAATAGAAGTTCGTCGAAATCATAATCCTAATAAATGCCAAAATATCATCGAAGGCATTATGTCCAATTTAGAAGCACAGGGAGTCTACTGGGCTGGACCATCAAACTTTGTTGGGATCTATTGCTTCGATTTCCATCTACGACTTTCCGAGTTGTTTTGCTTCGGCATCGTTCGTTTCCATGTTAGAGTTGGTCGTCCGATTTTCCTTCTCTATTATGGGTTCCATTTCAGAGGACTGCTTGTCGTTTAATTCTGAATTCTGGGACTTTCTGAATGTGGGAAATCCATCTCCAAGAGCTCAATATTTGTTACTTTATTTGACCAGAAGCACCTCAGTATTCTCTTAAGGCATTTATTTACAAACACCTGTACAACAACACTGATTTCACATACGAATTAAACATTCTTAGTTTGGTGTTTGCGGGATAGGACAGATATGTTCCAGGCTTTGTGTAACATGTTCATTGTTGTTCTGGCTTTGTTGATCTGTTTCTTTATAACTTCATCTGTGCCACGTTACTATTTCATTGGTGTGTTTAGTCTCATCGTCTGGTTTTCCTGATATTGATTTTGAGGAAAATTTCTCTTGCTAGATCCTGTGTAGGTGTAGTGGTGAATTCCATTCATTAGACTGCTCAATGAAGATGCGTTTTGTGTTAATATGATACCATTGGTGTTACTTCGTCCTGGTCTGAAGCTAGCTTGTCCTTTTCTTAATCTCGGGTTGACTGTCGGTAAAATTCTATAGAGGATGACCATTGCCAATACCTTTATGGTTATGTTGAAGAGGGGTATTTATGCTGCCAATTTATAAATTCTCGTAAGTCACCTTTCTTGAGAATCGTTATTATTTGCACAAATAACATTATTTTTGATTATTGCACACATATTGGTTGATGTAGTACGCACATGTTTTGATCCAGAGGGTTTGCGTCTGAATCCTTAGTTCCCGACCCGACTATGTTGGTAGCTTTTTCGATATAGCTTTCTTGGTTGGTAGATTTGTTTCCACCGTTGCTCTACTCAGATAGCTGCTTCTTCAATGGGTCCGAAGAATGTGTCTCTTGTGCCTGGCATCTTTTAATCTGCCCAGTGTTTAATTTTTTCCGACTTGTCTTGAATGCGTTTTACAGCGACTTTAATTTTGTTCTAGCTGTTGTTAATATGTGGGCCCACGCCTTGTTCATCGCTTCCAAAGAATATATCAAGTAATTTTGTTTGTGTTTTTTTCACCGCTGTTTTATCTTACTGCGCTTCTCTAACTGTTGCTAAGCCTTTACGTTTCTGTTATAGTTTTGATGTGTAAATTTCCGATTCGTGCCCGTGTACGATAGCCGAGTATCGGATATTTGCATTATTTGTTCTAATTTTGGTTTCTGTAATCATTTTGAATACGGATTAATGAATGATTGGTCCATTTAATCTTAGCCAGCCCAGTGAAGTCATAAAAGATTCTCAATAAGGTATACTGGCCGGGGCGGGGCTTCATTCCGCTTAATTATTCACTTTTTCTTTGATGTTTCCAAGCGATCACCCAACCTTGTAAAATAATCAAAGGAATGGTTGCTTGACGTTGGTGATGAAGCTGTTGTTGTTTTATCTATCTCGGTCACTCGCCCCTAATTTCAAGAAAAATAACTCAAGTGAAAAAGGACCAGGAAACGCAAACGTTGACTGTTAATCAATTGGTGAATATCTAGGACAAATGTAATCCTGAGCTAACCTGAGCAAAATGGATATCGCTCACATTAAAAAAAACCCACCTGTATTCTTGTTCAAGACAAAATCATTATCGCACCTAATTTTGACCAAGATACAACCAAAAGCAGTAAACCTTGCCAGGCTTCGGGATCAATTTTATAGTTGACAATTTCCAGCACTCAGGGATATATGCTGGTTCATAAACTGAATTGAATATTTGAGCCAGTCTTCCAAAGGCATACTCAGGCAGTTGTTTAAGCATTTCATTTAAAATTGGGGCTTTCGACATTTGATGTGCAATAATAAACTCTACTAGTAGTTTCTTTATTTTAAATATCCTTTCTGGTCTGATTGCTACATTTTCTGTTTGAACCACCGATAATCCAAGGTTTGGAGTGAATACACTTTCAAGATGATCAGAGAAGGCTTTAGCTTTTTTCTCGTCACTTCTAGCACATTCACCGTGAGAATTGGAGGCTTTGGTTGCTCTATTTCGGCGGATGTAATGGTGTGTCTTGTATGTTTGCTCCTTGGTTAGATGCTTGTTATTAGGACATGGCTTTTGGTCAGCCCAGTATTGTAGTAAGACTGGAAAGTGGTCAGAAGATAATTCTAAAAGTTGTATAGCCTGGATTATTTCTCAGTTTATTTTACTTGTGACTGCAAAATCAAGGACATAAGGGATTTTTCAACTATCAGTAACCCAATAAGTTGGATGACCACACGACATCGTATAGTGGTTTTCTTGAATAACATTCATTAATTGACGTCCCCTTAGAGTAGTCAATCTTGAAGCACAGTAGGTATGTTTGAGGTAAAACTGTTTGAGTTAGCTGAATAGCCAAGCAGAACCAACACTAGATACAATTTAGGAAAATCCACTGGACATCCTAAACATGTAACAAAGTAATAAATTGAAAATTCACAGCTATTCATACGATAACAACATCTCGATAAATTTCATTTTCGATTAGAACCATCACAATACAAGAAAGTAATTTATTGACGGAAAGCAAAATCCGGTATTCTCAGGGATACGAATATCAAGGCATTTTCTACGAGAAAGCAATCACCCAACTGATGGAAATTAATCATAGAAATAATAATCTCGGAGACGGCAACCATCTTGTTAACTAAACAACTTCGAAGCCATATTGGCAGATTAATTATACAAGAGTTTCGGAATTTCCGCCGCATATTCACCAATTTATCGGTAACAATTTTGGAATGGATTTCGGATCGAGTCGAAAATTCATGAGATTGCCTGAAACAGCCTAGGGTATGCAAAAAAAATATTTTCTCTACCAACCGCAGATGAGATCCGAGGAATGTGAAGGCGGCTCAAATTTTAGTAATTTGTAGGATCGGCTGAACTTTTAATGAAAATACCCAACCCCGACTAAATCAAGCGGTTGGCTAATCCTGGATAAAAGTTGCGGGTTGTGGCTGTAAGCAATTTAGGTAAGAACACTACCTTGATGTTAACTCAGGCTTTCATTATACGATTTTGTAGCCAGACTATTTTCATTTTATTTGATTCAATAATATTTGAGCCCCCCCCCCCATTTCTTTTTGTTCACACACGTACTGTTTAAATTTATTAATCCAAAACCCAGATAGTGACCATAGTTGAGCCCACCAGCCATAGACTCTCCTAAATCCTCGGAATGGCCACTATACATAAATGAACTTCTTCAAGATTTCGACACACAAAAATATAGGTACGGCTACCACTAAACGTATTCAGGTTTTGTGCAATTTCATGCAATTATTACTAAATATCAAGATCTCTTACCACTTTCCGAGATGTGCGGCACATCCACCGCGTTCATCTTCTCTTTGCGATTCAACAATGCCAATTTATCGAGCGATGATAGCACTCGTGCACCAGCTTTATGTTGTTTTGGTATCGCCACCGTCCTACTCGTATCGTATTTCCCGAGCATTCCCGAGTTAGATGGCAATTCGTTACTTAACGTCGAGATACACATTAGGTTACTGCAAATGCTGATCACAGCAATAAACAAAATATGTTCGTATCGTGACGTCATTCCGGTTTGATTCTACAACGAAAAATAAAATTGTTTATGGTTAAATGATTTACTTGTATGTGACGTATAATAAATACAAGGATACGTGATTATGTCGATCAAAGTGAAGGCAAAAAATAAATTATGTTAAGCTTAGTCAAAGGAATTTTTTCATCTCCTTTATTTACCTAAACCTGTATCATATTCCCACAGGTGCTGAATACCTTTTTTTTTCTTAAAAAAAACGTTGAAAATTGTTGATTACAATTTTTGGTCATGGTTCGGATATATTTAAATATGTTTCGAAGCGGGACTGGGGGGAAATAGCTATCCGTTATGTTTGGAAAAAATATTTTTGCTATTTTTGCCGATAATCAAAAGCGGAAATTAAAATTTGATTGGGTTGCGTGTGTAATATATTCCTTTGATGTTAAGACGTTCATCAACAAATTTTAAATTACGTTTTAAGATGAAAATGAATCTGGTGTACGAATATACGTCTTAATGTAAATTAATTCCTTTTTGGGTAAACGTTTTCAGTACGTAATAAGTAAATGGTGAGTAGTCGGAGTGCAAATTTATATTTATGATAAGATTCCATTGTTAATCATTATTATCTACTGTCCGAGTTTGTGTACGCGTAATTTGTTTGTTTCGGTGGAAGACAACTCAATTAAAATCGTGCTCCTTATAAATCTTCTTATGCGGTTTAATTAATTATCTCAACTTTGTTGTGTGTAGGAGCGCCAAAATTTAGCACGAGGAGAGGATAATTAATTTGAATTCTTTTTTTGTTTTAAAGAAATTTGTTTGAGTCCATTTCGAGGCGGGCAGATAAAACATAAACGAAATTTTGAATACGATTAGGATAAAATTTGTACGTGAAATTGAGATTTATTTATTGTTGTATATAACTTAAAAAGGATGTAAACGGCAAGATAACGATAAGTAAACAATTAACCGTTTAAGTTTTTATTTAGGAGTATATTGTTAATTAGTTGTTAAATATTCGTACGAAATACAAATCAGCTCTAGGACAATAAGAAAACACAATTTCTTATCAAAGTGGAAATTCTGTCAGGAGAAAGTTCTTCGACGCCTATTCAATAGAATATAAGTATATAAGTGGAAGAGAAAATTTCTGATATGGAGCAATGAACAAATTGAGAAAATCCTGACCGTTACGACGGACGGAACACCTCATATTACACTAGACATATTCAGGATCCCGGATCTCATTAAGTCAATTTCACCTTTTGGCGGAAATAAGAAACAGGTAACATCCTGGTTAAGAACGGCCGGAGAAACCCTAAGCATGTTCGAGGGAGTAGTCTCAGAACAACAACTGCGAATGTACGCACAAGCCGTAAAGAATAAAGTAGAAGGGAAGGCGAGAGACATATTATGTTTCGAGGCGACCCTGAATCTTTCATAGAAATGAAGCAAACTTTGCTTGAAGCACTAGGCTACAGGCAAGAGTTAAGTTATTATAAGTCCCAGCTATGGGCAAATTATCAAAATGAAACAATGCCAATACATAGTTTCTTCCTATAATAGGACCAACGAATTAGTCCAAAATATAAACTCAGTGGCCAAACAGAATCAAATATACAATGCCTCCTCGCATGAAATTTGCGCATTTATTGAAGAAGACGCACTGGCGGCGTTTTTATCAGGCTTAAAGAAGCCATACTTCGAGTACGCCCAGGCGGCAAAGCGCAAGAGCCTTGAGGAAGCTTACACCTTTTTATGTAAGTTTAACAGCAATGAGACAATATCACACAATTCGAAAAAAATATTCTCTCATAACACGCACCCTCAATAATCGAGTCAAAAATTCAACCAAGCACAAACGAAACAAAGAGAGATAAACTCAATAAGAAGGTTAAACAGACCGCCTACTGAACACATGGAAATAAATCCCTCAGCTAGGATTTGGAATTCCATGTCACAAAATGTTCGTATAATAATCACGAAACCACGACAGAAAATGACGATAACTTCGAAGTGTCAAACACGGAAACGGTGGATGAATGCGAAAATATCGATGTAGGAAATTTTCAAGAGGACCTAGAATCAGATACGGAAAGTTAAACTTTCTACCCTACTTAAAATGTAACACCGAATTCAACAAATGCATTACCTTTCTATTGGATATAGGTGCCAATAAAAATATAATAAAACCAAACGTTATACCCAACCATCTCCTGGAATCACAAAACACCTCAGTAAAGAATATGTTAGGTATCCACAATCTGATGAAGAAGGGCAAAATAAACTTTATAAGTAAGGTGGTAAGCCCAAACAGACTATGAATTAAATTTTTATAGATTCATTGACGGTATTCTGGGGCCCAAATCAATGGCAAAAATGAATAGACAAGACTAAACAACCAAAAATTTAAGTTTTACCGCTACTACCCAGCGGAAAAATTTTACCACCATACGATTACAGTCGACACTTTTGAAAATGGAGACTGGATTTTACCAAGGTATTCAGAACTAAACAATTTTACCATCAAACCAGGTCTTTACAAAGCCACTAATTTCAAAACGGCAATAAGGAATTTGACTAGTGAGCCAACACCGCGGAAAATAAAACTCCCAAAAATTAAATTCAAAATTAATAATTTTTAACCAAAATAATATTGTAAACCCAGCCGAAATTCGAGCGAAATCAAAAAGAATTTTCGGGGAAGTAAAAACTAGATTAGACGAACAAATAAGGGCGGTAACTAAACAAAATTGTAAAAAGGAGAAACCCCCCAGAAATAATCGATAATCAAACAGTTTTACTAAAGGCTAACATTAGAACTAAGAATCAATCAAGGGGGATTAAAAAGAAAGCAAATTTAATAACCGATTTTTTTTAAAACAAATAGAAATAACAAAAGAAACGAAAAACGATCAAAAGATTAAAAAAACAAGAATCACAAATTTTCAGAAGACGTCTTTATTCAAACGCATAATAAACTTCAAAAATTTATGGAGTGCTACTGACGCCAGAATGCTACCAACATGTATTTGCTTTTCCGTTTCAAAACGTTTAAACATATATTTTCTCTTCTGTTTCATAAATGCTTTGATTTTTCATTAAACTTTCTGCTGAGAATTATTGATTTGCTTAAAAGTTTCAAAAAACTTCTGCTGGTGTCAACAAATATCATCAAAAAAATTTCCTTTTTGTGATAGTGATGCCTCTAGCGGGGAATAGCAAAACACATTTTTTCTGCTGAAAATTTTCTGCAATCTTATACAGCATAAATTAATACCAAATACGACCACCAACACACAAGAAACACAAACGGTAGGACACACTGGGACAGCGTGGAAATGGTTAGCGGGAAGTCCAGATGCGCTAGACCTACAAATGATTAACAAAAGCATAAACGCACTAATAGACGAGAACAACCAACAGTTTCTAGTAAATGAACAAATCAAAATGAGAATGGAGCTACTAACAGATATAGTCACCAAGGCCTTATACAGTACAACAATTGCCAACAGAGTCGTCCTGTCAGAATTCGAAATGCTGATAATGATAGTAAATATCGAAACCATCAATGTAGGACACAATAATCAGACCAAAAATTAACCTACGAGCAGTAAAATACTATCTATCCTTCAAGGAAATTATCGCCATCAAGAACCTACTAGTCGATCAAGGCATTAAAATACCAATACCAGCCGACGTCCTAAAATACATCATACCGAAGATTGAAGTGAAGACGAGACTTTGTTATACATATTAGAAGTCCCAAAACTCGAGGAGGACAATTCAATGATAATGATAATTAGATTAACGATCATCAATGGTAGCATCATGCACGACTACCCAAAGTTCCTAACCAAGTCTAAACAAACCAACAAGCGAACACAACAATTATGTACAGAAATCCACGGGCATAAAAGAATTCCGCGACGAGTGTATAAAACCACTAGTATTAGGGAGCAGAAATCATTAGTAATGCATCCGAGTAACAACAGAAGGCAACATGACCGCACACCTAATATCCGAAGACTAGTTGTTCATAAATGGCGCAAAAGAAACGGTAATGTCATCAAACTGTGGTTCGGACAATCGAATGCTAACCGGAAACTTTATCATAACATTCTGGGATGCACATTAATACAAAGCAATTTCAATCATATGAGTGGAGAAGTGAAATTGGGGAAATCCAAGGACCTCTCCCCAATATAGAGGTTATAAGGCAGATGATAGAAAACCAAAACATCACTTCACTCACACAAGAGAATATCCAAAACAGAAAACAATTAAACCATGTTTACCTGAGTCAATTAGATCATCAAAAATGATTCTGGAAGCTGTCGGGAGGCATTTCGGTTTTAACGGTCAGCAATATTATACATTTGTGCTCGCAAACAATCTAATATTGTAAAAATAGAAACTCCAAAGGCAAATCAAGAAAATTCATCATATACAGATCTGTTAACAATAGCAGGCATCGCATGTAAGGACGAGGACGTCTCTTCTACATCCCCGGGAGGCGTTATGTACCTACATTAACATAACGCCACATCCAAAGACGCGAGGTCAGCACGATTGGGAAATACGATATAACCCACATGCAACAAATAAATACAGAATATCGTAAAACGTATCATCAGCATACCGCGAAATACTACGGTTGATGAAACGAGAGAACCACGGACAACGTGCTGACAACGATGTTACAAATACATACATTTTAGAGTTAAGTAGTTAGTATAATTTTTGTATTAAGTGAATTGTGTACCCGTTTTACGTTGATACTCGTTAAAGAAAAAATAAAATTATAAATTTTATTTTTTTTAAGTACGAGTATTATGTAGAAGTGATTCCTTAATTATATGTTAGAGCTCTGTTGTAATTTGTTCTATTCCATAAAGAAAACCAAACTATTAAGTAATGAGTGATACTTAAATAAAGAAAATGTACAAATGACCATGCGCAGTTTTTAAAAACATTTTATTAAAATTCTTAGAATGCATCGTTTTCCTCAGAAATAGCACACGCATCAAATTATTTTACTTCCCAATAATTAATTCAAAATGAATTGATCACAATTTATGGAAATGCTTCAACAAATTTTCGCCCCGACCATTAAAGCTGAAATTTTATAACTTTTATCAATTTGGGTTGTTATTTAAAAACTTCTTTAGTTTTCAAAATATCGTATACAGTTTTAATAAGAAAGCTGCCATCGGAAGAAAAGAGCTGTGTTCGGGTTTCAACAGTGTAAATCTGGCAGAATTAATAGTAGGTTGTAAGGCTACTTTCTACTTAGATTTTTGTTAACTCTCTACATTTCTCGCTCGAGTTACCTGTGCAAGAAGTAATTTGTTATACAGAGGAGTTCTATTATATAACAAGCTTCCTACCGAAATTCAAAATATTCCGAAATTGAAAAATTTTAAACTGGAAACAAAAATGTTTATGAATTTAAATAAAAATATGATTAATGAAACGGTATAGCGAATGATTTTAAGTTCAATATAAATTTTAGTACACTTACAATTAATTATTAATAATTTATTTAATTTTTATTTGTGATATTAGCAAAAGGAATCATATACAGAGAAAGATCCTGCCAACAATTTTGATGTATATGAATAATTAATTTCTGATTTGCACACTCAGTTATAATTGGATTCGATGGAATTAAGAGTAGACAGTGTAAGATAGTTTAGCTATTTAATATATATCTCTCTTTCTTGCCAATGGAGAATTTCATACAAAATATTTTATTTGTTAAATGTGCGTTTGTGTACGACACAAACTTTATACTTACAGATAAACATATTGAAATGGAAGCTCAAAATGCACGTATTATGCATATAATTATACAAGATATATATATATATATATATATATATATATATATATATATATATATATATATATATATATATAGACTACGTTTAGGGGTCGCTCAAATTGGTTTTTGCAAAAAAACACACTAAAGCGACCTTTAGTGACGTTTTCTCCTCTCTTTCACTTCAGCTCGTTCAAGTAATGCAGGTTTAATATTTTCTAAGTATTTATGAGTATGCTGAATTCAATGAACTGATAAAAAGGTAATTGCCTAGTAGAACATTTGTTTTCAGGCTGTTTCTTTCAAAAAAATTAAAACTTGTCAGTTCCGGCTCATTTTTAAAATAGTGCCTATCATGTTTGGCTAAATTTCACTATTTGTGGCTAAAGAGCGAAATTACGCAAAAATGAGACATTGCACGTCAACATAACGAAAAAATTAACGATTTCATAGTTGAAAAACGCCCAAAAGGTCGTTTTGCTGTGCATACGTATCTGCGAGAACACATCTATTTGGAGATAAATAAAGTGCACATGTACTCTTATTTTACGTGTACGCTAGTTTTATGATATTACTTTCCGATGACTCATGATGGGTAACGCATTTATTACGAAGGATGCAATTTTGTATAAAATAGGATCAGTTTAGTTTCAACAATGACTATTCTTTTAGAAGTTGAACCAGCAACGTCTTTGTTCGAATAATAAAATAAGTTTTATAAAATATTAATTGATTTTAGCTTTTGATTTTTAAGTTTGACAGTTTCATTAGATTTTCAAGAAGTTTCTGGTGATTAATAATCATGGAAAGTGACATTTTGCAAGTGCATTGTTGGATTGGTAAGTTTTGTCACTTAGTATTTTTAATCCCATCTGATATTTTTCGTTATATAATTTCATAGGTGAATCTATTGAAAATCTACAAAAAGATAATCTTCCAATGAATCGAGACGTAATTAGACGATTCCTTCACAAACTGACATATACTAGTATAATTATGCAAGCTACCACTGTTGCGGATGAGATAGCTACCATTTAGCAAAAGTTTGGTATTTATCATCAGGAAAAATAAATATAAATTGGTTATGAGCAACGACGAAATATGAATGCTTCTAATATTCGTTCATTACGATCAATGGATCAGAGCAATTCTACATTAGCGATTAATGATCCACAACCTTCAACAAGTAGATCTCAAGAAACAGATATCAGCTTAATCATTTCGGACACCAGTTCACTTACATTGTCTTCTAGCGGCAGTAAATATTAAGCACCAGTAGAAAAGAAACTAAAGCAATCAACAAATTTCTCTTTATCTCACTCATCGCTACATATGAAGAACGTGATTGATAAAAATATACATAGTAGGTACGTTGAATCGATCGAAAATAAGCAATTCAGTAGCTGCTGTTAATCGCCACCACTGCAAATGCATTAGGGCATGATTTAGAACTAATTGGCTCAGGACAACGGCTCAGGAAGGAAATCGTGATGAAATATTTAAATTTTTCAGTTCTTATTCTATTCTAATGAAAAATGTTAGAATATACTACAGAGAAAACAATGGTCGACCGACTGTGCGTTATAGTATCCGGTTATGGCAACATCAAAATATTGGGAGTTCCAATGATTATAACGGGTGTTTTTTTAGGAGGTTTGTTTTTCCGATAGATGTCGTTTTATTTTATGACAGTTGTTTTGACAGCTCAAAGTGGCATTTCTACTCAGTATTGTTTGGCAAATCATTATGAATAGGTTAACTCCAGAACAACGTTTTCAAATCGTGGAAATTTATTTTCAAAATCAGTGTTCAATTAAAAATGTTTATAGAGCACTTCGTGAATTTTATGGTGCACATAATCGTCCGTCAGAGACCACCATAAAGAACGTAATTACCAAATTTCGGTCTACATTCACTCTTTTGGATGCCAAGCCACCGACAAGAATGAGAAGAGTTCGTACAGAAGAAAATATTGCTGTCGTTGAGGCCAGTGTCGAAGAAAACGACAATTTATCGATTCGTCGTCGTGCTCAGCAAATTGGACTTTGTCCATCGACTTTATGGAAAATTTTACGTAAAGATTTGGGTTTGGTGCCATACAAAATTCAATTGGTGCAAGAATTAAAGCCACACGACCATCGTTTGCGCCGTGAATTCAGTGATTGGTCGTTAAATCAATTGAACGAAGATCCATTTTTTTACCGTAAAATTCTCTTCAGTGATGAGGCGCATTTTTGGTTAAATGGATACGTCAACAAACAAAATTGTCGCATTTGGAGCAAAGATAATCCACACGCCGTTCTAGAATTACCAATGCATCCTGATAAATGTACTGTTTGGTGCGGTCTATGGGCTGGTGGGATCATCGGTCCATATTTCTTTAAAAATGAGGAAGGACGACGCGTTACCGTGAATGGAAATCGATACAGAACCATGTTAAATGAGTTTTTGTTGTTAAATCTTGAAGATATGGATATGAATGAAATGTGGTTTCAACAAGATGGTGCCACTTGCCATACAGCACGTGAAACAATCGACTTATTGAAAGAAACTTTCAACGACAACATTATTTCGAGAAATGGTCCGGTGAATTGGCCTCCGCGTTCGTGCGATTTGACGCCACTCGATTACTTTTTGTGGGGATACGTGAAGTCATTGGTTTATGTGGATAAACCTCAATCGATTGACGCTTTGGAAACCAATATTCAACGTGTCATTGCTGACATACGCCCTCAAATGCTTGAAAAAGTGCTGGAAAATTGGACCTCCAGAATGACATTTGTGAAAAATAGTCGTGGTAGCCATATGCCAGAAATTGTGTTTAAATGTTAAATGCCAAAAAATTATCTACCAAATAAAAAAAAATTTTGGTCATTTCATAATTTTATATGTGTTTTATTCAAAAAAAAATCGGCAACCTCTTAAAAAAACACCCATTACTTGCAGTGTGAAAAGGCATATAAAATGCTTGAAGACTGAAATATAACAGACAATATTAAAGAATTGTGCTTTGATATAACCGCAAGCAACGTCGATAAGCTAAACGGAGCCTGCAAACTTCTAGAAAAAAGATTTGGCAGAAATTTATTGTGGTTTGCTTGCAGATATCATATATCTGAATTGATTGTATCTGCTGCTTTTAGCAGTGGAATTATTTTAACCATACTCAAATAAGCTCCGGTTTAGCTGACGCAAATGTTCAAGAAATCTTCAAAGAAAGAAAGAAAAGAAAGAAATCTGCTGTGCAACAGAAAACCTAGTAAACATATCAAATACAAAAATTTTGTTAATTACATATGAAATGTGTTTCTATTTTAAATCTTTTACGTGGTCTTTAAGCAAAATTTCATCTTTTTTTAAAATATGGAACCTAACTTCTCTGTGACAAGCTATATATCTTACAATCATTATTAAGGCATTAATTTTCAAGGATAGTACTAGTAACATTTCTTTATCTGTTTAAGTTTCTCTTTAATTTCTAACCATTGATTTAGCGAGTGGCAAACAATTATTTGAAATTTGTGCCTTTTGGTCGTTTAAGCAAGGTCTATACAATTTTTCAGTTATGATGACGTGCAATCCCTCATATTTTTCGTGTTTCATTGCTCTATAACCACAAATAGTGAAAAGTATAATAAAACAGCAGGCACTATTTTAAAAATAAACTGTAACTTATCAGCTACTTTTTTTTTGCGAAAAACAACCCGAAAATTCATTTTCTACTAGGCCAACCAGCTTTTTTTATTATTTCATTGAATTCGGCATACTGAAAAATACTTAGAAAATGTTAAACCGGCATTACTTGACCGAGATGAAGTGAAAGGGAAGAACGTCACTAAAGGTCGTTTTAGTGTGTTTTTTTTCAAAATCCAATTTGAGCGAGCCCTAAACGTGGTCCGATAGACCTAAAACTTTGCATGAGGCCATTTCTAGTAGAAACGAATATTTCTAGCCTTGAGCCCGGTAGAAAAAAAGACATGAGGAAAAATGGGTCGCCCTCATATACATATATACGAGTATATATATATATATATATATATATATATATATATAGAGAGAGAGAGATATTAAATAGCTAAACTATCTTACTCTGTCTGATCCAAATTCAATCGAACCCAATTATAACTGGGTGTGCAAATTAGAAAAATATTATTCATATTCATCAAAATTGTTGGCAAGATCTTTCTCTGTTTAATCTTACTTTGTGATATTAGTCCAAACTAGAAACAGTTTGATTTATATAAATGTAAAATCAAAAAGTAGTTGCATAAAACCCTTCGGGTTACAGCAACATAAACAAACTAGCAATGTTTTTGATGTAATATTCCTGTTGTAATTGAAAATTAATAAACAAAAAGAATTTGAGTAGTCCTTAAGGAAAATTGTGTGATCTTGCTATAGAAATAAGTGGGCTGATAAAAGAAAATATAGTTTTCGAACCAGATAAAGGTCGGAACCAATGGTAGCGCCGCGATTTCTGTGAGGCAAAACTGGTTTGGCCAAGGGTAATGGTTAGCTGTCGGTTTTTAAAATTGCCATTGAATTAGTCTTAGTTACCAAAATGATAAAATCTTTTAAGTAGTGAGTAACTGTATTTGTTAAACAAAATGGTTCAAGAAAAACAAATTTATTTCACCTGAATAGCGAAAAATATTTATATAAACAAAACTGTAATTGAAAAGCTTCCTGGAAGCGTAATATAAAACAACCCTTATATTGCATGCGTATTTCATTGTTTTCCTAGATACGATTACAAATTGATGATTACAAAACATTGTTATGAATTAAATCAGCGACACAAAAACAGCAACGAGCTATGGATATTCGATATATCACTCAAATATGTTTTTAGCCAACAATCTTCATTAAAATATTGTGATGTCAAATACGACATCGCTCTCATTCAAATCTCAGTGACAATTTTGTGCGAGCTGGTGCCCTAAAAGTTGAATTTACATTTCATGACAGCCAACCTATATAATTAAACGGATTTTACCGCAGGCTCTATTTATGCATCGGTACACAAAATATTAATAACCCCATAGGCGTGATTTAAAATGAAAATTTATTACATATTTTATGACACTGAAAATTTATAATTGAATTGATTGCGCCTAAACAACCTACGTACACATTAATACCAGGGGATCAATTTTTGTGTTTTGCATATACAAAAAAATTTCTTGAACAGTCAGTTCTCAACATAATAAAGCCAATATAAACATCTCGTATATGTAAACTCAGATAAATATAAGATATTCAACCGCACCCTATACTTATGTGCCGCACTGAAGTGCAAATTAAAATTTGAACTGAAGTGCTCAAAACACATACATCATCTGATAGAAATCATAAATTGATTTTTAATACTAATGGTACAGAGGTAAGGTAATCTACCTATATAAATATAATTCACAAAGGATAACACAAATTGGGTGTGTAGGCGCCCAATATAATAATTTGTTTTATACTGATATACAGCGACCAGTCATTTCGCTCCTTAGGCCATTCATGTAAATTTAAATTAGATGTCTTCCACGAAAAAAATAATTTATATTTAGCAAAGGAGCGGGGGATGGGATTTTGCAAATTTTAAAAATTCATACCCGTTTTGTAATTTGAGATGTAGATTATCCGTTTTATAAACGGTAGTATTTAAGTTAAAACAATGTACGAGAATCATAGGTTCATCGGTGTGAACTTTTTAACGAAAAGTGTAGCTACACAAATTAACGAAAAGTGTAACTTCGAAAAAGTGTTTCAATTAAAAGTGTAAATAGCACACCTTTACTAAAAAAAGATCGTCAAAAATGTATATTTCATGCAAATACCCGGATCAAATTTTTTCGTAATAATTCTAGTTCAAAAGTTGGGGGTATTACGAGTAAAAAAAATAATTCGTTAAATGTTTGAAATGATATATGTACAGGGTGTCCGCCGGGAAGGTATACTACTTTGTTTTGCCGCCACTTAGGCGAATATTAGTATTGACAGTTCAGACTTGACAGTCGTGAAGTAGACACGTGGCAAATTTCTTATGGAAAAATATTCGATAAACCATCTTGTTTTAATCGTTAAAACATTTTATCAAAATCAATCATCGATTACTGTGACGATGAGAAAGTTACGTGAAATTTTTGGGAGAAACAACGTGCGCCAACAAAACGCACTATTTATCGTGTAGTGAATGATTTCGAAGAAAGAGGGTCTGTAAGTGATAGGCCCAAGCATGGACCACAACGTACTGCAAGATCGGCTGAAAACATTACTGATGTTCAAGAAAGTGTTCAAAACAATCCATTAACCTCAATTCGACGCCGTGCTCAGGAGCTTGGTCTTCAAAGAACAAGTTTGGCCACAATTTTGCACAAGGATTTGCATTTGTTTCCATTTAAGATTCAGTTGACACAAGAGCTTCTTCCACAAGACCATTTACGCCGCCGTACATATGCCAATAGGATGTTACAGCTCGCTCATGACAACCCCGATTTTCATGAAAAAATCATAATGAGTGACGAGGCACATTTTCATTTAAATGGATTTGTGAATAAACAGAATAGTCGGTTCTGGCCAATGGAAAACCCTCACATTATTCATCAGTCACCTTTACATCCATTAAAAGTGACAGTCTGGTGTGCAATTTGGTCAGGAGGAATCATTGGACCTTACTTATTTGAAAATGAAAACGGCGTAACGGTAACTGTGAATGGGGAGCGATATCGTGATATGATTGAAAACTTTTTAACGCCACAACTGCATACTTCGGGCTTGATTAACATGTGGTATCAACAAGACGGTGCAACATCGCATGCAGCCAGGATTACAATGGAGAACTCTTTCCACAACAAGTTATTTCAAAAAATGGTGATGTTGATTGGCCTTCACGGTCGCCTGATTTGACTGCTCCGGACTTCTTTTTGTGGGGATATCTAAAAAGCAAGGCTTATGCAAACAAACCAGAAACGCTTGAGCAACTCAAACAAAATATTCGTGATGAAATTAATGAAATACCGCGTGAAATGTGTGAGAATGTAATGAAAAATGTGCTCAAAAGGGCTCGCATTTGTGAGGCTAACAGAGGCGGACATTTATCTGATATTGTATTCTATACATAATTGTCGACATTAAATAAAACATTTATCAATATAAGATCCATTCTCTTTCATTGAATCAAAAATTATAAACAAAAAAAGTAGTATACCTTCCCGGCGGACCCCCTGTATAAAGGGTTTTCCAATAAGAGGTTTCATTTTGATAAAAAAACGAGTATTTTTTAAGAGAAATCAATGAATGTTTATTTCATTGCAAAGAGAAACGTATGCCATTATCATTTGAAAACGATATCAGCTAAATGGCCGCCATATATTCGCCCATTTGCGGCTGTATGTCCTCGATAACTTCACGAATTCTATCTTTTAGGTCTTGAATCGATTGGAGCATTGGCATAGTCCTTTTCTTTCACGTGGTCCCAAAGAAAAAAGTCTAAAGGTGTTAAATCACAAGATCTCGGTGGCCAATTGTGATCACCTCTTCGAGAAATAACACGGTCAGGAAACTTTTCTTGCAAAATTGCGATTGTTTCGTTGCCTATGTGGCACGTAGCGCCGCCTGGCTGAAAATAAATGTAGTCCACATCAATATCTTTCAATTCCGGCGATAAAAATTCATTAATCATAGCTCGGTAGCGCAATCCATTCACCGTAACAGTTAGCATCAGCCTCGTTTTCGAATAAGTAAGGTCCAATCACACCGCCAGCCCAAAAAACGCACCAAAGAGTTACACGTTAAGGATGAAGTGGCTTTTCAACAGTCATTCTTGGATTTTCTGAGCCCCAAATGTTACAATTCGAGGTGAAAATGGGCCTCATCACTGAAGATGATTTTTCGATGAAAATCAGAATATTTTGATGCATTTGAAGGACCCAATCAGCGAAGATACGACGTTTATGGTGATCGACCGGCTTGAGTTCTTGTGTCAACTGAACTTTAAAAGCCTAAAGACCTTAGTCTTTATGCAAAATACGGTGTAATGTCGGTTTTCGTTAACACTACGGGCTACAGCAACAATATTCTCAGTTGTTCTTGAGCGACGCACACAGTTTCGATTTTTCACATCACTAACTTGTCCCGGGATGCTAATTGATAGCCTCCTCGTGGCGCATCCTGGGCAATGTACTGTAGATCGAACGGTTGTGGTATCCAATCCCTACGTAGTAGAGAAACAGTATAGCAGATAGTCAACAAAAAAAATGAAATGTCGAGTAGAAACAATAACATACTCCAGGTGGGTCTGAACTCAGATTCTAAATCCCACTCCGATTTATCGGGCTGCTCCACGGATTCTGGAGGGAGCAACGCGACATTGCAAAGGAAATTGTCGTTAAGCAACCAGGCTGATCCTGTTCCTAGTACTACTGGAAGCACGGAACAAGCGATAAATGAATTGCCGTTTGGTAGAAGTACGGCACTTCATAGAACACCACCATCAATTCCACCACCAGTGCACGAACAGTCATAATAAACAACGCGGAGTTAATAAATCAATTTGAACAAATGGAGAAATTGTGTATAGCGTAATAATGTAATAGCGCAGATGAACAATGACGTTGCAGTGCTAAAGAAAGAAAACTTTATGCTAAAGGAAACAGTAAATAAAAATTACAACGCAGGAAACTCAGCATTGTTGAACAACCAATTTCAAGTACCCACAGATCTAGACGAATATCACACGGATGAAGATGAGCTTGAAAGGGAAACCAATTGAAGACTACAGAAATCCAAGAGAGCAAATAAGAAACCAAGAAAAGAAACCAACCCAAGCAAGAGGAATCATCACCAAAAGTTGAGCCAATTCAAACCCACATTAAAACTGCCAATGCAGTTACTGTATCAAAAGTGCATGAGCCAGAAAAGAAGAAACAGGTTTCACCCCCGATCAATATTCTAGGAATAACAAATCACGGTAGTATTCTGAAACTGATGAAAGAAGTTGTACGAAATGACGACAATGTAATATCGCCCAGTAATAATATTTGCAAAATAAACACAACAGAGCCTGAAGATTATAAAGCTCTAGCTAGCAAATTAAATTCTGTTGGTCACCAGTGGTATACCTACGACGTTAAAAATGATCGATCAATTAAAGTAATGGCAAGAGGTCTCCATCCAACTTGTTCAAAAGATGAAATTATTGAAGACCTGCAAAACAAAGGCCTGAAAATAATCGATGCAGTCAACACCATCAGAAAAGAGAGATGAGAAAATAGGGAAGGAAATGTTGAAATCATGAGAAGAGGACTCCTACTTTTCATGCTAACCTTCGACAATCAAAAAAAAAAAAAAATCGAAAACACTTATAATATTAAGGCTATCCTCAACCTCAGAGTTAAAATAGAAACACCGAGAAAGGTCACTCGACTAATACCGCAATGTAATAACTGCCAAGATTCTAATCATACACAAAAGTACTGCCATCGCGAAGCAAGATGTGTTAAACGTGCAGGAAACCACGCTGTAAACGACTGCACAGTTCCCCGAAATACAACACCGAAGTGTATCAACTGTAAAGGCCAGCATCCAGCCAACTACAGAGGATGTGAAGTAGCAGTAGAACTACAGAAAATGAGAGATAAATTACGTAAACCAACCAGATACATCAAGACATGTACAACATATAAAAAAACCACTGAGCCTAAATCGTCAACATCTAATCTCAACATACAGAGGGCGAGTAAATGAAAACGTTACTTATGCACAAATAGTTCAGCAAACAGAGCAGAAACAGTCAAAAGTGGATCTCGTTTTACAGGACATACTGAGAAATCTAGAGAACCTCAACAAAAGACTTATCTCACAGGAAATGAGCCTGCAGAACACACTAGAAGAAATGAAATCACAAACTAGTTTCAATAAAAGAGTAAAAGAATACATTGATCGAGTGTATCAAAATATAAATTAGATAAAATCGAATTATAAATAAAAGAAATGAATAAAACAATACGAATTGTAACCTGGAATGCAAACGGGCTATTACGTCACATTCAAGAACTAGATATATTTTTAACCATGCATATGTCTTATGTCAGAAACCCATTTCACCAAAACTTCATTCTGTAAAATAAATGAATATAATTGCTACCATCCAGAGAACAAAGCTAGAGGTGGATCAGCTATCCTCATAAAAGATCATATAAAAGACAACGAAGAACTTAAAGTCGAGAAGCTCTCCATGCAAGTCACAACAATCAAAATACAATTAAACAATAATAAAACTTGTAGTATCTCAGCAATATAGTGCCCTCCAAGATACAATCTCATACAAGTGGATTATACTAATCTTCTCAAAACACTAGGAAGTGTCTTCTTAATTGGAGGTGACTATAATACAAAAAATATCTATTGGGGATCACGGTTAACGACTGCTAAAGGAAAATAACTGTTCGCAGCAGGCAAACAACTAAAATGCGAGTTTCACTCCGCCGGTACACCAACCTATTGACCTGCGGATATCAGTAAGACTCCAGATCTTATAGACTTCTTTATCACAAGAGGGATTTCAGATAATTATATCCATGTAGAGAACAGTGAAAGTCTATCGTCAGATCATTTACCAGTTATTATGATACTTAGCCAAACAATAATTATGAAAGAGAGCAACCCGAAATTAACGAGCTCCAGAACCAATTAGGATCTCATCCAAACACATTTAACAGAAAGAATTAGTCTGCAGAACCCAATACAGGGGCCAGCCGAAATAGAAGTCGAACTAGATAAGCTGATCCGTAATATCCAAAGTGCTGCGTGGGAAAGCACTCCTAATAATAGTAAGGAAATGAAACGCAATGCTTCCAGAGGAAGTGAGAGAACTTCTTCAAAATAAAAGAAAAGCACGGAAGAAATGGCAAACACATCGAAACCCGGGAAATAAGAAGATATTTAACCATTTGTGCAACAAATTAAAATACCTAGTAAAAGACATTAAAAATCAGTCAGTTAATATATAACTCAGCACTCTAACTGGACATAAAGATACTGATTATTCATTATGGAAAGCAACTAAGAATTTTAAAAGACCCAAACTTCAGGTTCATCCAATTAAAAATAAAGAAAATTGGGCTCGAAATGCTAGACAGAAAGCAGATTTGTTTGCAAGTCACCTTGAAGAGACATCCCAACCTTACCCCAAACAAACGGAAGAGGAAAATACCATCCCGATAAATAAACAGGATGAAATGAAAATTACACCTGTAACATTGAATGAGCTAAAATGGGAAATCAAGAATAATCTGAATGCGTATAAGGCTCCCGGATATGATCTTATAACGGGTCAGATAATAAAAGTGTTACCGGAGAAAGCGTTGAGGAAACTAGTGCATACAATTAATGCAGCATTTCGACTAAGATATGTACCAAGACAATGGAAAGTTGCAGAAGTAATTATGACACTTAAGCCGAACAAACCTCTGAATGATAAAGCTTCATACAGGCCAATTTATCCGCTACCGATATTATCGAACAATTTTTCCAAATTCTAAAATCATACATAGCAGAGAGGCACTTCCGAGTAAAGTATGAGAATGAACACTCCCAACTAAAAAGGATAACAGCCGGAGTACCACAAGGGAGTGTTCTTGGGCCAATACTTTATCTTCTATATACTAGAGATATATCAATTACAGAAGCAACTATGGCGACTTTTGCCGACGAGACGGCAATACTTGCAACAGCAAAGAACATCAATGACTCCACTTGTAAATTACAGAAGGCTACTAACCTGATATGCAATTGCACAAAGAAATGGCGAATTAAATTTAATGAAGCAAAATCAATCCAAGTGAACTTTACAAATCTAAAAGTTAATCATCTACCAATAAAGATAAACTCGATAGCAGTACCGCATGCAAACACTGCTAAATACCTCGGCATGAACGGAATGTTTAGATGCTAAACTTAGATGCTAAACTAACATAAAATTTGGAAAAATGCAATGGCTCTCAGGGAGACAATCTGAACTAGCGCTCCATAACAAACAAATCCTGAAACCTGTATGGACATATGGTAGCCAACACTGGGGTTGTGCCAAGAAAACAAATATCAAAATTATACAAACAGTTTAAAATAAAATCTTGCGATGCATTGTTAATGCACCGTGGTACATTCGAAACGACAACCTCCATCGAGATCTAAAGATCGAGCATGTTGCGGATGAAATCAAGCATCATGCAACAAAACACCTACAATGTCTGCACCAGCATGAAAATCTGGACATACGCTGTATGTTGACTACCACACCTACAAGAAGATTGCAAAGAACCAAACCACTGGACTTATCGCGACCAGGAGGTCAGTAGACTTACTGCGAAAGAACTGAGGAGGAGTGACACGTAACTGGGGATAATCACTTGGATACGCCGACTAACCAAATACTTTATCATGCAATGTAAATTACTAAATGGGTACAAGACTCAGTCGTAACATAAAAAAAAAATAAACTAACTTGTCCCAACAGCTCAAACTTTTCTACCAGTTTCACTATTGCCGGCCGAAAAAGTGCTTTAGTTTTGCGAACTGTGACTGCAAAATTGTCACCATTTTTGTAGTGAATTTTAACAATTTCAATGCGTTGTTGAAGCGTATATCGTACCATTTTTAGTAATGTCGTCACTTGGGAGATTAAAAATACTCAGAGATGATACCAAGTAAAGGCATATGCCATCTAATAGTAAACAACTTGAGCTGTTCAATACAGTTAACTAGTTTTGGAATGGTTCCACACAAGAATTAGGAAATACATTTCACAAAAAACCCAAATATTTTTCAAAATACTTGCCACATTATGGCTGATTCCAGAAAACTCAGAGATGTTACGAAGTGTGGTCATATAGTTAACCACTTAAAAATAAAAAGATTTGGGGTTGCTTCACGACAATTTTGAAATCTGTAAATTTCGGTAAATTTAATAGCGGCAAATTAAATGTTAGTTTTGTACAAATACAAGTTGTATAGAGATATTTGTCCTGGGGCCCAATTTCCTAAAAGTAATGTATTAGTGTGACCTTCTCAAAACCATATAATTCAACAGTTTTTTCCAAGGTCGAATATATCCATGAAATTTTATGCCGCAAAAACCTACTGGAATGATTTTTACAATTTTGTCGCTTATACGGTGTATAGATACTGTAAAAGCCATCTTTTCCACAAGCATCTCGATATATTTTGAATTAGTTCCCATCTATCACATAATTTCAGTGAGACATCGCTTTGGATTTTGTCTGGTACCTCAAGCATTGAAGAGCCAATTAAAAAATGCCCGGGTATTAAGATTCTCAAATCGACCGGGTTGTTATTATATGGGGTTAATGGTCGTGAATTAACTATTGCTTCTATCTGGAGGAGAAGGGTTTGAATTGCTCAAACGTTGGTGTTGATCCACTCAATACCCATATGCCACAAAAATATGGAACAGAAGGAGGAATGGGGTGCCACTTTATTTTATGAGTTCCAAGATAAGCAGATACCTGTTCATTGTGTGATTTGGAAGCGATAATCGCAAAGAACTCATCAATTTTCCATCAAGCGCTGATAAAATTAGTTGCGTTGTGGCTGTATATTGCATTAGGAAAACCTCTTCGTCCGATAAATCGCTTCACTGGTGTTATAAACGCATCGGTAGATAAATCGCTGATCAATTTCATGAAGCGCCTTGGAGTCATACAACCAAACAAAGAAATGTATGCCTTTAGATTTTTTGACTCTCTTCCCTTTTTGGATTGGATTATAGTGACTGAACCAGCTTAATCAACTATGGCAAAAGAACGTTTAAGCGTGACCCTTGATGCAGATAAATTCTTCATTATCTGTACAGCTACAGTACAGCATACATTGCATTCGAAGTCGTATATTTTTTATAACAGCTTTTGCTCCGATTACCCAATAACTTGTCCTCGATATGGGTAATAATGCAGGCGGATTTGGGTGTAGATATTTTAAATGGAGATACGCATAAGCTTCCCTATCAATTGATGTTGTTATGATATAGTTAGTGGATGTTTTGCTGAATACCCAACATTCGAATTGTGCAGGCGGTAGCCACCGACCCTTAATAAACCAAGTTTAACTGAACTCGACCCGAGTTCGACAACTGAAAACTTTTCTTGTTGCACCCATTTAAGTACCAGGGTTTTGCTTGTTTTTATAGATTAGGTAGATGGGTGGTGTATAGTACTTTCCGTTTATGACATAAATCGGCAAAACGTATTAAATTGCTGAGTACTCTGAGCTTCAAGTGAAATGAAGAAAATTTTTCAAGAACATATTTTATTAAGACGTATCTTCGTTGACAGGGGAGGAATAGTATTTGTTGAAACCAACACTCTTTTCGTTCTTTCGATAGTAGTAGAATCAGCCATGTAGCATTTTCATAGTTCGGCTAAAAAGACATTGCGGCCTTTGAAGGAATTCCGTACCATTCCAACATATCTTGTGGTTTAGTAGCACTTTCAAACACCTTCGGTGTCAAAGTCAGTTTGGTCGGTATGTGTTCCATTGACGGTAATTTATCTAGGATGAAACTTATTCTGTTGCCTACAAAACAGTTCCATTTCCTCGGGATATCCAAATGCCACTCTAAACCACGTTGGAATTCATTAAGTCATAGATTGAATTTTTAGGTGCTTCAAAAGTATTAGTAGCAATCTTAGTTATAAGTTTTGTTAGTAGTAGCGCACTACATAACTCTAGGCGAGGAATTGACAATTGATTAACGGCGAAACCTTCGTTTTATCAGCAATTAAATATAAGGAGTTGTCACCGTCGGTAGTGGTTGTTTGCGCATATATTACCGCTGAATATGCCTTTTCAAACGCGTCAAAAAAACCATAGAATTGTGCACTGCACATGGACTGTATTTGAAGAAATTGAGGAATGTGTATGCCTGAAAGACATCTTAGCCCATTTCTTGCGGGAGACCAAGTTTCACTAATTTCAGTTGTGACTAACGCATCCCATCCTATTTTGGTTAACCAAAATAACTGCAGTAAATCTTTGAATGCATTCGTGGCTGGAGACATCCACCCAAGTGGATCAAATATTTTGCCACAAATAATCCCGTTTTGTTGATGGTTCGAGACATGTAGCTCTGGTACACTGAAAGTTAAAGGGTTATCTTTGGTGAGCCATCCGTGATATGTTCACGGATAATTCACGACTGTCAGTGGTCAATTAGAGTAATGATTTGATGGCGAACTATGGAGAACACGTCAACACGTCTAACTAACTAGACTTCACGCCAAACAATTCTCTGATAATGTTGACGGTTTGAGTGAAGGTTCATCTGCCGATACATTTTTGCAATATCAGCGACAAAAGTGGTTTTATGTTTGCGTAATCAGCTTAATATTGTGAATAGATCATCTTGAATTGTCATTTAATGATAAACCCGATGGGAATTCTGGGATATAATTGTGGGATAACTTCATATACGTTTATTTTCATCTAATTCGTCTTAACATCTTGAATCTTAGTGCTGTCTTAATCTAAAATCTTCTTTATTCGCCTATAATTTCGGTTTCGGAACGGCCCTGATACTATTTATTAATTTTTGATGCACAAGTGCTAATTAAATTTTACTATTTGACGACAGATATTGCTACAGTACCCTCTCACCAGCAAAAATGAATATTTACCAATAATTAAAATTGATATGATTTGGTTGCCCGAAACATGGTTTAAGCCTGTCAATAGTTATGATGCTTTTGCCATTTATTTCTAACGTGAAATGTTTTTCCATTCGTTCTAATACTAGACGCGCTCGTTACTAATAAAGATTTTACCAGTACCATAACGTGATACCATCCCGACAAACAATTTAAATTTTGAAACCGAAAAAAAACTAAGCTGTTACCGGGGACCGAGTTGGTAATGAACCCGAGCGGTTACTATAAAATTACCTAAAACTGGCACACAATGGTTTGGAACTGTTTCCGATATTTCACCATCAGTTAAAAAGTGGAAATTGTTACTATAAAACACCCAATATTTTATGCTTTATAATTACCAATCAAATTTAGTTTGATTAACCATATATTAATCTGGAATTTTATTTAATATAGTTATGCGACATAACAAGACTTGCTGTTCGGTTATATTATAGTATTTGTTTTTAAAATGATCCCATTATCTTGTACTACAAAATTGTTAATAAAATATGGTTTTCAAACTGAATCAGAACCCGTAACTTTGTGAAATATTTTTACTGTGGGGATATGGTAAAAAAATTGCATTTAAAACCTATTAATAATTGATAACATTATGAAGTATGTTAATTTAATGTAACCAAGTTTAAATTATGTACATTTCATGTAAAAATTAGTTTTCGTGACAAATCTCTTACATTCTAATGCAGCTTTCTTATATGAAAAGTGAAAAAATTCAGTTCATGTTTTAATTTATTAATAATTCTGCTAATTATTTGCAACAAAAAACACGGAAAGATTTACTATAAATTCATTATCACTTTATTGTTTTCTTAAAATAAATAAAATATAAATCATACAAAAAATAACATAACATACATATGTATTAATGTGTTATGATTTTATGTTAATTTGGCATTTGTTGCATACTTCGTGCCATTACGATGGTGGATCGTTTTAAAAATTGTTGGACAGCCTTTTTAGTTTCGTCCATTGTTACTGGTGCATCGATGTTTAAGTAGTTCAAGGTGTTCTCAGCCAGCTGAATTATGTTGTTCAAATCCATAAAAATAAGTTTATTGATTCCTTTAAATAAATAAAAACATTTTGAAATTACTTAACACGCTTTAAAAATGTTACTATATTAAGTTATTAAAAATAATAATATCAGAGCTTAAATAAAGGAAATAGAGGAATTAAAATCAAGGTAACATAACAAGATGTATACAACGTATGGTAATCACGTTGTCTGTCTTATTTGTAAATAAAAACAGCATAATTTCTCGATTATAATCTTTGAAATATGCAAACAAAGCGTTTTTCTTCAACATATAAATATTCATAATTTAAGTATATTTAGTTTCTTTTGATAATTTAATTTAAAGAAGAAACCATATCCTAATGGCTGGTAAATATTTATGTATTGAGGATTATTTGGGTATGCAGTCCAAAAAATGAAATACTACTTATTCGTCTAACACGACGTTTCGGAAAATTTGATTTCCTTCTTTCCATATTATGAGAATAGCCTGGAGAAGAAAATAAAATTTACACACGAAAAGCTACACAGCCTAATTTATATTTACTGTTGGCAGAACAGGTTAATACTCGTATATGTGTTGATACAAGACACATAGTAAAATTTTGTATTTCAAGCTAAAAAATAGCTAAATCGGTGTTATTTATGGGAGTAAAATTATAGTATAAAAGTTATACTATAAAAGCTTGAATGCAAATACTACGATTATATTACGGCTTACTAGAAGTATCTGCTAATAGTCGCTCGTCGGCAAGTGGAAAAGCTTTTTATCAACATACATCAACAACACCAGTAATGTGGCGTACGAAATGATCCGAAAATTAAGTTTTTGTGGTTTTATTCATACTGAAAACGATGGAATTCATATGAAAACGTCGTTTGATGAATATCGTGATATGATTTGTATTTATATATGAACCAACAATTCTTAATTTACCAATATTTTGCTTTTTGACATTGTGGTAAACTAAATGCATGCAAATTGTCTGTGCATTTATAGAAGATACCAAAATGGATCAACTGTTATATAAAAGTCAACAAACGTACAATCTTTAAGCAAATTATATCTGATTTCCATTGAATGAAATTTCGCGACACCAAAAACTAAAACGAGATAGCGAAATTCAACATTTATGAGTAACTAAGGGACATTATAATGCAATGAAAATTTAATTTTTGGTTTTGTTTGTTTCGTAGCTACACACGAAAAACCGATCGCTATGTTATTCTAGATTTTGTGCATGCGCTAATGTAAAATCAGACATAATAATAATAATGGTTGAAAAATAGAAATGCCTATAGAATATGAATTTCAACAATTAAAACTGAATCTAAAGTAATACATTGTGGTTATAGAAAAATGAATATATCGGACCGTATGATCACATCATTTACTTTAGATCCGTAACATTGTTCATCCATTTTTATTTTTATAAAAACAAAAATACCTGAAATTAGTTTGTATATTTTACCTTTTGCAATTCCCGACTGTCCTGTCCATGAGTATAACTTGATTACGCTATAGCAAATCAAATGCTCAAACATTTGTTTAATGGATTTGTTAACGTTTAGGGTCCGAAATTTATGAAGTCGAATGATCTATAAAAGGCAAACCAAATTAAGAAACATTTAATTAAATTACAATAAAATTAATTACCATTTGATCCATATAAAAGTTTTCATTCAACTTGGCGTTTAATAAATTTAACTCTTCTACAGTTTTAGTTACCAAATATACCGATTTTATATACCCGGCACTACCGGGTATATAAAATCGGTATATTTTGATTTTTTTTTAGTTTTTTGAATTCCGGCTAAAGTTGATGTTACGAATGTTTCTAACGTGCGATTTATTGTTGCTAGTTCATTTTGCAATGCTTCAATTTTAGTAGTTTGCTCCGTAATTAGTTTGGTTTGATGTTCCGAAATGTTTTAAATATTTTCATTTCGTTGTAAATTACATTCAATTTTTCATTTATTGTAGTTTGTTCTTTTGATGAAATATTAGGTGCATGTAACTCTTTAAAAATTAGTGGAGTGGCGACAATATTTTGGATGTTACAGCTGGAGTGGAGTGGTTTAAACTTAAATATTTCAAATTTTCTGGTGTAGGTAATTCATTGTCAAAATTTTGAAGTGGTTCTGAAACCTTGCCATTGTTTACCATATATTCTTCAGTTGCATCTATATTTTTATTTTTTTCAGATTCATCATTTAAATCAATTATATTTGAATTTCTAGATGATGGATTACCGTTTAACTCACAAACATTAAAAGTTTTATGAAATTCATTATTAAAATTGTATTTTATTGGGAGATGATTTGTTGCTCCCTCGTCTAGCTCTGAACAGGAATTATCTGCCAAAAATTTCTCCTTTTCTTTGGCTTCAGCATATGTAGCTAAGAAAATATATTTTTATTAGTAGATATATAACTATATTTTATAAAAGTAATAAATAAATACATACCTAAATTACGTTTTAAAACAACACAGGAATGTTGTGTCCACGTAGAATCGGGACTCAACATTTTTTTCAGAGCCTTGTAATAGTTTGGTGGCCAATAAGTATGATCGTTGTTAATCCACGATGTTGAAACTACACATACCTCTTTATGCCCCAAGCCATTGCGTGTTTCCACAACGGCATACATAATTTTAGAAATGTATTATTCTTCTTAAAGCAAAATAAAATAAATATATTAGTTAATATAGATAGGGATTGCATTTAATGTCTTGTCATTCGGCAACTAATAGTAACGATTGTATATTAAAATAATAGAAAAATTAAAAACGAAATACATTAAAATATAATTCACTAGTGTTAACGACCAATTACCGACAACTTTTAGGTCTAGTTTACTGAGTGTTACCGACGAATTATTGTACTAAAAATATTTTACCGCGTGTTACAAACGTAATTAAAGTTACCGATTGGTTCCCATAAATTATTAAAAAGCGCGTGGGTTTGTTTTAAGATGGCCAAAACATTTTTAAACCCAGTTTAGGAAATAGGAATTAATATGTTATTTTTATATTTTTGAAATATAAATGTACAAAAAAAGTACGTAAATTTGTAAATTCTTGCATACTAATTGTTATTACGAAATCAATTTCTAGTAAATTACATAACTTTTAAATATAAAAAAAATAAACAATTTTGCAAAAAAATAATCTATTAAAAATATGATTTTGATTAAAAATTGTTTGAAATACTTACAATGTGTAAATTTGTTAATCAATTTAAATGACGCACAATTCACTATAAAAATATATAACTTCACTTTTAGATAATTAAATTTTTGTTTAATTTAAAAATGAGAAGGACATTTTGCGTAATACACTTAACATATTATACTAAACAGAAATTGTAACTTAAAAACAAAAACGAAATTGTGTTTTTTACTTTTTTTTACTAAAAAAGAGAAAAAAGAAACCAAAATATACAAAAAAGAATGAGAATGAGTAAAATTGCATAAATAGTAAAAAAACAAAATGTATAACAATATATTTTGAGAATTATATTGAAAATTTTGTTACCAGACATCGGTAACATTGTTCCCGAGATGCTGTTTGTGGTTACAAATTGTTTGTCGGGCATGTAACTCCAAATAGCCAAATAATTTTGTGCCATTGTTTTTGTATCCAGTTAGATTAATGACCATATACGACGTTTTCTGTCATCAATTTAACTGATAACTAAATGCCAGGTTGTAACAAATGGTCTCGGTTTGTCCGTTGATGCATCACAATACAGTTTTCTTTCTGAAAATTCACGGACCGATGAACATGAAGTGCACGAGTTTTAACAAAATTGACCATCGTTTTGACTTTTGCCCAAGCAAAGATGGGTTTAAAAGAGACCACACACAACGGTAATCGAGAAGCAGCCCCACAACACAAGTTTTTTTCACTTAATTAGCTTAACCACTTAATTACCAAAATAAATCGCCAAAAATATAAAATGTAAATTATGAAAAGCTCAATTGCATTAAATACACTAATCTTGCCATAAATCCTTAAAATGATTTTCAGGCCAACAGTAGTAATAGTTTAGTAAAATTTTCCCGACTCTCCGGGAGTTTCGAATTAAATTATTTAAAATACGAGTCTTCGAAGATTCACTCAATCGTTTTCACTAAAATTTACAGATATTCTAAAAATTACCTGCGAAACTCAATTCTCAACAATTAACTATGCACCAGCGATGATTACACAATCAATACAAAAATTTATAAAATGTGATTTTTTATGAATTTTTTCACTCAAAATTTCCACTCAAATAGTTTCAGCACTAACACTTGGTATCATCTGCACCTAAAACCACTTTGTTTATTCAAACGAACAGACAATAAAAAAAACACTTTTACCACTTTTAAGCCAACAAAAACTACTCACACTCTCTACTGTACCACAAAACACACACTTATCAAGGAAAGCGTTTTTCCCAAGTTATTTGCCACTTGTTGAAATCGTAATGATAAGAAATTTACAATTTACCATTATTTTATATATAGAAAGGCGAGTGCGATTTCCCTTTTCCGATTTCCCTTTTTCTTTCCATTTCCATCCAATTTACAAATGTTTTGCACTCACCAATTCTATGAATGAAATTTTCCGGTTTCCCCTAGTAGGGTAAAAAATATGTTTTGGCGTGCGCATGATCTTAATAAAAAAATGTAAAATTCGTTGAAAAACAATTTTAGCGGGAAAACAGTAAGGAAGGATGAGGTAAGCCACCCTAGATAATATGTGTGTGCTGTGTTAGAAAGGTCATGAATTTTGATGTAAATTTTATGATCCCGCGTGCGTAGGACATTTTGATGTTGTTTTATTTGGATTATAATGTATAACACGACATGTGGTAATTATTTAAGGATGTCCTATGGTGAGAAATTAATCGTAAAGTCAAAAATTTAAGAATTTAATGCGCATTAGATAACGATAAACTCCTACGGTCCTATAAATCCTGATATAATATCAATGCTGTATGGTAAATTATTCTAACGCCTATACAAATGTTCCAGATTCCAAAAATTGAGTTAGTGCGGTTAATTAGAATAAATTAATAAAATATGAAAATTAGATACGAAATTTATTATCAAGCCTATTGGAGCGGTTAGTATATGTCTGGAAAGTATTTTATTCATAATATTAGCCTTTGGGGAGATGAGTTTTGTGTGTGCTGTTCTATTTAGTTAATGTTGCACGAAGCGATAAAATTGTAAGCTTTTCCATGTTAAAAAAGTTATAAAATTAAAGCTTTCAACGCCTCCGCAATAAATGTAAAATTTTATACATTTTATTGCTCAGTATATAACGTGGTTAGTAATATTTTATATAATATCCTTTCCATTTATGTCTATAAATTATATCAGATAAAGAAGTTGTATAAGATGTTGCATTTCTGAGGGATAAAATCTAAAGAAAAGTCCCAAATCTGAACTAAAATAGAATAAAATATGCCCATCGCTAAATTCAGTTAATTTATGATTACGAATAATATGTTTATCGAAATTCTTTACTCTTTTTAAATTCAGCAATTATTTACCTTTGTCTTCTCGAAAATAATAATAATTTCAGTACCCCGATAAAGTCATATCATATATTCATTTGAATCTTAAAGTAATTAAAGTAGGCGTCACTCTTCTCAACTAACTCGGTTGCATACACAGAGGAAAGTTTATTACTGCATCAAATCATAGTATTAAAACCTTGTAGTAAACATTATCAGCTATTGCATTTCATGATGATAGATGGCTCTGCGCGAACTGACTCAAAATAAATCAATTAAAAAGTATTTCAAATCGCCTAAAAGTTGATTATTTTACGTGCACGAATTAGAATTTATTCTATGACATACTTTGATTTTAAATTCATAACTGTATTAATTTATTTATTTATTTATTTATTTTTACCAACAGTATTAATTTACATCTGGTATTTTTAAAATTAGGTTTATTTATATAAATCAAATTTGAATAAAAAAAGTTTTTAGAATTCTTTTAAATTCATCTCTGGACAAATTAAAATCGAACACGGTAGATACATTATTAAATACACGGCTAGAATTACAAACCGGGTCCGACATACCAAAATTAGACTCATGGAAGTGCAGATTAATCACTAAGCCTCGGTGTCTGAGTGATCTCACTGGGGCACGTATTGAAAACAAGGAAAGTAGTTGTGAACAATCAATTCGGCCCATTATAACGTCGCGCACAAACGTTGCGGAAGAAATTTGTCTTCGAACGAACAATGGTTCAATATTCAATATCAAACAACGGCCTAGATACGGCGGAAGCACATACTTAGGAGCGTTTACCTCTCGAGGAAGTCGCCTTAAGGCAAACAGCATAAATCGCTTCTGGATTGATTCTATACGGTTAGAGGAATTGATATAGTACGGATTCCAGATAATTGACGCATACTCCAAGTGCGATCGAACAAATGAAGCAAAGAGGACTTTTAGAGTATATGGATCATGAAAGTCTTTGGAGAAACGGATTAAAAACCCTAACATTGAATTAGCCTTATTAATACATCTGTCAATATGGTCCTTAAACGATAAATCTCGTGAAAACAAAACCCCTAAATCTAGAAAAGAATGAACTCGCTCTATCATAACGCCATTTAAGAATAAACTATTATCATGTCCATTACGTCCATAACGTCTTCTAGAAAAGTTCATAACTTTACATTTCGAAACGTTCAGGCAAAGCTTATTCAAGCTACACCAGTCGCAGAAAACGTTTAATTCCTGTTGTAGATTTAGCAGATCGCGATCATTTCTAATCTTACAAAAGATTTTTACATCATCAGCGTAAATCAGAAACTTACAATGTTTGAAGCACCGCTTCACATCATCTATGAATGCAATAAATAATAGAGGTCCAATGTGGCTACCTTGTGGGGCGCCAGATAAAACATTGATGTCTCTAGAAAAAATATTATTTAAAAAAATTTAATTTTTTGAGTTCTGTTCGTCAAATATGAAAAAATCCACTTTAAAGGAAGGGCATCACACTTGTTGAGCTGTCCCAGTTTCTTTACCAATAAAACATGATCAATTTTATCACAAGCTTTGCTAAAATCAGTAAACACTACCTCAACACCATCACCACCTTCTAATGCTAGCGTCAAAAAATTTGTAAACAAAGCAAGATTTGTCACAGTTGACCGTCCGGGGTAAAACCCATGCTGGTTTACTGAGATGGAATTTTTAATTAAGAAAAAGATGCGGTCCTTGACCATCGATTCAAATAATTTAGGAATAGCCGATAAGATAGAAATACCGCGGTAATTTTCGATATCCGTTCTCCGTCCACTCTTGAAAATTGGTTTAATGAAACTGGATTTCCAAATTGAAGGGAAAACCCCACTTTTCAAACTCAAATTGAAGATGTTCGTCAGCGGCTGAACTAAGACCGAAGCACACTTTTTCAACACAAGCGGGTGAATTTTGTCCGGGCCACAACTCATATTCACATTTACATTCAAAAGAGCGTGCAGAACGTCATCGGTAGTAAATTGAAATTGAATGTTTGGATTATTATTAAAAACAAGATCGTCATTCCCTCTCGAAGACGGGACATACACATTTTCAAAAAATGCTGCAAACATGTCAGTGATAATTTGTGGATCACTAGCCGTCAAAGAATTGAAAGACATTTGCGAGGGTATACCTCTACAATTCCGTTTCGAATCAACATAACTCCAGAAACATTTAGGGTTGTTTCTAATATTCGATTCGATCTCGACAATATATAAATTATACAAGAAACGATTTAAAATTTTAAATTGAGATCTGAGAGCGCTAAATATTTCATAATTTACGGCGGATGGGTTTAATTTATATTTTTTATGAGCTTTAGATTTCCGATTTTTTAATCCTGAGAGGCGACTATTAAACCATGGCTCGCGCATCGACGAAACTACAGGTGAACGGGGAATAAATTGTTCAATTGCCAAGTTCATTATTTTATAAAACTGATCAATATAAGCGTCTAAACTACCCGTTATAAATTGATCCCAATTAATATTGTCCAGAAACTCATTTAAAGCATTATAATTTCCCTTATTAAAATTGAAAGACTCACTAGAATTAAAATTTACGTTAACATTAACACAATTTTCAAATATTAATTGGATATGTAGTGGTATGTGAAAAATACTTGAAGAACCGCCGAGATCATTACAAGCAATGATTGTGCCATGTACTTCTACTGGAACGAACACCAGATCGAGGATATTGCTGCACTGGTTCTCGATGTTATTAATCTGTCTTAGCCCGAGTGAACAGATTGAGTCCATCACCAGATCTGAAGTTAGATCACCATTGAATGGCAGAAGTTCATCATCTAATGTAAGCCATTTTATTTTCGGTAAGTTAAGATCTCCCAAAATGGTGTAATTAAATGTATGATATTTAGTTTTAAAATTTATGTTAGAAATCGAATAGAAAATTTATCAAAATTAGATTGAGTCGATAATGGTAAGTCATATAACAACTTACTTACTGAACTAAAATATAGTGTTACAAATTTGCGGAGTCAAATCCGGTTTACAAAACAACAAAGATGAGCTTGTACATACTATTAAAAAAGTTTGAGTTCTAATTGCATTTTGCTATACGACATCATACAAAATGGCCACAAAAATAATGGCTGATTCTACTGTGTAATGCGGATAGCCCTCTGCAACACAATTTCTTATGTATATGAAGCTAGCCCGATACTCAGCCCGAAAAAACGCGATGGCAACACTCACGATCGTGAGAGTTTACTATCCAAGCCCGAAAAAATGTCACTATCGTGACAGTAAAAAGTATCATGATAGAATGTCATGACATTTATAACATTCTTCAGCCCGAAATTTTAAAATTACTTTTATGTATTTTTAAGATATATTACTATGCTTGGTGGCTTAGTCAGACTCTTCATTTATATAAAGCTAGCCCAATATTCAGTTGAAAAGCTCGTTAGCAATACTAACTATAACTATCGAGAACATTTTATATCCCAGTCCGAAAAAATAGCACTGTCGCGACAGTAAAATGTGGCATGATAATCTGTAATGATATTTAGAGCATTCGGAAACTTAGTGATTGACCACTGTGAGTCTAGCAAGAACTTTCAGCTCGAAATTTAAAATTGATGTTTTTGGATATAGTCGTTTGGATTTCTCGACTCACATGCGATTCACTAGGACCTGGCATATACCGTCGGATTCCTTTAACTTTTGACTACAAACGAGGAGGTTTGTAGAAAAATTCTATCTGGAATTATCTTGATATAGTGTTTGAATCTCGTGTTACAGGCGATTCACGAGCACTTGAAAGATACCGCCGGATTCGTTGAAGTATTGACTACAAACTGAGAGATAGGTAGACAAATTCTACCTGTAATTATCTGTATATAGTCAATTGAAACTCGACTCATAAGCGATTCATGAGCACTTGGCATATACCTTATAATTTGCATGTGATTCAAATTTGCTTTATAGTTATAATTTGCGTATATTTCGTGTCATGACAGAAGTTGTATTGCCATAAGTAAAAAAATAAAATTTCGGGCTGAAAATTCGGGCTAGCTTCACGGAGGTCAATTCCTTGATAAATATCTTGTATGTCATCGGCGTCATTGTCCTGTTACAGGTGAAGTACAGTGTCCTCTTCCCTAAATAGACTTTTGTTGAACCACCACTGAGGAGTCTAACAACTTTTTCTTCATGTATTCTCCGAGCCTGTTTGTAACCGATTTAGTTTTCATAAAAGGATGAACAATCATTATTTGAAAATTTTACTAATTTTCAGCATTTCAATTGGTTTTGATTAGGTCCATGTCCACAATATGCTAATTTGCTCGAAATCGAAGTCGGAAATTTCATTCAATCGAATGAAAAACCACAAATAGTTTGAAGCCATGTTTTAATTTTGTGATTTTTATGTTAGATTGAAAATTTATATTTATAATAATATTTCGTTTTCGAGCCCTTAAACATAGGATTCGCCAACAAACGTTTATGTCGTCTGAGGCTCTAACGTATCCTTTAATATAAATGCCATTCAAAGTCAGAGGCCATACTTAAACTAGTCTGACACAGAATTTAAATCAATTACAAATTTCGTTGAATGGTACTGTTAGCGGGTTAATGACTTCGGGGAGCCCTTAAACCTCCGATGTATACTTTAGTACAAATGTCAGTCATAGTCAGGAGCTATATACTCAAATTAATCCAACACGGAATTAAAATTAATTAGATATTTCGTTTAATTATTCATTTTTATCACGTCATATTGAATTTTGGGCTGACATTAAAATATATATTTTTTTTTTTTAACAACTTTATTGATATGGCTACTACAATCTTAAACATTATTAATTCATTAGTAAGGTTGACATTAGTACTTATGAGATAAGCATAAACTTGTGTGGGTCTGCTGGACCAGTGTCCAGTTCCCTTGGTTTATAATTTTCATACGGTTAGCTCATGTGGTTTGATTCGTTTGAGCCGCCTTACTTCGTTTGTACTGTCCAGTAGTTGTACGGCCTCAAGATTGGTGTGGGTAAGAAGTCTCTTCTCATGTTTTATGGCACATTCGCGAATAACGTCGTCTATCAATTGTATTTCTAAATCATTGTGGATTTCCTTGTTAGTCACAAATCGGTAGGCGTTGGTGACCATTCGAAGAAATTTATTTTGGCTTCGTTGTATAATGTCTCTATTGGATTTATGTGTACAACCCCATAGCTGCGCACCATACATCCATATTGGTTTGAAGATAGTCTGATATACCAGTGTTTTGCAATACAGGTTCATTTTGGAATGATGTCCAATTAACCAGTACATTTGACGTTGTTTCAATCGTATCTGTTCAGCTTTTTGTCTCACGTGATGTTTCCAGTTGAGCCTGGAATCTAAATGTAGACCAAGGTATTTTGCCGATTCAGCCTGCGGCACTTGCACTCCTTTGAGGTGTATATGAAGAGTGTTATTTGTATGTCGGAGCGTAAATGTCACATATGTTGATTTGAGCTCATTCAGTGCGATTTTCCAGTCAATTGTCCATTTAGTAACGTTGTCCATTGCTCGTTGAAGATTTTCCACTGCTCTTGGTTGAGATTCGTCTACTGACATAATTACAGTGTCGTCAGCTAACGTGCCGATGAATGATTTGTTCGTTGTAGGTATGTTCGCAGTAAAAAGAAGGTAGAGGAGGGGACCCAATACGCTTCTCTGCGGATCTCCCGCAATCGCTGGATAAAAGTCAGAACATGTTTCTTCATGAATGACTCTGAATTGGCGATCAGAGAGGTATGATTCAAGCAGCTGGCAATAGTTTTGTGGTAGAATTTTGCTCATTTTGAATGTCAATCCCTCATGCCAAACCCTATCGAAGGCCTGGGATACATCCAGAAATACGGCGGGGCAATATTTCTTTTCTTCTAACGCTTGCTCTATTACCGCAGTTATTCGATGGACTTGATCTATGGTGGAGTGGTTATTCCTGAATCCAAATTGGATATCAGGAACGTTTACCATTGGCTTTAGACGTTTTAGTAGCAGTTTCTCGAACAACTTTGATAAGGTCGGAAGCAGTGAGATTGGTCTGTATGATGTTACTTCTTCATCTGGTTTACCTGGTTTCTTTAGCATAATTATTTGGGCCATTTTGAAGCATTTGGGTACATACTTCAATCTCATACAGGCATTAAATAAGTATGTGATCAAGATGATTGCTTTACGTGGAAGTTCCTTGAATAGACCCGGTGATATTTCATCAATTCCTGGTGCTTTTTTATGATTCAGATTTTTGTCGATTTCTTTAGCAATTTCCATTGGCGTGACCCTTTTAAAGTCCTGATTTCGTTGATAAACAGGTGTTACATCAATGTTGGATTGAATGTCATGGGGTTGGAACACTGCTGCTAGGTGTTGAGCAAAGAGTTCCGCTTTTTCTTTGTCTTGTCGAACCCAACTGCCTTGAGCATTCCTTAAAGGTGGTACTCGAACTACAGGTCATTTAAATCTTCTGGTTGCTTTCCATAACGAGTAGTCTTTATCCATTTCTGGACCTAGCCCGCTTAAGTAGTTATCGAGGCAATTCTGTTTGAAATTTTTGATTAGTCTATTGACTTTGTTGCTTATTCGATTAAAACTTGTCTTGTCAGCGGAATTTCTGGTGAGGTGCCATATTCTCCTCGCCCTTTTTCTTGCCTTGATTTGTTCCCTGATTTCAGCCGGGTATTTGACTTCAATCTCCGCTTTGTCCTTTGATTCAGGAGTAGCTAGTCTGGCAGCCATTCGAGTGTATTCAATAAAATTGTTTGTTTGTTGTTCCAATTCTTCATTGCTTTTAATACTAACTTTTAATTCAACCAGCTCTTCCAATTTTCTCTGAAGATGTCCCAATCCGTGAATCTATTAGAAAGGTTTTGCTTTTTCTGTTTCTTTATTACTGTAGCGCTTACTGACAGCAGTAGAGGAATGTAGTCAGATGTTAGGTCGTTAATTCCTTCGACTCTAGTGTAACTTAGAGGAATACCTTTTATGATGAAGAAATCCAGTAGATCTGGTGTTTTTGCTGCATCCGTTGGCCAATACGTTGGCCCCCCTGGGGACAGATATTCGCATTTGTTTTCATGAATGGCATTGAACAAGGTGTTACCTTTCCCAGGAGAAATAAGGCTGGAACCCCAAGCTGTATGTTTTATATTGTAGTCCCCTCCAATAATAAATCTTGGACCGAGCTTATTGAAGACGTTATTAAATTGTAACTTCGTTGGTGTATGCCGTGGAGGACAGTACGCTGCTGTAATATTTAGATCTGCGCCATTATATTGGATTGAGATAACAGTTGCTTGCAATAGTTTTCACGAATATCCTCTTGTCGATTGTGTTTGATATTATTTTTGATTAGTACAGCTGAACCACCTCTAGCTCTTTCACTAGGATGGGTTGTCCAGCAGGAATTAAAACCCCTTATTCTGATAAAGCTTTTGTTGGAGAAGTGCGTCTCAGAAATCAGCGCAATATCAATGTTGTTTGTATGGAGAAATATTTCCAGTTCGTGGGCTCGTTGGTTGAGCCCATTAGCGTTCCAAGCTACAATGCGTAGGAACGAGTTAACCATTTGTGAGTATGCTGACTTTTTTGCTTGGTGGATAGATATAGGTTTCCAGTTTTGCCACCCTCTCTGCTAGATGACCAAGTGACAGTTGAATTTGGCTAAGCATTTTAATAATTTCAGTGTTATTTGACTCGTTGGCGATTTGCGCATAGGATAATCCAACTGTGGATGGTGTGATTGTTGTTTGTGGTTTAGCAACTTTGGTTTGTAATCGCTGCACTGCGCTTGTTCTGTTATTCTGTTGACTTTTAATTTTGTTCTGATATGCACGGCATCCTTTATAATTTGCAGTATGCCCTTGTTGTTGTCAAAGAGCACAAGAAGGCGCGATATCTGGTGTTTTCTTGCATTTTGTCGTGTGTTGATTTTCCGCGCATTTAACGCATTTGGTTTAACGATAGCAAAAGCTCTTGGTATGTCCAAGTTGTTGACAATTCGTACATTGTGGAATTCTCCTTGTCTTGTTAGGTGGCTCAATTTTAACTATACAGTACGCAACTTTCTTGGTATTGTATACTTCTTTATTGTTGTCTTTTTGTTTTAAGTCGATGTAAAACAATGGAAAGTGTTTCCTGACTTTTACACCATCAATTGTGACCATTTTGTATATGTTGGTAATACCTGCAACTTCATGTCCCATTTTTTCTAAGTCTGCTTTAATTTCATCGTGACTAATAGAAGAAGGTAAGCCTCTGATAACCACTCTATAGGCCTTTTCACTTTTCAGCTGGTAGGTGTGATATTGAATATTTTCTAGTTGGTTGCTAGACTCATTTTTTAATTCTTCCAGTAATTTTTTGACATTTCTGTAATCATTTTCATTTTGAAAGGTAATTCTAATGTCACTATTTGAGAGCGCCTTAAAATTAGTTGATTCACTAGTGGTTTTTATTATTTTTTGTCGAAAAAGTTCGAAATTGTTGATATTGCTCACATTAATGGGTGGAGGCAGTGGTATTTTTGGGTTTTTCTGTTCAGTGTTACTGTTCACACTTTGTGTATTATTTTTTGGGGGAGTTTTCGTTTTGGTGCGCCTACGTTTCTTAGGATTTCTGTTATTAGCTCTGGAAAGTTCTTCTTCAAGTTCTTCCTCATCTGTGAAATAATCCTCTATACTCAGAGCATTAAATCTATTATTCTGTTGAGAGACTGGAAATTGCTACAGCAACCAGTTGGAATTATTTGAATGATGTTGACTTGTTGATGGCTGAATATGGTTGACAGGCAGGTTGTTAGCTCGTGCTGAATTCTCAGCTTTACTATTTTTAGCCTTTTCTTTTAGTGTAGAGTTTTCTCTCTTAACTTCAGCAACTTCATTGCTCAGCTGCGCGATTAGTTTCTCCATTTTCTGAAACTTGGATAACAGATCCTCACTGTTTATAATGTTTGCACTCGGTATTTGTAATGAAGTTCCTTTTTCAGTAGAGACCGCGTCTTTTGCAGTAACTGAGGACGCAGTCGCTGTTGGCACAGTTGTCTTTAATTGTAGTGTACGTCTACTTACATTTGGAGGCGGTGATCTCAACATTTTCATGCTCTTAGGAAAGTTGTTCCCTTTATTTTCCAAGGGTTGGTTCCCCCCAGAATCTATGGTACTAGAATCCGAAGAGTATATGGAGCGGCCCGGTTGATTTGATGCTTCTATAGACGCATCCGTCTCGTTTCCTAATATTATTAGGCTATTATTTTCATCATTTTTTTCATCATACATTTTTATTTTATTCCCACGAGTAGCACGAGAAATTAACGGTCGCCTATGACAGAGCTCTGCGTTATCATAGGAAGGCTATGGGTTTAAACCGAATGACGCCAAATTCGGAGTTCACATACTAACGACTAAGCACGATCTTAGCCACGCAGCCATCGGCGTATGTAGTACCCCGAGTATTTAATTTCCCCGGTACCTACCATATCTGGCAAGCATTCCCCTATCCGCCACCCGGGGAGGCGCCTGATGGGGGTAATAGCAAACCCCACACATTAAAATATGACTGGTTTTCTGTGCTGGCAGAATATGTTTTTATTTAAATTACAAAGTATTTGGCGGATACTTGCTTGCAGTCGTGCGCTGTCAAAAAATACTCTGTGTTTTATGTTCAACCTGAGTAATTTTACCATGCCTACTGCGTTTTTCTTTATGAACTGTGCTTAACCATGTACAGCGTGTGTACGACAAGTATGCCAAGTAAAAAACAATTTAACACTCTATGCACACCGGATTATTTGATTCTGCACAAACTTCGCTCGGTGCAGAATACACTGGCTAATTCTGCTCGCTCGGATAGAATTATAAACCATACCCAATATACGATTTCATTTCTTGATTAAGAATTTTGAATCCAACTTCATAAATGTCAAATCGTTTATACAAATGTGTTGATACTTGATGAAGTTCAACAACAACTGTTCAGAAAATATTTCGAAGCCATTATTTATTTAATGAAATTTATAAAAATATTTGGTGACTTGAATATAGTCCAAATTAAAGGCATTTCACCTTGAGACTCCCGTGTTAGTACCCATAGCAACTGTTTGAATCGAATAGCACTATCACCATCTACTATAAGCTGAGGTGACTGAGGGACAATCGGAAAATAATGTAATAATTATTTTCCTTGGAAGTTTTAATTGTAGATGACAGACAAGTTCAGAAGATTCACATATGCTGTCGATATTTTAATTTTGAATACAGAAGATTTCTTGCGAAACTTTAACTTAGCTCAGAAAGTTTTAACTGGTCGTGCTAGCACGTTTGGTAGGACTAAACTTTATTGCCGAGGCTTCATACTCGCTTTCTGAACCGAAGGTAGGTTAATTTGTTGAAAGCCAGGTTAAATTTTAATAGCTGGAGGAGGAGGGGAGTCTTAAAATGGGTTAAGTTTCGCTTGATGGCATGGGTTGGGCTAGAAATAGTTGAGTGTCTTAAATTGGAAAACTGAACATTAAATTAAAATTAGACACTTAGAATTGCAAAATTTTATTCATGTACATATTTTAACCAAAAGTACAGGATTTACTGAGAAACATTTAAAGTTCAAAAATTAAGCCACTTCGTGAAAAACATGCATTTCCGGTTCTTTATAAATTAGGCAGCTCTGAAATAACCAGCGGGTCCAGCATAATAAGCTCCGTTATAGTATCCAGATCCATAATAATATGGTGCGGCATATTCAAAACCGGCTGGTGCTGTGTAAGTTCCCGAGAATGTGTATGGAAATGGCACAACAGCACTGTAAGCTGCGCTAATGGCGAGGGCGAATACAACAAAAGCGATGATGAACTATATAAAGATAATTAAATTTGCGTAAAATTTAATTTGCTAATTAACGTCTACATTAATTTACTTACTTTCATTTTGATTGCTTAGAGGTTTTAAAAAAACTGCTTGAGATGCGGTTGATTAGAACACAAACTGTTTTATGGTTCTAATCTTGCACTTCGAGCTGCTTATATACAAATATCGTATCGCATAGGAGGTGCAAATTGTTTTAATCATTCTTAACGATTTTGGACTTACTGCAATTTATTAATTTTACATCAATTTGTTACATTGTAATGCCAAACAAGTTAATCTAAATATTTTAAAATAAATTTTACAAGCGTGTGCGATTACTCTGTAAGTAAAGCAACAACAAAACTACCGATTTGTCTTATTAATATTTAAGACACATTTTATCTACGAACACACCCTCGATTTTCTACTCTAAAATTTCCACCTTCTTATCAACCGAATAAATTATCACAATTCAAGTAATAATCGCTCAATCATAAATGAATTTTGAATTAATTACCTGACAATGTTGCAATCCAAATTTAAATAAATCGTTTCTACAGCACAAGTTTGTTTTATATAAAGGGTGTTTTTTTAAGAGGTTGCCGATTTTTTTTTTGAATAAAACACATATAAAATTATGAAATGACCAAAATTTTTTTTTATTTGGTAGATAATTTTTTGGCATTTAACATTTAAACACAATTTCTGGCATATGGCTACCACGACTATTTTTCACAAATGTCATTCTGGAGGTCCAATTTTCCAGCACTTTTTCAAGCATTTGAGGGCGTATGTCAGCAATGACACGTTGAATATTGGTTTCCAAAGCGTCAATCGATTGAGGTTTATCCACATAAACCAATGACTTCACGTATCCCCACAAAAAGTAATCGAGTGGCGTCAAATCGCACGAACGCGGAGGCCAATTCACCGGACCATTTCTCGAAATAATGTTGTCGTTGAAAGTTTCTTTCAATAAGTCGATTGTTTCACGTGCTGTATGGCAAGTGGCACCATCTTGTTGAAACCACATTTCATTCATATCCATATCTTCAAGATTTGACAACAAAAACTCATTTAACATGGTTCTGTATCGATTTCCATTCACGGTAACGCGTCGTCCTTCCTCATTTTTAAAGAAATATGGACCGATGATCCCACCAGCCCATAGACCGCACCAAACAGTACATTTATCAGGATGCATTGGTAATTCTAGAACGGCGTGTGGATTATCTTTGCTCCAAATGCGACAATTTTGTTTGTTGACGTATCCATTTAACCAAAAATGCGCCTCATCACTGAAGAGAATTTTACGGTAAAAAAATGGATCTTCGTTCAATTGATTTAACGACCAATCACTGAATTCACGGCGCAAACGATGGTCGTGTGGCTTTAATTCTTGCACCAATTGAATTTTGTATGGCACCAAACCCAAATCTTTACGTAAAATTTTCCATAAAGTCGATGGACAAAGTCCAATTTGCTGAGCACGACGACGAATCGATAAATTGTCGTTTTCTTCGACACTGGCCTCAACGACAGCAATATTTTCTTCTGTACGAACTCTTCTCATTCTTGTCGGTGGCTTGGCATCCAAAAGAGTGAATGTAGACCGAAATTTGGTAATTACGTTCTTTATGGTGGTCTCTGACGGACGATTATGTGCACCATAAAATTCACGAAGTGCTCTATAAACATTTTTAATTGAACACTGATTTTGAAAATAAATTTCCACGATTTGAAAACGTTGTTCTGGAGTTAACCTATTCATAATGATTTGCCAAACAATACTGAGTAGAAATGCCACTTTGAGCTGTCAAAACAACTGTCATAAAATAAAACGACATCTATCGGAAAAACAAACCTCCTAAAAAAACACCCGTTATAAGGAGGCGAGACTTGCCGTATCGATACCAAAGTAGATTTGAAAGTTCTAGTGATAACACAAGACTAATCTTCGCCTTAAATATTTTACAAAATGAAAGTAAGTTTTTTGATTTGGAAAATTGAATTTCCCCGTTATAATTGTAAACTATGAATTTTAGTTCGCCGCAGTTCTCGTTGTTTTAGCTGTCGCTGTAACCGCTAGTTCAGGCCAACAATTTGGTGTATACGGCTTTAACCGGTATTATGGTGCATACCCGGCATATGGATACGTTCCAGGAGCTTATTTTGCTGCACCTGCTGCTGCGGCTGCCGTTTCGTATGAGCCTGATGCAGAATTTATTCCCGCCGCTGTACCAGCTGTAGTACCCGCCGTACCAGCTGCACCATTTTCTGGTAATTATGTAGCCGCAAATCGGGGTGTTGTGCATACTGCACCACTTGCGGGTCATACACAATCGGTACGCTCGTTTAACACAGATCCAGCACCGGGTACCTATTAGTTATGCCTGATATACTCATCTGCCTCATATACGAATTTTATAGCCGCCGCACAGCCATACCAAAATTACTTTTAAATCATAATTATAGGAACAATTGAAATAAAATAAAACGAATTGCAATTAAAATTAGATGAGTGTTTTTGATTGATTGAAGTGATCACTAGGTTGGGCATATGAGGGAGGGTCAAGTTGAATCAAATAAACCTGAAAACCTGATCTATTCCCGTTTTTTCTCAATCAAATGCATTTAGAACGTAAAGTAGCAATCCCACAATATTTTTTAAGTACCAAACATTGTACTTGTGTCCCAGTACTGGAAATTGATCATCCAAAAATCGAAACACTTGATTGAATGTTTCAACATCTTCTAACTGCCTCTGTTGATTTCCGATACCTACTGTATCCTCGTTAGCACTTGATTCCGTCAAATGTACTGGTTCCGCCCATTTAACGATACCCCACTTCATAATCTTCATCAGCCGATGTCGGTCTCATTAACCAAAGCCGATATCGACATGTCATCATCTGGTTGCCGTTGTGATTTAATTCTAATTTGCTTGTTCAACTAGCGAAAATAATTCCATTCCGACCAAAAATTTTTACTTAATTCGCGAGGTTTATGTGACTGAACACAATATTAACTATGCGCTGAACGATTAAGATTGTTAATCTAATAGAGTATAAACTGTTTCAAATTGGATACCGTTAATTTACAAATTTCGTCTAATCTTTACTGCTAAGGTAATGATTACATCAAGGCAATAGAAACCAGAAATTTCGTTCAATCTTAGACTTAGAAATGAAAAGCTGGACCCAGTAAATTCAATTTCACAACCTCATCTTAACTATGTACAGCATTTAGCTCAGTCCAGCTCGCACAATGTTCCTATCAATCAAAATTAAGCAACAACAGTTTCTATTCTTGTGGTACACATCTCCAATTACATCAAATACCTGCAAGATTTCCATTGGGGACAAATTATGCACCTCAAAATTTTACTATAATTTCTCATCAGCAGCGCTTCATTTAGGATTCCCCAATTTCAAAACAAGTGAATTTGTCTTCCCTCAATAATACTTTTATCCCATTAAGATCGAACAAATTAACAAATTTTACTCCTGTTTATAAATGGACAGTTAAATTCGATGGACTATCTTCTAGTCTTACCGTGGAAAGTTTCTTTCCAAGAATAGAAAATTTGGCTTTAGAAAATCATGTTTTTTTACTGAAAAATGTTACATTTTTATTAGAGGAACAAATACGGGAGCACTATGGGCTATTGCACAGGTTTCAGGATCGAAGGACTGATGTGGATATTCGCAACCGGAAACAAAAAACTAATGAGTTTTTTGTAAATTTTTATTATGACATTCTAAGCCTCGCAACGCCAGTGGAGGTTCCCCTACCCGAGGCTGAAGTTTAATAGATTTTAAAAAAGAAAAACCAAGAAGGTATTTTTTCAGATGCGGATTGATAAGTACGTGTTTCGACTGAAGTACTAGGAAAAGTATAGAATACTTGCAAAATGGATTCGCAAAACATCGGCCACAAAATATTCATGACTTATATCAATCATCAGTTGGTCAAAGAATAAATTCTACAAATGGAAATCTTGCTAATGAGAATTTAACCCACATCCACGATTCTCAGAAGGATAACGAGAAGTTTATCGAATGCGATAAACGGTATTTATTCGCCTTCAACATTAAATTAAGATCCAAGAGTATCCTCCGTATACAGTTTGTTGGAATTGCCGGGTGTATAACCCTTATTGGATGGAATATAAACTTCCTCCTTGTATATTTTGTTACTATTGAGATGAGGACAACTGCATCATCTCGTTTCCGGACAGCGAGGCAAGAACCTCACGCCAGACCCTTAACCAATTTCAACACGATCATTCCTCATCGATGATAAATTTAACTAGCCAACACAATCATAATTCAGTACCAACTAATATATCTCGTAGGTCGCGGCCAATAAAGTATTTAAAAAAAATAGAAAATGCGTGACAAAATCACAGAATCCAATCCGACCATTCTGAAGTAGAGTACGACGATAATCGGCCTTATGACATTGTTCGGTAAAGGTTCTTTGAATTTTATTAATTCTATCTATCTACTATCTTACATTGTATCCGATATCTTCATTCAGATAAACTCCAAATGCGGTTCGTCCAATCGTATTCTTGGTTATGTGCATTGCAAAATAAACGCGGGGATTGCTTCTGACATTAACATTTTTCTAGTACCGTCGCTCCAGCAGAAATTATGTTTAGGCTAAGGACGGATGGTCACGGATTTTACTGTCGAACCATATATATAGGGACGATTGGTGAAATCTTCATCGAGTACTACTTAAATAAAAATAAGAGAATTGATAAGACCGAAGGGGAATGGCAAACAGATGGTCTAATACTCAGTATTACGGACCATTGTATCTTCTTGACGACATTGTACCTTCTTGCGACAGGATCATAGGAGGGATCATTTTCTTTCGACGAATGTGAACCCTATGACCCTCATAATTAAACACGTGAAATCGGCATACGAGACTTTTGAGACATGTCACATACGAGTACACAGTCTAATACTCAGTATTACGGGTTATTGTTTCTTCTTAATGACATCTTTTAAGAATCCCTGTACTCTCACGATATTAGTCGAAATATAAATTACTCAAACAGTAGAAATCGGCATGTCATATATGTAAATTAAATTAAAAATTGAGAATTAGGGAGAATGTTGTACACCCGTATATGGCATATGGGCAAATTAGTTCTTCTAACTTGAAACTATTTTATCGACTTGTGGCATATTAGAACAATCCTTGAAAATCATTAAAGGATTATTATTTTCTTTAAGAAATTGGGTTAACAGTGTAACACTGTAAGACAGATTTATTATTTGTTAAAAAATTCAATCCAGTAATAAATAATCAATATAATAGATCTAAAGAGTATTTAACGAAAGCGAAGTTAGCTAATTAAGAAGAATCGAAAGTGTTTTTTTCCTTAAATACCCAGATAAAGTAATTAATTAATTTCATGAAATCAAATTACCCAATAAAATTTAATTCAATAAATGTTGAATGAAATATTACGCAAACACATCAATTTTCATTAGTTGAAGCAGCGGGTGGAAAGGAAAGCACATCCAGCATTCAAACACGTACTCCATTACGTCTATACAATAAAACTTTAATTGAGTTTCGATAAGCACATAAGAAATTGATGATAAGGTTTGTTCTGAGAAACCATAGAAACACCTTTCAGATGTAGGAATAAGCTAGCAACACATAAAACAGTCAGAAGGTATCAATACAACAATTTTGAAAATTTAAACGAAGTATTTAACCTGTAGACAATATAAATATACAGAGTGGGCCATCTGCTGGTCCGTTTTTCATTTGCAAATAAAATACACATCACGTACACGCAAAACCAATATCGTTGATATGCCCACCACGGCTTCGTCTACAGGCCTGCATCCGAACATCAAAATTTTCGATGAGTTTTTCCCATAAAAGCGGATCAATGACCTCAATTTCAGCTCGAATGTTGTTATTAAGTTGTTGAATTGTTTGTGGATGATTAGCACACACCTTACCTTTCAAATAACCCCACAAAAAATTATCAAGTGGTGTTAAATCTGGGCTTCGGTGGCCAAGGAACTTGCGATCAGCAAATTTTATTGACAATAAATGGATTGTTGCACAACTTGCCTCGCATGTCGCTCCGTTTTGTTGAAACCAAAGGTCGTCGACACTCAACTTATTCAATTTGGGCCCCATAGTAGTTAAAAATCAAAAATGACTCGACTCTCCTCAAAATAGCAATATGGAATGCAAACGGCTTAGTGCAGCATAGAGCGGAATATTGACATAATTTTAATATCTGAATCACGCTTCACCAACAAGAACTACTTCAAAATTAATGGGTACTCTATTTATGACACTAAGCATCCGGATGGCAAAGCACACGGTGGCACTGCTTTATTGATTAAGAGAAGACCAAAACATTATGAACTTATAAAATATGAAATAGATCATGTCCAATCAACGGGCATCTGTCTGCAGGGATGGTCTGGAAATTGTGTGATATAAGTAGTATACTGCCCTCAAAAGCACGTTATAAAAAATTGCATTTTATTGATTACTTTGGTCAGCTGGGTAATAAATTTCTCGATGGGGGTGATTACAACGCCAAACATATTCAATGGGGTTCAAGACACAACGCCTAAAGGCAAACAACTTTATGAAGCTATAGAGGAACAGTCCCTGGATTTTTTATCTACCGCCCACGGATAAAAAGAAAGTACTTGATCTAATTGATTTCTGCGTAAACAAAGGCATTGCGCGTACGTATATTAAGGCTACCGATTGCTATGATCTGTCGAAACACCGAAACGTCTGACAAACAAACGAACTGATTGGAATCAATATAGGAGACTAATCGGACAAGAGTGTCATCTTGATATCCCGCTAAAAACACCAACAGATATTTATGTGGCTGCAGAAAAGCTAAAAGAGGCACTGAAAATATCAGCTGAAAAGGCTTCACCAATCATCAACAATTCTGAAAAAATTAATAAATAATCACATAATATCCAGTCACTAATACAGGAAAAGCGGAAAATTCGACGACAATGGCAACAAACTAAATCACCATTGTTGAAATGCAAATTAAATCGAGCTATCAAAACTCCGAAATTTGCACTGCAGGAAGAAGAAAACCAATCTGTCCAGAACTATTTAAGTGAACTCTTGGCAACAGAGAAGACTCATTATTCTTTGTGGAAGGCAACAAAAAACCTAAAAAGGCCTACAAAGTCGAATCCACCGATTAGACTACCAACTGGAAATTGGGCGAGAAGCGATGAAGAAAAAGCCAATGCTTTCGCTGCACATCAAAAGACGGTGTTTTCACCACACGAAGAAACTAATAATATCGTGCTGCCTCACCAGATGGATGATAATTTATCCTTTAAACCTATAAAGTTTGAATGGAAGAAAGTTAAGAACACAATATAAACTTGCATTAGCCGGAAAAAGCCGCAAGGATATGACCTTATTACTAGAAAAATGATAAGGGCATTACCAGCCAAATGCATACACCTAATAACCTACATTTTTAATGCGATCATGCGAACTAGTCATATTCCTCAAAAGTGGCAGATATCTTTGATCACAATGATACATAAGCCTGGGAAAGTAATACTGTTCTTCTGACTTCATGGATATGTCACAAGCATTTGACTAATATACAAATTTAAAGTGCTCCTGCCGGAGAATATTCACTCAGTTCTGGAATATCTCCTCCATTGGCAATACAAAATGGTGCAACAACTTCCCTAAATGATATAAGCGCAAGAGTCCCACAAGGAGCGTTCTGAGATCTATTTCACACTTGTTGTACACGGCACTTACCTGTTACCGACAACGTAAAAATATCAACATTTGCTGATGATACAGCCACCCAGGTATCACACGAAACCCGCAAATAACCCCAAGAAAAGTGCAAAGTCATCTGAACAAAATTGAGGATTGGCTCAAGATCTGGCGAATAAAAGTAATCGAAAAAGAATCAATTCATGTGACATTCAAGCTGAACAAACGCTCCTGCTCACCAGTACAATTAAATGGTGTATATATTCCTCAACAAGCCAAGGTGAAATACCTAGGCTTACATCTGGATAGACGGCTAACGTGGAAAGGAAGACATTGAAGCAAAGCGCAACCAAATAAAAATAACATTTTCCAAAATGTATTGGCTGATAGGAAGAAAATCCGAGTTATCATTAGACAATTAGGTTTTTTCAACACAAAGCGTTAATCAAGCCAATATGGACAATTTGGGTATTCAGTTATGGGGATCCACCAGTGCATCAAATAGGGAACTCCTGCGAAAATACTCTGATGTATTGCTAATGCTTGGTATTAAAACCGATAAAGTGACAATCAAGGAATTCAGTTCGAAATGCTACTCAAAACTTCAGGGACATCACAACGAATTGGTCCGGGATATACTAAGACAGCCGCGATTTAAATAACTGAGAAGAGCAGATCCACTCGGACTAATGAACCTAAAAATCATTAAATGTGTAGATGACGCTTATAAGTAGGATCTAAATTAAATTGTGAACACTAATATTAAGTTTTAACATTGGTTAAATTGGGCCACAAAAAAACAGTTAACATGTTGCGCTCACGTTCCCCATTCACTGTAAGAACATTTTCCTGTTCGTGCTCAAAGAAAAACGGTCCAATGATGCCACCAGCCCATAAACCACACCAAACAGTAACTCTTGAAGGATGAACTTCTACTTCGTGAATAACATGAGGATTTTCTGGTCAACATGCAAAATGCGTCGTAATGTGGTTCGTGAAATGTTTAGTTCTTATGAACGATGCCTGCCACTGCATCAGGAGTACGAACGAGTTTCTTCAAAACGATGAATAATTTTGCCAAGTGCACGCTCAGTAGGACGTTCATGTCGATCAAAACTCTCTCGTAATTTTCGAAATGATGTTGCTTTGACATATGTCAAAGAATTTTTTACTAAAATTGATTTATTGAAAAAAGGACCAACAGATGGCCCACCCTGTACAAACCTAAGGTAACTCATTCTGGCATTTCCTGTGTAATATTTAAATTAAAATGAAATACAGCGAATTCGAGAACATCTTAATTTAGTTCAAGAAGAATTAAAATCAATTTCAGCAATTTGTGGAATTGATAAATCAGAACAACATCGCACTCATGGTATTAATTGGACAAGCGTTTAGACCACAAAATCGAGATTCAGAACCCCGAAATCAAATACCGCAGAATTCTGATGAAAAGTGCGTGAAATTATAAAAATTGCATGTACTGTTAACATCGCATCTCAAACATGATCGACGGAAAATTTTGTCGATGCCTTTGAAGCACGCAGTGTCAAATGGGGTGGAGGGAGGGGGCACAATGGCAACAACGCGGAACTATACGTGAACGCAAAACGAAATTTCTTTCATTATTATTTGCCACCGAATACACATCATGAACGTAAAGTGTTTTTACAGATGTCACCAAGCCATTCGAACAAAATTCATACAAAACGACAATCGATTGTTTCATTCATGTGCTTACGCACAAAACGACTCGATTTAAGAAATTATCACAATTTTGGAACTGTACAAGAAAGGAAACACAATCTACAATTAGTCGTGACTGTGTTTTTGAAAATTTCGATCGACAGTTATGCGATCGTTTTGGAGCGAGTATTCTCCATCAACGTGTTTAAATTGACCTGAGACAATGCTGACCATATCTGAAAACAATACTTATAATTAAGAAACGCTGCCGAGGGGGAACCAGAGACCATCAGCGAACTGATTACAAAACAATCCGACATTCAGTGAACAATTAAATGTTAACAAACTACACAGAAAAAAATTATCGAATCGAATTGGACAATACGGTTATGTCGTATTTAAACTAGCAGAGCACACATTTGGAAACAACGAAATAGTGCAAGACGTGCCTCTTAAGACCTGAAGATCTCCAGAATCTTTTAAATCAAGTAGGGACTTACACATTAGACGTACTTGCACTACAATAGCTTAGATGATCTGGGAGTGGGATCTATAACACCACCAATATGGTTACACTCTTCAGTGTCAGACTCCACACTAAGGAATTTAACATCACTTACTTTAATGGATGACTTTAATGCAAAAATCGGTAGGAGTGCATAAAATATATCGCACATCGGTCCTAACAGCCTGCACCTAACTAGTAACAACAAAGGCCAACGCGTCGCCGGTGTGGTAATAATGTACAAGGTAGTTGAGATCGCATGATGGAAGAACGGAAAACCAAATCGATCACGCCATGCTCTCTAAGAGACACTCCACCAGCATATCCGACGTTAGACCTTACAGAGGTGCAGACATGAACAGCGATCATTTGCTTGTCATATTGAGCGTCATTGTAGAGTTACCAATCAGCGCCACTAACTATTTAGACCGGCACAGTAATCGATCAATCATAGACACCGCGGCGCAAAATACCATCGGAAGAAGGCCTCCGAGGTCCCGCAATGATTGGTTCAATAATCAATGCCGCCTGGTCGTCGAAAATAAACAAAATGTTTCGCAAAAAATGGTTCGCAACACTAGAAGCACCCTAGCAGAATATTTCCGCGCTAGGAAAGCCACGACTTAATATCTTCGACAAAAGAAGTGCGATCATATGAGATCATGTACCGAAAACATCACCTTCCAAGTGGAACTAGAAAATTTAAGGGACTGTTTTGCTAACGCCAGGAATCTCACTAAAGACTTCCATTGAAGAAGTACAACCATAAAAGACGGGAATGGACACCTGAGAACAAACGTGGCTGATATATTCTCTCAAAATGGCAAACCTACTTTAAAAATCTGCTAAATCGGAATGATGCAGTGACCCACCCGCATTAGAGCAATACCTCTTCCAGGTGAAGAGGACTTTGTCGAATATCCCACAGTGGATGAACTATTCGCAGCGATAAATGGAAAGGAACCCGGTCTCGATCAAACTCGTACTCGTACTTTTGCAAAATCAAATCTATACGATCTCATCGTCTCTATTTGGGACCAAGAAGACCTGCGAGAATTGGAAGACCGCGCTCATATGTACGTTGCCAAAAAAGGCGACCGTCTTAAATGTAGAAACTACTGATCGACCACTGACCATTGTTTTAAAATGGATGATTCCGGAAAAATGTTGGGAGTACAACATAACCATAGATCAACTATATATAGACTTCCAACAGGCATATGACAGTATAAACCGCGAGAACCTATGGGCCGCGCTCATATGCCTAGGCATTCCAGAGAAACTCGTTTCTTTGTGTGAATTAACAGCGCTGTATATTTAATAAAACAAGCTTCTTGGACGAAGACATAGCGATGAAAGAGAGAGAGAACGAGAGAGAGCGAGAGAGACAGAGCGAGAGAGCGAGAGCGAGAGAGCGATATAGCGAGAGAGAGAGCGAGAGAGAGAGCGAGAGAGAGAGCGAGAGAGAGAGAAATAGTGTGACCACTACAACACAGATCAAAGACAGATCAGGCAACATTTGGAAAGTGTTTATGATATCTGAACGCTACGACAACAAAAGTGACGATGATTCCAGTGTTTGTTTTTACCTAAACCATAAATCACATGACTCACACACACCTAATCACATCGATTACGATTCTGGTGTGTCATATTCCTTAATTGAAGAATAACTGCGGGAACGAATTGGTAAACCAGCTCTATTAAAGGCACCTAATCTTATGGCATACGGCAGCCATATGTTACCAACGTTAGGTCAAGCAGACGTACATGATGTAACCTACAATAATGATACACTCAAATTACCTATAATTGCCATGAAACATACAAAGCCATAATTGTTTAGTTTCTCATGGTGTGAAGAAGCCTATTAAATGCCATTTCTGGCACATATTGTTCCGTTACAACATCCGAAACAAATACGGCGTTACAAGCCTCTTCACATACGCACGTTTGGAGCTGTCAAATATATTTGTAAATTTGAACGAGTTACTCCGTGATACATGATGCACGACCGAAACGTTTCGATCCTCAATATGTTAAACTCGAGGTACAAAACAATGTCGAAAAACGAATCAACAGGTTAGTTAGTAAGGTCGTTTTAACACCAGCTGATTCTACCGAAAACCTATCGAATTTGTGGTGATTTCAGCATTATAATAAATGACTGCGTTATTACTGGAACAACATCCAGTACTATTGTTTGATAATTTGCAGCGTACATTCCTAAAAACCGACCTAAAGCATGCATACATGCAATATGAAAGTTCATACAGAATCGCAACAATTGCTCACAATTGGAACACCACACGCCATACAACGACTATAATAGATTACGAGCGATTCATACCAAATTTTTATGACATAGCTCGTTTTCCATATCAACGGTTTCAATGGAGAAGACATGAGCAATCGTTTTTGGATGAAATTAAACACCAGCTTTTGTAGGCCCGCAAAAAGTTTGACAGATAGTTAGTAGATCTTTCACATTGGCCACGGATCATGAACCACTGACTGATATATTTGGAATAAAAAGTCTACCAAAACTCATTAATAAGCGTTCAATCCGATGCGCTTTGCTCTTAAGTCATGACGTTTAATACATTCCAGAAAAATTTTCGCCGAGAATCATGAACGCGAACTACAACTGAAAAACTACAACTCGATAGACATAAGATTGAAGATGACGTCAACTAGAAAAACAAAGTAAAGATGAATGACCTCCAGCTCCGCGAGAAGCATCTCATTCAAGTCCAACAAAGACGAAGAAATTACTCGCATTGTGAAAGGGTGGACATAACAAATATACCAAAATCTACAGTTACGTCCGTATCTACAACGCCGAGACGAACTATCTGTGGGGAGCAATATTCTGGTAGCAAGGAACGCCGTTACTGCAATGGTTACCCTAGGGTATTGGTATTATGTTTGCGGACCAAACCGTGATGCGGATATCAAAAAATTCGTTAAATAATGTCAAGTTTGTCAGGAAAATCGAAATTGCTAACAAGAAGCACCACTATATAACTATCCAGGATAGAATAGGATATCCAGGCCGAATCTGGGAACGAATTAACGTTGATTTCGCGGGACCATTTAAAAGCAAACAGTTTATGGCTATCCTAGATGCAATTTCAAATTGAGTATATGTCCACACGTTGATAAATATCACAACAAACATACTTCCGAAAGCGCTTACCAGTTTAGTTGCTTATTAAGGCGTGCCACAAGTAATCGTCGGTGACAATAGAAAATCTTTGACAACGCAGGATTTCCAAACATTCTGTGAAATAGAGGCAATTAAACACATTACGTGATCATCGTACTATCCAAAGGCGAATGGATTAGCCGAGAGACTCGAAATCTCAGCTAAACGCAGCCTTATTAAGTTTTCGGAACACACCACAACTACAATGGGCATTGCTCCAGCTGAATTATTTTTCGGTCTATACGGCTGTCAACAATCTTAGATAAGATTTTAAGTCATCTGTTGAACGCAATATCAACACAATACGGCTGACACAACTTGAAAGGTCAGCCGTATTACGAACGAACCTCAAAGAAAAACATTTCAATCCAGGAGATGACGAATGGGTTCGAACATACAATAATTCGAAATGAAAGCCGGGAACAATCGCACAACAAAACAACCGATGGTCTTGCAGGATTAGCTGTTGAATCAAATTGTTAAACGTATAGGCATGCAGATGCAATTCATGAACATACTGAAGAGTCTTCAACCAAAGAAAGGTTCTGCAACTTTGGGTGTTGCAAACCAAAATATTAGTCCTCAAATTTAGACATATTCGACATATCTTGGTCCGCAATAACACCCCAAATATAACAGTAATGAACAAACAACAATACAGCAATTTGTATGAAGTGAATATAAAAAATTTCAATGACGAAATGACCACCATTACAGGAATTACGCCACCATGTAGTTTTGGCCGAGTGTCCTACAGTAGAGGAAGTAGACGCAACTATTAGTAGATTGAAATATAGAAAGGCACCCGGCGTTGACGGAATCCCCGCAGAATTGATTAAACTTGAAATCGCTACTATTGCATTAAATTTGTACGATCTGATCGGCTTTATTTGGGAGCAAGAAGAGCTGCCGGAGAAAGATAAAAATTCTTGAATGTGCAGATCATATCGTGTTTCTTTGGCGAAGATCTAGCGACACCAAACAAAGTTTCATACCGCTAGATCGCTACGTAAGAAGACTTGGTTTGGAAGTGAACCGCAGCAAAACCAAATTCTTATCAACATCCAGGTGCATCTCCATGGCAAATAGACGAAATTACTATCATAATTTGAATAGCGTAGACAATTTTAAATTCCTCGGGTCAGTAATAACATCGTGAAATGATATGCAGGAAGAAATAAAAGCCCGAATTACTGCCGACACTGAGTTTTTTACACACAATCAAAATTAATGAGAACTAAATAAGTCTCGCAGTCGGGCAAGCACTCATTTTATAAAACACTTTTAAGACCCGTGCTAGCTTTCGAAAGCGAGAGCTGAATCCTGACCTCTAAGTCATTAGACCTCTAAGTCGTTATCTTTGGCACAAATAAACGTTGCGCAAAACGAATATCGTATTCGAAATAAGGCAACTTCTAAATTCATCAAATCCAATCGAGTTGGATTGGTGGGTTACGTTACAAGGTCTCCAGAACAACGCATGATAGATAAAATGTTTAAACAACAACTAGCCAGTATGCTTCGCAGAGGAAGACTTCGGCTGACCTACGCATAATAGGATGTTGAAACTGGAGTGTTTGAAGACCACTGGGCAGGTTGCAAAATCCCTTCACCAAATATAATAACTAGAGAGTGAGAGACAGTTCGATTTCAAAATTGACGAAATTTAATTTTGAATACAGAAAATGCATAAAAAATATGCACAGTCCAAACATTCTTGTACCAAAGGTCCTAACGCCTGTGGCGCTGGCATCAATCAAATTCAATTCATTATTTAGATGTCGGATTGGGGTCTCCCAATTTAGTTAGAGAAATCATTGAATTGTCCGGTAACGAATAAATATTTTGAGTGATACAGTCTGATGTGGTAATTTATCTCCTAAATAAATCAGGAACTGATATCGTTATGTCAGGCGCTTACATATATACTAAGTGACTACATCGCATGGACAGCATTAAATTTGATCGAACACGATATTTAGATAAATGAAATTGTTGGAACAAGATCGTCAGGAAAAATCTCATTAGCAAAATCTCTGCCTTGACAGCAACAGTTGCTCTCCAGTTACTCTCAAAGTGGCGGCCAGCTCAACAATACGAGAGTTTAGCTTATAACATATTATTAGTTTCACCAAGTTGTAGTTGGCACCCAATTTTGGACGCAAGCGTTAAACTAAACTTCAGACAACTTTTTTTTAATTTTTATTTTTATTATCTCTGCAATCTGTTCTGGGGCCAAGGCTCTCCCAACTCATTCGCAGTTTTTGCTTTTTCCGTCCTTAGTTTTACGCCAGTGTCAGCCAATTCGAGTGAAAATGCAACTAAAGGTGAGCAACCTAAATCAAAGAAAATCATGCCCAGAATTTAGAGAAACTCTGCATTATGAGTAACCCGACCTCTTATCATATTGTTGATCCCAAATCATATTGAATGTGGTTCGAAAATTTCAAGTTTTCTGAGACGGTGCCGTCACACACCAACCAAACGATAGCAGAATTCGAAGATCAGGTCGTAAACCCAGTCATTGCGTTTCAATAAATAATTTTGAGCCCCCCCCCCCCCCCCCCGTTCTTGACAAACCCTGTGTTTTATTCATTTAGACCAATCAGAATCCCAAATGAAAAATCAGAACCCCAAATAAAACATGATCTAATGTTATGGAAATATTTTAAGGCTCTCCATAGGCTCAATGAAATACCCCATTTTAAGTTTAGTAAATCGATGGTGGGCAAAAACGGGTGGTGCCGAAAATATTTGAATAGAACATTTATTTAGCCTTTAATTATTTGTATTCTAAAATGTATTGTCTTTTAACCTAGTCTAGCATTATAAATTGGGTAGCTTTAAAATGGAAAAGTCCAATGTTTCACCGAAGCGAGTGAAGCTACAAATTTCGAACTCTAAAACATACGATTAGCTTGAAAGTTGAGGTTTAAATCAGTTCAATTCATTAAATAAATCTGACAACAAAAAATCTCATTAAAAACAATTTTTATTAACAAAAATAACAAAACGTCGGGTACAAAAGGGTTAGAATATAGAAGATTAACAAATTAATGTTCAGTTTTTTCAGTTTTTTTTGGAGCGGTTGAAGCCGTACCACCAATAATCTCATCGGCAAGTTCGTACATGTCGTGCACATTCTGTAATAAAATAAATACATTTCTTGGGTATAAGACGCATTAGCTACTTATAACTTAAATAAAAAAACTTACATCAGTCTGTTTGAGCTTTACGATTTTCGGATCCTCATAGTGATACTTCAAGTATTCATCCTCATCCACAATATGATGTTTCCCTATTTCGGTTTGCTCTTCATTCGTTAACTGTTCTTCAATTTCTAGCGTAGTAATTGATGGAGCATACGATTCAATTTCGTATTCGTTTGCGAACTGCGATGTGGACACGCTACCCGCGGTCGTTCCAAACGCCGATGTTGTATCCGCATCCGGCCGCATTCCGCCTGACGGAGGATGTATTTGTACGATACCATCTTTTTTCTCTTCCGTCTCATGTTCCTCCTCATCCGATTCCAAATATTCGTGTTCATCCTCATCTTCAAATTCACTCTCTAATTCTAATTCGCCCTCACCATCAAATTCACCATGATGACGATGACGTTGACGTTTTTGTTTTTTTTGTTTTGCTAGTTCGGCCGCCTTACGCGCATCCAGTTGTTTCTGTTTTAAACGCTTGGCTTCTGCTCCCGTACGGCATAACATTTTTTCGCGTTCCGAATCCATAAACGTTTTCAAAGCCATTTCATTTTCAGCAAAATCACGATTTTTCACGCGCAACAAATCAATGCCACGCACCCGATTAGCATTCGCATACTCTTGTTCCATAAGGAGTTCAGCTTCGCGTTTCTCCTTGCGTTGGATTTCTTTCATGCGATCCATTTCATCATAAATTTCGCGTTCCTTCTCCCATTTGGCACCCTGGCGTATTAGACGTTCAGCATTTTTCTCCCGCGTTGTTTTTAATTTCGATCGAGCCTTGGCAATTTGCTCATTTGTTTGCTGATTTATAATGAATACAGGATGATCGGCTAAATCATGTGGGCAAGTTTCACCTTTGCCCGACATAATTAGATTACGTTCACGTTCCATTTCACGTGCCTATAATTTTTCAAAATAAAATCGATTAGTTTATTTATCGTAACGGTAAATAGTATCATAAAGTGCAATTTAATCTACCAAAGCAACACTGTGCACAATGATTAAGCGTGGCGGGCAATTATGGACACTATAGCTCCCATTCAGTATCAACTCTTTTTGGCGTTCATCTTCCTTTTGCTGAAATGAGAAATGCAAAATATTTGTTTGATTGACGACATCAGATTCAACTATGAATAATTAATTCGTTACAAAATTGACTTGGAACAGTTGTCGTTTTATGTCGTCTGTAAATACTTTTCCGTTTGAATAGACACAAGTCATGAAATATGCATGAAAAATGTTGGTCGATATTTAGTCGAATAAAAAAATTTATATTTGCGGCTTTGAATGTTCATGCTTTGTCTGGGAAAATTTAGACCGGAACTTTAACAGACGATATTAGTTGACTCGTATTTTTGACACATTCTCCTTTCTCCTCCCGTATGTCACTCAATTTTCAAATTTTGTGTTTTTTTTTTGGATTACGCGACAAAATCTATTTTGAGCGTTATTAAGCAATTTCGCGTGTTTTAGGTATTGCCAAACCGTGTAAATCGTGCCACGTCTCGATCTTGATGTAAAAGCAAATAAATTTGCTTTCGATATTTTTTATTTTATTTTATCGTGATTTATGGTTTTAGACATGTATTCGATTGTGTCGTAGGTGGGATTTTTGTGTTTTATCGATTATGATTTTGAAATAATTTTTCTAGAGCATGGATTCAAACGGTTTGTCAATTTCCTTTCAAGTGTAAACATCTATGTGGTTTCAAAATTCTCAAAGACATTTTGATAAGGTTAAAAGCAAAAATTAAAAATTAGTTAAAAGATGCAACATCAAGTTTCTTTAAATCGGTTGTCCGAAAAAGTTTCGTCGGCGATAATTATATTAACTAGCAGATATGCTGTAAACAACAATTGAAACAATTGTTGTTTACTATAGAAATCCGTTTAAGCTTATAAAATTCAGAAACATCGCTAATTGCATCGCCTAGTCAGACTACTCTACTTGATGAAATATTGGGTTGTGCTAACGAAAAGTATCAGAAGCCAAAACGAATCAAAACTCAAATTAGAATTGCAATAACATCACATGATCTAACATCACACGGAAAACTAAAAGCTTAGTATTGTCGAATGTCGAAAGCTACCAGAACCCAAATCGAAAACCGGATCAACCATAAAATTTAGTCCGCAAACCACTTTCTAATATCACATTGATAAAGGCTCCATATGACCGTAGTATCTAGGTTAGGTTCGGTTGCTACTTAAGAGCTACTTAAGTAGCGTAATATCTCGCACTCCACACACCTAAGTGATCATGCCTTCTGTTTGGTAGTGCTGGACACGAGCATAGGAAGTGATCTAAAGTCTCTTCCTCCTCTTCGCTCATACAACTTCTATAAAAGTCATTCGACTATAGATCCAGCCGTCTCGGATGTTCCGCAAAAAAGCAGTGTCCTGTCAGTATCCCTACCACCAATCCTACCTCTCCATTAGAGCGCCGCAAGTTCAGTTTTGGCCAAGCCTGTTTTGCTACCCTGCACATTAGAGTGTTGGTCCGCCTCTCATTTGTCGAGGCGATTGTCTTTTTACTGAGCGCCAATTTGAGCGCTGCTATAGGTCTCCCCAGACCTGCCCTTTCCGGCTGCATCGGAAGAGTCGTACCGTACCTAGCTAGTTCATTTGTCCTGCAGTTTTCCGTGACGTCCGAGTGACCAGGGCCCCTGGATCGGCAATCCAGCGCCACCCGTGACTTCAGGCAAACCGCCTCTAGTGACCTGAACGCCGTCAGACTGTCCACCTAAATTGCGATATCCCTCAAGGATACCACGTTATGCTTCAACCATGTCACCACTTCCTCGATCGCCACTACTACAGCCTGCTACACGCTACAGTAGTCAGGTAGACGAAGAGATATATTAACAATAAGCTTCTCACAGAAGACTCCGGCTCCTACCCCGACGTCTAGCTTAGAGCCGTCCGTGAAAAATTGCCCTGCCTTTTTTTCCAGTATTGATCCATTCCTCCAGGATTCCCTCGAAGAGCAGATGGTCCGGAAACCTTTATCGAAGTACAACGTTGGTTTAATATAATCTACAGGGTGGCTGATACGAAGTGTTACCAAAACAAAACACCGCAGAATTGTTTGATGAATTTTATTGAATCAAAGAAAAAAATGTTCACAAATATTAAAATTTTCGAATTTCATTAGCAGTTTTCGATTTGGCCTTAGTTGCGACTATGGCCTTCAAACGGCCGACAAAGCTATTGCATGCAACACGAAAGTGGCTCTGCAGTATTTTGGCCCACTCCCTGCGAAGCGCTTGCTTGAGATGATCGACACTTTGGTATTTTTTTGTCCCAATCTTGCACTTCAAAATACCCCAAACCGAGAAATCTAACGGATTTGCATCCGGTGAATTTGGTGGCCATTGGGCACGCTTTATGACTCGGCGCCGAGTCCTGTTGAAATGTCCAGGCTCTGCGGCCGAAATGGTTTTGAGCTCAAAGCTTCAACGCTCCGTCCAACACATGATCACGATAAATTTGAGCATTTATCTTGATGCCACGGTCCAAAAAAACGAGCGGTGAACGGCTTTCGGCCGTTACGGCGGCCCAAACCATCACCATCGACGGCACTTGGTTTCGAGTGGCAATCCGTTGATCAAAATTTTCAGTAGAACGGCCGAGCAAGTAAATCCGGTCGTTTTGCTTGTTCACATATTGCTCCATAACGAACGTTGACTCATCGGAGAAAACCAAATTCGGCAAATCGCCTCTTTCATGCAAGCGTAACAACTCCTTTGCTCTTTCCACTCTAACTTTTTTTGAGCATCGGTGAGATCATGCGTTTTATGGAATTTCAAGGCCTTTAGTCCAAGATGATCTTTCAATATGTGCTGCTTCCGTTCGAGCGAAATGTCCGCCTCACGAGCCATTTTTCTGTCGCTAATTTGGCCTGCATCTTCAGAATGATATCCGGCGATATTGCAGTGCGTTTCGGTCTACCACCATGGCGTTTTGCAATGCTGCTAGTATCGTTATAACGATTTATGGTGCGATACACAAACATTATATTCACATGCAGATGTTTTAACTGGTTAACAATCTGCGGCTGTGGTTTTCCAGCTATATATAGAGCAATTACACTATTACGCTTGAATTCCATTGCGGATAACTTTTTTTCTGAATATTTTCCACTAAAATGCTTTTGTACGCTTGGAAACAATTGAATGAACTAGTGTAAATTTGAGTGCTCTGTTATCACTGGTTGGACAGCAATGACAGTCTGAAATTGGTAACACTTCGTGTCAGTCACCCGGTAAATTCGCCAGTTTTTCCCTTAGCGATCTAACTATCGTCAAGTGCTCCGCCTGAAGACACTTCCACTGAGAAACAGCCGAGAGTCTCGTAGCCACATGGCTGCCTTCTGCTTACCAAAAAATCCGATTGGAATAAGGTGGAACATAACCTTTAAAGTGCGTGTAGTAGATCATCGCTATATATGTTACCTTATCCAAAGCTGGCCACCACACGCCCACCCAGTACATCAGCGCAGGTCTTATCACTGCGGTATGGAGCCAGGATACTAGCTCTGGTTTCAAACCCCATCTCTTACCTATGGCGTTCCTACACGAGTAAATGGCTACATTAGCCTAATTCATCCTTTCCATAATGTTAGGCTTCCAGCTGAGTTTACTGTCCAAGATTATGCCAAAAAATCTCGCTCTGTCAACAAAAGCCAGCCTAATAACACCGCTCATGGTAGGAGGGCTAACTACTGGATTTTTATATTTCTTAGTAATTGGTAGGTTTCAGTGGTTGCTTACTGCACACTTAGGCCAATTTTTAGGCCCATTGTGATACCACTCATTCACTCCACATCATCAACCCACCTACTTCACCTATTCACACAACTACAGTATACCACCTGCACATTGCAAGCTCCATGTCAACCTGTACATTGACATGGAAGTTGGGTCGGCGCGTGACACGGAATTCTGCACTCCATCAGAGGGTCTTAGTTGTATTTATTAGCATCACCGATCGTAATCGATGATGAAAATTCGATTTGCATCTAGCCTCTGATGGGATTCGAACCCAGCACCTCCCGGTCCAAGTGCCGAAGCTTTAACCACTGCACCACTTGTCCACCTAACTTAACCTAGTAATTGGTACCAGCTCTGTCTTGGAAGGGTTGACCCCTAATCCACATTTGATGGCCATTTCGTAACGATCAGGAGTCCAATCGTATCCAGATATTTGCCTGAGACAGCTATCGCTACATCATCTGCATACGCTACCACACCTGTATCCTCTCTCTCCAGTACCAACAGCAATCCATTCATCACCATACTCCAAAGAAAGGGGGACATTACACCTCCTGTAATGGGTTTCTCTAACCACCCGTCTTCTAATGGTGGATTCCCCCAGTTCCGAGGAACTAATTGTGCTTACCAGCATCTGGTTGATCGCCTCCATTTTTCCATTATTAAAGGCACCCTCAATGTCCAGAAATGCTACCATACAAAACTCTTGCGAGTAACTCGACATCTCAATCGTGCGTACTAGATCGTGCAAAGCTGTGAAAGGTTGATAGAATTACAGGCCTCAGATCCTTTGGACAAGCATGTGAGCTCTTTCCTGATTTCGGGATAAGAACTACTCTGACCTCCTTCCATTTCTTAGGAATATAAACCAGTTTCAGACATCCCCCGAAGTTAACCTCCAGCCAGGGTAGTGGAATATCTAACAAACAATAACAAAAAATCACTCAAATAAAATATTCCAATTGGAATTTCCAACATTTCTTTTCCACTATTAAAATAAGGAATTTATTGAGCTAAACATATAAAATTAGAAAGAGTTAGCTTAACTATCTGGAGTTTAACTCAAAGAAAAAAAAATTGTTTGTCAAATTTTTAAGAATTTTTATTGAGCAAATTGGATTGAGATAAAATGAATTTGAGAGGTTTAATACATTTTTAGAATTTATTTGTTGCGTTCAATATTTAGTGTTTTCATTAATTGCATTATCAAAAAATAAAATACAAGATAAATTTTAGCTATAATAAATTTTTTTGACTAATTGTTCTAAAATACAGCAATACGGAATAAATAGTCGCACAAATGGCCTCCATTTAGAAAGGGATTATAGCCATTTCATTAGACCGACAAATGCCCAATTTTCCTTGGGAAGGTGTTCTAGAACAAACTCTGAAATGTTTATTGTAACTAAACATGTCTAAAACTACTCAAACCAGCATAATTCGAAGTTTATTAAAAAAATTGTAGAAAATCCCCTGCCCTCCATTTACAAAGGCGTACGGCCCAATAAAAAAATGTTTTTACTGAAATGTCTAAACAACTAAAATGTATCTTGTATTTTATTTTTTAATAAGGCAATTAATGAAAACACTAAATATTAAACGCAAGAAATAAATTCTCAAAATGTATTAAACCTCTCAACTTAATTTTATCCCAACCCATTTTGTTCAATAAAAATTCTTTCTTCTTATGCAGACAAATTTTTTATTTTATTTGGGTTAAATTCCAAATAGTTGGCCAGCTCAATATGTTCTCTAATGGGAGATGGATCGGCCCATGAGATCTGCACAGGGGTCATAGTTTTGTTCATTTTCATCACCGATCGTAATCAGTTGATGAAAACTCCCATTTGCACTCTGCCCCTATCGAGATTCGAACCCATTTGTCTCATTAAGTTCGTATTTTAACAGTGTAACAGAAATGTTCGAAATCTCAATTGGAATATTATATTTGAGTGTTTTTTTTGTTATTTATTTCAACTTGAAATTAGTAGTCCTATTGGTTGTCCTCTAGTTGAAATTCCTATTGGTCATTATAAAAATTTCCGATACGAACACGAGAAAATGGTGATTGATTTACGAAAGTTTTGAACTTAACGAAGTTCGCGTTGTTTCACCTATTTGATTGGATAGCTCAGTTAAAATCCCATATGTATGGTTAACGGGATATTATTATGAAGTATCTGATCTTAAACTGTTTCACAGGTTTTTGAATCTATTTTAGGATAGCCTATAAAAAGTTCTAGCGATGTAATGAACGGAGTCGTAATGAGGGGTGTTTACTTCGCCATATACAACTTAAAAATGCCTTAAGTATACTACAACGTAGTTTTGAGGTCTGAATAATTTAATTCTTTACTTGGTCGCGAGAATATAGTTCATACTCATTCTGACATGTAGCTAAATTTTATTACTGAATAGCTTAAACTACTATCAGAAGTAGTCCGGTTTAATTAATTTGTGATACGTCTAGCATAGGCACATCTACCGTTATTAAATTGTTCATAATTTTTTTGTCGGCAAATTTTAGCGTAAAGTTGAGCTTATCAAGTTGAAAAAGCTTGGGCATACAGTCAACAGTTTTAAATCGTTTCAAATCAAGAACACTTTAAGGCTAAAGTGGTGAAACGATTAAAACTATCTTTAAAATATTAATGTCTTCAAAAGGAATCATAATATTTAATCAATTCGTAAAACAGCTTACAAATTTCAGCAAAATCTATTAAATAATTTGTGGTGTCAAAGATCCAATTGACGATATAGCTAAGATGGCGGATAAATTGGTTGAATTATGTGATTTATTATAAATTAACGTGACATCAGTTAAACACATCACATCATCACAGCAGTCATGATTTTTCGTCATTCGTTACTTCACCAGAAAACTAAATTCAAATATTGACACAAAGGATTAATAAAATCGAATGTCAAACTCGCTCGTGATCTTCATCTAAAGGGCGACATGACCCGGAAACCGAAATTGGCGAAAGTGTTGGTGATATCATAGATTCAGAGCTTTAGCAAGAAAATATAGTCCACCATGCAATTTCAAGAAAACAAAAAACTAGACGATCAATCACTTGAGAATTCACAAGTGGTCGAACAAACGCAATTAAATTCATCATCGGATATATCCGAAATTACGATTCATGATTTAGTTAACGCTACCATCCTAGCAAGTCCAGCAAGAAATGGTGAACTACAACTAGTAGTAGTCGCATCAGATGTAGGCATTGAAGCAGTAATTAATCAAATAACGAAAAATGGTAAGGAGTCGGAGCCAATATGCTAGTGAAATTTTCCTAACTAATCCAAAAAATATAGTAAAAGTATTGGTAAAAGTAAACATTCAGGCGAATATATATTGTAAAATTTCTACACGAATGTGAAATTTGGCTGGGACTTAATTTTAATGGGCCTTTAATGACTTAACTCCAAAGGCATTCTAAGTATTTTCTTATTATTTAGCAAGATCTTCCTGTGATATTGGTGAAGTACTTAAACCCAAAGGAGTGTCTCCAGTAAGCTATTTAGTTTTCTAATGGGTCTGACAGGGTATTCCACGAGATTTAAAAAAGTGATTGTTTTTGTTACTTAGGTACATTCCAAGTATTTTCTGAATATTTGGTAAAATTTTAGTGATATTGCTAAGATCTAGAGGAGTCTCCCACAATGAAAGACTCTTTTAATGGACCAGCAACATATTCCAAAATCATTATAAAGATTTTCTAAGCATTTAGCATGAACTTGAGTGAAATTGGTGGTTTGCTTAGACTTAATGCAGTGCCCCTAGAAAGTTATATGAATTTCTAGTGTATTCGATAGGGCGTTCCATGTAATTTTTAAAGATTTTCTTAATGAGTGCTTGGTCCATTCGAAAGTTCTACGAATTTAGACCATAGTAAGTTTTACCTTTGGTTTTTGCAATTGTAATGGTGTTATTGTGATTGTTCTGTATATTGGTATATTTCAGCACTCTCGAATTAAATTCACGAATCGTAGGAAATTCTTCCATTTAGCGTCACTATCTGTGTGACAAACGAATATGATAATCGACACTTACTTATACACAATCAACTTCCCAACCACCCCATACTTGCTTTCCTTTAACGCCGGATCGCGGATAAATTTGAATTTTTGAGTTATAGATGGCTAATGTGCAAGAATCACAACAATCAGTTTCGAACAAATGAGACTATTGATTTGAAAAAATCAGTCTTCTCATCAGGTCGCGACGACTGATGTTGTATTACTACATTGGAATATTGTCTATATATATAGAACATACCATGTAGTTGTACTACTAGCGAATAACTGCATAGCGTACGAAATTTTTGATTCTTTCATATTTCCATCTATATTCAATTTTAACAATTAAGTTTTTTTCGCATTTACGAATTTTATTATATATTTTACCTTTGGTTTTTGCAATTGTAATGGTGTTATTGTGATTGTTCTGTATATTGGTATATTTCAGCACTCTCGAATTAAATTCACGAATCGTAGGAAATTCTTCCATTTAGCGTCACTATCTGTGTGACAAACGAATATGATAATCGACACTTACTTATACACAATCAACTTCCCAACCACCCCATACTTGCTTTCCTTTAACGCCGGATCGCGGATAAATTTGAATTTTTGAGTTATAGATGGCTAATGTGCAAGAATCACAACAATCAGTTTCGAACAAATGAGACTATTGATTTGAAAAAATCAGTCTTCTCATCAGGTCGCGACGACTGATGTTGTATTACTACATTGGAATATTGTCTATATATATAGAACATACCATGTAGTTGTACTACTAGCGAATAACTGCATAGCGTACGAAATTTTTGATTCTTTCATATTTCCATCTATATTCAATTTTAACAATTAAGTTTTTTTCGCATTTACGAATTTTATTATATATTTTACCTTTGGTTTTTGCAATTGTAATGGTGTTATTGTGATTGTTCTGTATATTGGTATATTTCAGCACTCTCGAATTAAATTCACGAATCGTAGGAAATTCTTCCATTTAGCGTCACTATCTGTGTGACAAACGAATATGATAATCGACACTTACTTATACACAATCAACTTCCCAACCACCCCATACTTGCTTTCCTTTAACGCCGGATCGCGGATAAATTTGAATTTTTGAGTTATAGATGGCTAATGTGCAAGAATCACAACAATCAGTTTCGAACAAATGAGACTATTGATTTGAAAAAATCAGTCTTCTCATCAGGTCGCGACGACTGATGTTGTATTACTACATTGGAATATTGTCTATATATATAGAACATACCATGTAGTTGTACTACTAGCGAATAACTGCATAGCGTACGAAATTTTTGATTCTTTCATATTTCCATCTATATTCAATTTTAACAATTAAGTTTTTTTCGCATTTACGAATTTTATTCGTTTTATTTCGTAAATGCGAGAAAAAAACTTAATTGTTAAAATTGAATATAGATGGAAATATGAAAGAATCAAAAATTTCGTACGCTATGCAGTTATTCGCTAGTAGTACAACTACATGGTATGTTCTATATATATAGACAATATTCCAATGTAGTAATACAACATCAGTCGTCGCGACCTGATGAGAAGACTGATTTTTTCAAATCAATAGTCTCATTTGTTCGAAACTGATTGTTGTGATTCTTGCACATTAGCCATCTATAACTCAAAAATTCAAATTTATCCGCGATCCGGCGTTAAAGGAAAGCAAGTATGGGGTGGTTGGGAAGTTGATTGTGTATAAGTAAGTGTCGATTATCATATTCGTTTGTCACACAGATAGTGACGCTAAATGGAAGAATTTCCTACGATTCGTGAATTTAATTCGAGAGTGCTGAAATATACCAATATACAGAACAATCACAATAACACCATTACAATTGCAAAAACCAAAGGTAAAATATATAATAAAATTCGTAAATGCGAAAAAAACTTAATTGTTAAAATTGAATATAGATGGAAATATGAAAGAATCAAAAATTTCGTACGCTATGCAGTTATTCGCTAGTAGTACAACTACATGGTATGTTCTATATATATAGACAATATTCCAATGTAGTAATACAACATCAGTCGTCGCGACCTGATGAGAAGACTGATTTTTTCAAATCAATAGTCTCATTTGTTCGAAACTGATTGTTGTGATTCTTGCACATTAGCCATCTATAACTCAAAAATTCAAAAAACATAGTAAGTTATATAATTTTGTAATGGGTCTGGCAAAAGTACTACAGATCAATTGCGGATGGTTTAAATTTCGGGAAAATCGTGTAGGGGTTTCGTATTTTTGAGTATGATTCGCTGGTGATCGTATTTTTGAGTATGATTGCGATCCTGATTTCGGAAGAAATCGTTTATGGGATCCTTCGAAGGAGTCTTGGTTAATTTTTACACTTTTCTAAACCAAAACGACTTTGATACAAATTTCTAAAAGAGGAATCGATTTCGATAGGACAAGATTTTGGGAAAATTCGATTAGAAGATATTTCTTAGGGGAGTCCGGATTATTTTCTAAGATACCTTTGGAATGCACTGTAGACTTATTAAAATTACATTTTTAAATTTCATGGAACACCCTGTCAGACCCATTTTAAAATCATTTTATTTACTAGGGATACTGCTTTGGGTCCAAGCAGTCCACCAAGTCTTTGAAATATACCTAAGGCTAGAATGGCTTTGGAATATACATAAAGAAAACTAACAGAATATCACTTTGAACCTTAAGAACCACCCTGTCAGACAAATTAACTTTCAATCCCAACGGTTGATATGTTTTCCATTTCTCTCGGTTTCCAAATTATTTTAAATTCTAAATTGTAATTGCCAATGAAACAATTTTCTTTAGAAAAACTAAGATGACACCACCACAGATGAAACGCCGCGCAGTGACTTAACAACTCGTTAACCAGAGCATCAGAGGATGTGAGCCGAATTGTTTACCAGTAAGGGCCATTCAATAAATGATCAAATATGGGCATAAATAGCAAAAAAAAGAAAAAAGCTGCGTCATGAATATTATTCTAAGGAAATTGAACAAAGTTGCTTATATCACCTCTCCGTATAGCCGGCCTACCGTGCATGTGTTACATAAGCGTATTTTTGTTAAACGTATTTATTTTTATTAAAATTGTACAGCTCACTCCAACCTGCATAGCTCATTATGAATGAGCAATTATTGCTCAAAATGAGCTGTGTTAGATTCCCAGTGGGTTAAAGTTAACACAAACTGGCATTATGACATTTAAACAAAATAAAATAAATTAAAAAATCATAAATCTTACTAGAGACATTCCTTTGGGGTTAGAAAGGCCGCCAATTCATACTCAATTCTTAAAAAATAGTTAGAATGACTTGGGAATGGGGGACTGCTTCGAGTCTAACTAGTTCACCAATATAACTCAAGTTCATATTAAAACTCATGAAACATCCTGTCGGACCTATTGTAAAACTAAATAGCTTACTAGTTACTCTCTTTTGGGTCTAAGCAATATCACTGGAGTTCATGTTAAATGCTTACAAACTACTTTGGAATGTACCTAAGGCCCATTAAAAAACATAATTTTAAATCTCATGTAACACCCTGTCAGGCATACTAAAATACAGATTTCTTCATACGTCATGCCAAACACGAGTGTTCAACACATACATTTTGATATTGCCCCCGTTGAGGGCCTAATGCGATTTCAATTGTTGATAGGACGGGCATAAACGATTGGGGCCAATTTTATATCAGCAGACAGTTTGAGGCTGAAGTATTTAAGAAATTGAACCAAACATTAGGAATGAAATGTTTAAGAACCACACCATTCCATCCTCAGGCTGCAATTAAGTGGCGGCAGAGCAACGATAGTTTGAAACTGCTGGCATCAAATTTATTGGGGTTAAGAGTGTCATTCAAAAATATGCTTACGTCCGACCGAAATGCCCATGAAACTCAATTTACCACTTCCTACTAGCTCAATTAATTTAAAGTGTACCAGCGGAATTAAAACGATTGGGGAAGCAGTTGTCAGTTATGGCATGATTATCTTCGGAACAGACATGTTAGATAATGGAGGAATAAAATTTAAAAAGTTTTCGTTTACTCTACGGCAAAGCTTCAGCAAATTAAAATAGAAGTACGAGCACAACAAGTGAATATGGAAGAAACTCACGCTAATCAAACAATAAAATCTCTCAGAATAAAATGGAACCCACTCAAAGGTGTTTTTACGTTCATCATTGATTATCTTGAAATAAAGAAGATAGAAAAATTTTTCGATCCACTGGGTTTTTTAGACCCAGTGATATACATTCATGAATTTGAAACTTTGGTGAAATGGACCACTGATCTTATCGGAAAGTGTTCATGAGCCTGATAACACGGATATCAAAATATCCGCTACTGAAATTTCAGAATTGATTTCAGCTGAACTCGCATTTACATATCAATACAAAACCGGCGGACGATTTTAGAGTCATTCAACGTTATTCATCGCATGTTAAACTACTAAGATTCACATCATTTTGTCTTTTGTTTTAACAATGAAACACACGAAAGTCGCACAAACAAAAAATTGTTACAACCTGTTATACCCACTAACTTGCAGAAAAACGAAGAAATAAGCCCGAAGAGTTTGCTTAACCGTGGACTCCAATCATTGATTTATCTGGAACTATTCGTGTCGAAGAAAGACTCCAACAAGGCAACTTATCATTCGATAAATATAAGATTCTTATACAAGAGAAGCACCATTTTTCAACAACCGTGTTACACCATAATCACGAAACGTATTTTCATTGTGGTTCACCATTCCAACAAGCGTAGATACGGGAAACATTTTGGCCGGTACATGGCAAAACTTAAGTGTTTGTTTCTGCACAAAGGCGTTGCAACTTAAGTGGTTTTGCAAGTAGTTTGCAAATAGTTCTCTGACCGCCTTAAAACGGGTTATCGCCAGATTTGAAAAACAAGGTAAGATATATAGCAATAAAGACACCAATTTTGTGGGAGCAAACTGCATCCTCCAAAAATTCAGCTCCTATATTAATTCTATCGCCAACGAAATTGTGAGATCCTGTGAAATGAAGAAATTATCTGGAAATTCATCCCACACTGCACTCTTCATCCGGGCGGTTCATGGGAAGTCTGAGTAACGTCGATAAAGTTCTTATGACGATCGGCAAACTTCAAAAATGGAACGAAGGTCTGGTCTAAGGAGTGCCTAAATACTTTGCAGCAACGGTCTAAATGGGGTACCGCTAGTCGAAATATGCATTTAGGAGAATTGGTATTCGTATGTGATGAACATTTGCCACCTACTTCTTGGATATTAGGGTGCATCCCGGAGGCGATCATAAAACCAAAGTTGTCTCCGTCAAAATGAAATACGACGGGATATTACCAATTTATGACCCACACCTATTGATGAATTAAATGAAGATTCTAGCAAAATCAGCAATGGTTTTTGTTGAAAAAATAATTTTTCAACGCGAGGCGGAATGTTAACGATTGATATCAATATTAATTAGACACGGCATCAGTCGGATCATCATTAACTAATAAGTTCAGTTATAAGTTCATTCGTGCACACTTCACGCAATTCATGTGAATCACCACAGATATCCCATTTTGGAAATTCCACGGACTTTTTATTTTGTCGAGTAGTATTTGATTGTGTAATTGTATGCGTCTAACTGTAAAATTTGTGCATAATGTATTTTGGGGCACGTGATTAACACACAAGATCCGTTACTTTAATTATGCCAATCTGTGTCCTACAAAAACGATTTAGTTCTCCTCCAGAATTGGTCAGGATTTATCCTAGAACAGCTATATCTGCCCATTTACGTGCGTTATGAACAAAATCTGTTGAAGTCTCCAGGATTCACTAATCACATACACCATATCAGCCAGATTTAGCAATAGAAAACCCTTAATTCAACCCTATTTTTACAAGTAAAAATTTTGAAATACATTTTATGGGCGATTTCTGGAAATCCCCGAAATCTAGAATCACCCGTAGGGAACCCCCATTTCCTCCCTAATTTCAAAAGATCACTTTCGAAAAACTTTGTGTGGCTGATTTCTGTAAAATCCCACCATTTCATGATTGCGGCTATTCTCCATCAGCCAGAATCGCACATAGAAAATAATTATTTCAACCCTAATTTCAAAAGATCATTTCTGAAAAATTTAAATTCAACAAGTTTAAATTATTAAAGGGTGTTCAAATTTGAGGAGTCTTTTAAAATATTTCGCCGGTTAGTTAAAATGGAGAGATATACAATTGAACAACGTGTTTTCATTAATAAAACTTATTTTAGATATGGAGAAAGTTATTCAGAAATTGGAAGAAAATTTCGTAAGTAGAGAAAATGCTCCGGCAAAACGTAAACTTATCATTGATAAATTTGAAGAAACTGGTTCAAGACCAGAGAAGCGGAATTTATTATTGTATTGCCAAATGACTATGTGGCATTACATCGGCAATTCGTTAATTGGGCCATAGAAAATCAAGAATGAAATGAGAATTCTTCAAGCAAATTATCTTCACCAATGAAGTTTATTTTGCAATTGGCGTCTATGTCAACGAACAAAACTGACGCATTTGGGCTAAAGAAAATCCTAGAGAATTGTTTGAAAAGATAATGAAATCAAAAAAAATGTATGGTGTGGATTTTGGTATGCTGTATAAGATAGCGGAAATTTCGCTACTCGCCGCAAGTGGCAGCACAATCACAAAAGATAATTTATTTTGTTATATAATTACCAGCTGAAATTTATTATTCATTTTGTATCTCTTTTTTCACTAAATAAAACATCCCAGCGGAATAAAATATTATAAGTGATCCTTAAAATGACAAATTGATTGATCTCCGAAGTAAAGGAACTCGGTAAATCAAATCTTGAAATTTAACAATATTCCGTCTTTCCGCCATACTAAACGAATGACGAATGACGAATGAAATTTGGATAAAAGCATTGATCAGGGGTCCAAAACGTAAGAAAAAAATTCTAGGATCAGTTCATGCTGGACTAAACTAGGCCATTTCATAACCAATCCTTTTGAAAATTTAATTTTTTTTATCAATTTATTATAAGTTTTTGGCCAATATCTCAAAAACTTCCACTAGTAACCAATACTTTCGATTGTTTATCTAATAGCTTAGGTCATACTGAGACTACGAGGAAAATTTGGGGAAAATTGATGGATTAGAGTTTTCACTATAATTTTTTGATTTTCTGCGGCCATATAAGTTATTTTCAGCTTTCGGCCGATATCTCAAAAACTTCCACTAGTAACCAATACTTTCGATTGTTTTTCTAATACTTAGGTCATACTGAGACTACCAGGAAAGTTTGGAGAAAATTGATGGATTAAAATTTTCACTATAATTTAATGATTTTCTGAAAAACTGAAAATATCTTATATGGCCGCAGAAAATCTAAAAATTATAGTGAAAATTCTAATCCATCAATTTTCCCCAAATTTTCCTGGTAGTCTCAGTATGACCTACGCTATTTGAAAAATAACCGAAAATATTGGTTACTAGTGGAAGTTTTTGAGATATTGACCAAAAACTTATAATAAATTGATAAAAAAAATTAAATTTTCGAAAGGATTGAATTAGAATTTTTTCTTACGTTTTGGACCCCTGATCAATACTTTTATCCAAATTTCATCGTCATTCTTTTAGTATGGCGGAAAGACGGAATATTGTTAAATTTCAAGATTTGATTTACCGAGTTCCTTTACTTTGGAGATCAATCAATTTGTCATTTTAAGGATCACTTATAATATTTTATTCCGCTGGGGTGTTTTATTTAGTGAAAAAAGAGATACAAAATGAATAATAAATTTCCGCTGGTAATTATATAACAAAATAAATTCTCTTTTGTGATTGTGCTGCCACTTGTGGCGAGTAGCGAAATCTCTTATTTTCCGCTGAGAAATTTCCGCTATCTTATACAGCATGATTTTGGTGTGGTGGCGTAATTGGTCCATATTTTTCGAAAATCAAACTGGCAATGGAGTGAATGGAGCTCGATATCGAGAGATGATTAGAAACCTTTTGTGGAGTCAATTTGAAGATATTGATGTGCAGAATATGTGGTTTCAACAGGACAGTGCAACACAGCAACGGAATCAATCGATCTTTGTGAATTGGCCAATAAGATCAAGCAATTTAACGCCATTGAACTTATGGGGTTTCTTGAAGAGTAAAGTTTATGCGAAAATCCTTAAACTGTTCAACACCTCAAAGACAACATCATCGAGCAAATATCATTAATCGAGCAAATATCATTATGCGAAAAAGTCATTCAAAATTTTGGTAAAATATTGACAGCTCAGCAGGCGAGCTAGCAAAGGAGGTCACCTGAACGAGATTCTTTTTCATTATTAACCGAAACGAATGTACTTTAATTTCCAATAAAAATAAATAAAGATTTCACACAATTTAGAATTTAAAAAGATACCCCAAATTTGAACACTGGTACCGCCAGATATGGTGTATGTGATTAGTGAATGCTGGCGACTTCAACAGATTTTGTACATAATTCACGTAAATTGTGTGATAATCACGTCCGAAATCCCACATTATCTCCCAAAATACATCATGCACACATTTTACCGTTAGACGCACAAAGTTGCACAATAATATTATTCAACAAAAGAAAACCGTGGGATTTCCAAAATGGGATTTCTGTCGTGACTTACACCATTATTCGTTCTTTTTTGTTCATTCTGGTAGTGTGAATCGTAGAAAAACTTGTCTTTTGTGCGATTCACGTAAACATTGGAAAAAAACGTTTATAAAATATACAACAAATTTATTAAGCTTCCATAGGGTTATTAATTGTGTCGAATACTCCAGAAAAGTTAATAATCGATAGGACATTATGTAACAACTCACTCTAGTTTACCGCCATACAATGTTCAAACCAGCACTAAGTTACAATAAATTCCATAAATATAAACTCCAACCTCGTATATCGACTGAAAGCAAAACAAACAATTTGAAGTGCGACAAAAATAAATTTTTCCAAGCTCATTTTTATATTTAAAATTTGTTCAGTTTTATTATACGTCTGGAACATGGCGACAGACATAGAAAATAATCATAATAAGTCGATCCAAATAATATTGGTAACATTTGCAAAAGCTCAATGTAAAATGCGTAAAAAAAATTATTGTGAAGCTCGTGCATGAAATGATATACAGACATGACCAAAATTCAAATCGTGTGCGTAAAAAAAATTTACAAGACGACCAGTATTACGTTAAATTTTCCAAAATTTTATAAATTTAAATAAATTAAATTCAAAATTATAATGGGACGTGTTTCGTCAGAATTGTACCGTAAATCTGGTCACCTGCACTTAGACGAGTACATATACTATTTTAGCGCGTGTATAAAATGAAACATTTCGTTCTATATTAATTCACTTACCTCCCGTTGGCTTATCCGTTTTTGTAGCGTAACATGATATTCCTCCTGAATGCGGGCGCGAAGCTGTTGCATGTAGTTGCGATCGGTCAAACGAACAATGTTCGTACCCATAAGCTTTTCCAGTTGAGCACTGACCCGTGGCAAATTAAAACTGTAACAAAAACGAAAAAAAAATAATCACGTTTTAATACAAAAAAAAAAATCGCACACGAGCTTTTAAGAACGCACGCACCTCTTATTTTAAATTATTTTGACCGATTTAAAACTTGCAATTCTCTTACGGAAATTTCTTTTTCCGTTGGCTTCCAAAATCGAACTGAAATATTATATTTTGTTGATGCCAAATTATATTTCGCTGTACGTGTACGGAAAATCCAACAAAAAACATAACAAGGAAAAAATGTAATTTAAACTAAAGTTGTGGCATGGGAAGCTTTTCATAAATATGTACGTACGTACACAAATGTTTGTTTATTTTTGTAATGTAGCTCGTGTCATTCTTGAATCAGTTAAGAACGACTTTGTCACACGAAAGTAGAATTTATGAGCTTATGAGTTTTATTATAGTGTTTCTGTGATGGTTGTTTTGGAACTTGACGGGGTGGTAGGTAGGTGGTACAATGCCATCTAAATGCACAAATTAGGGGTAAACCCAAATTTGCCAGCCAATTTGATTGGCTGCTTTTTTAGATTTCTATTTTCGTCACATTTATGCAACACTTTCGGTAATGTTAAATATTTTTGGAATAATTCACTTTTTATAGCATTGCCAAAATTACGTAGTTACACGGAACAATTATTCGTTAATAATCATTTATTAACCCTGTTTTTATTACCAATTAAACATGTGAAATAATTTCTAGTTATTTTTAATATTTCGTGCCTATAGAAATGTAGGAGGGCTCTAATTGATAAAGCAACACGCAGAGTTCTAAGAGAAAGACGTTTTCATCTCGGTTAAGAGATGGTTACTTTTCTTACTTAAGCCATCCATCCCATTAAATTTAGTACGTCTAAAGACATTATTTATTAAGTCAATGTTTTATGACAATAAAATTGTTATTTGTGTTTGGTAAGTGTGCCGGCGATGATCTTCTATCTAATACTATGCTGAACAACACAAATTTGAAAGTAACTTCTCCGAGGAATTGCCACACATTACCGAAAGCGTTGAATATATTGAGAGGAATTGCAACGGCTAGGGCTTTGTCGGAATTCCATTTCATTTTTGCTGTTGTCAAAAGTTCGATTGCCGTCCCACTTTTATGAAATCCTATTTGACCATCTGAAATAATTTAAACCCACCACCAAAGCATCGCCTACCCATTCCAACGACATCAATCAAAGATTTTCAATTCAAAATCATTGCTAGCTGTACTTCAGTTCAATGTTATATTTGGCTGCTTTAGTTGCTGTTTCAGGGAAAGTTTGTTAAATTAAGATTGAGAAATGTATTTATGATTTCAATTCAAACAGTGTCCTTAGTCCTAAATATTAAATTTACAATCAATCAGAAATCATTATATTTGTCTGTTTTTGTAAAAGCTAAACATTTTAACATCATTGCAAAAATTGGAAAAGCTCCCACGCAAGCTGCCACTTCCGGTGTACATTTGCAGCCCATCAAATTTCCCAAGGGGTTTCCAATTAATAGAAAAAGATTAAGTATCTAGTTTAATTCCGATTAGTCCATCTGCCTGGTGCGCATTACTTGAGGTCAAATTTCAGTGGTGATTTAAACATTTAGGAAATTTGATAAAATTTTGAAACCTGAATTAATTATGTTTGATATTTGGTTTATAATTTTATTATAAAATGCGTTTTTCGCAAGTACTTACGAACACAACTTTTCAAAATATACGCAAAAAACGAAAAAGCCTGACCAATTTCGGCCAAATATCACTGGGACCTCCCAATTTATGATAAATGCTTAAGTATGAAGTCTTAATTAATCAATCTGACGCTATCAGTACAGGGTCCGGACTATTGTTTATCATCTCAAGTTTCACTTAACTTTTTAAAAATTGATATGGACCGGTATTGTTGCTAAATTAATTTAGAAACTACTTCAAAGTCGTTTTGCTAGTAAATATTTGGAGAAACGAAAATGCTCCTATGAAAGCAGCCACTCCCTGTGGACCGATTTCGGTCAAAAATAGCTAGAATCGGCCAATTTATGGAAAAATGGGGGGATATACCTTTAGTCTGTATCGCACTCAACATAAACAGCGAATTTAAAAAAAAAAATCGAATGGTAAATTTGCAAAAATTTGAAGGTAAGAAAAACTTGAAATTTGAAAAGTGGTGTTCACCAATGCAATGCAACTTTGTATACATAGTCGTTTATAAATATGTATGAGTTCAAAATTCCTCATACAGAAAAGGTATGTTATGCAAATCCATACAAAAATACAATTTATTCAAAAACATGTTCAATACAAAAAACATTTTCTTTCAATCCAAATTTTTTATTTATAAATTTTTAAATCGCATTTCCTCATACCAAAATGGTTTGTGAAGTACAAATTACAATTTATCTAAAAACAAATTCGTCCTAAAACAGATAGCTGGTAAAATAATTGTTGTTGCATAGATCATGTTTTGTATAAATTCGAAATTCCTTAACCACAAATAGTTTTTGACTGCTTTTGGTGACGAATAATTTTTGAATCGTCTTTTGGATTAACTTGAACTTCCTCATATAAATCGCTTCCCAAACTAAAGCGAACTTCGAACAATACCTACATATAGATCTTTAATTTTTGCAGGTAATTGTCTAATTTGAAAATATTCATATAAAATAGTTTTGGACTGCAAATTCGTACAAAAACAAAATCAGTCAAAAAATATTTGATACACAGTGCTCCGCATTCAATGCAACGAAGAACCCGTGGCGCAATCCAGGAATTTTATCAAAGAGCGCAAATGCGTTCTGCCTACTTGACAAACTGAAGGAGATTGAACTAACGAATAGGTTGCAGTTCATCCTCAGTAATAAGAGGTCCCAAACCGAGGTTAGCTTCAGTTATAAAGAGTTTAACTATGTGACAGGTAAAGGTCAAAAATCACCCTTGCCTCGGCTAACCCGAAAAGGAAGTTTGTATTGCTGCGTCACTACTGTTAAATGATAAAGGAATAGCATCTTAAGGACATATTAGTTTCAACTGTTATCAGTTGGCATCCTAAACGAGGCGCTGTTTGATCAAACATGGAAGTTGGGGAAATGTTCTAGAATTAAAGCACTTGACACACAATCCAATGAAAATTGTACAAGAATTTCTTAGTTAATTACAATATATTAACATACCTCAATCTTCAAAGAACTAATCCTAAGGGGTGCAACCATTTGGAAACCATATTTTTCAATGGATCACGTTTTTTACAAATTAAGTACATTGGCATAGTCAAACCTCCAAAAAATTACCCCAAGAAAGAGTGACCGTTTAAAATCGTTGTATTGTACTGGGGCGGTCTAGAAGTTTTTACAAAATAATTGCAATATGTTGGAATGGTTCAATCTCCAAAAGCTACCATTGGATTTCTGCAAATATTTATTCTATGGTATTGGCGGTACTGGATTTTTCTATAAATGAATAGACCTCCAGAAAACTACCCCAAATGAGAGCGAAGCTTTAAAACCCATAGTTTTCTTTAAACTACGTTTTTTGGATGACCTTCAAAATTTACAGTATCGTATTGGGGGCGATACTAAAGGGTGTTTTTTTAAGAGGTTGCCGATTTTTTTTTTGAATAAAACACATATAAAATTATGAAATGACCAAAATTTTTTTTTATTTGGTAGATAATTTTTTTGGCATTTAACATTTAAACACAATTTCTGGCATATGGCTACCACGACTATTTTTCACAAATGTCATTCTGGAGGTCCAATTTTCCAGCACTTTTTCAAGCATTTGAGGGCGTATGTCAGCAATGACACGTTGAATATTGGTTTCCAAAGCGTCAATCGATTGAGGTTTATCCACATAAACCAATGACTTCACGTATCCCCACAAAAAGTAATCGAGTGGCGTCAAATCGCACGAACGCGGAGGCCAATTCACCGGACCATTTCTCGAAATAATGTTGTCGTTGAAAGTTTCTTTCAATAAGTCGATTGTTTCACGTGCTGTATGGCAAGTGGCACCATCTTGTTGAAACCACATTTCATCCATATCCATATCTTCAAGATTTGACAACAAAAACTCATTTAACATGGTTCTGTATCGATTTCCATTCACGGTAACGCGTCGTCCTTCCTCATTTTTAAAGAAATATGGACCGATGATCCCACCAGCCCATAGACCGCACCAAACAGTACATTTATCAGGATGCATTGGTAATTCTTGAACGGCGTGTGGATTATCTTTGCTCCAAATGCGACAATTTTGTTTGTTGACGTATCCATTTAACCAAAAATGCGCCTCACCACTGAAGAGAATTTTACGGTAAAAAAATGGATCTTCGTTCAATTGATTTAACGACCAATCACTGAATTCACGGCGCAAACGATGGTCGTGTGGCTTTAATTCTTGCACCAATTGAATTTTGTATGGCACCAAACCCAAATCTTTACGTAAAATTTTCCATAAAGTCGATGGACAAAGTCCAATTTGCTGAGCACGACGACGAATCGATAAATTGTCGTTTTCTTCGACACTGGCCTCAACGACAGCAATATTTTCTTCTGTACGAACTCTTCTCATTCTTGTCGGTGGCTTGGCATCCAAAAGAGTGAATGTAGACCGAAATTTGGTAATTACGTTCTTTATGGTGGTCTCTGACGGACGATTATGTGCACCATAAAATTCACGAAGTGCTCTATAAACATTTTTAATTGAACACTGATTTTGAAAATAAATTTCCACGATTTGAAAACGTTGTTCTGGAGTTAACCTATTCATAATGATTTGCCAAACAATACTGAGTAGAAATGCCACTTTGAGCTGTCAAAACAACTGTCATAAAATAAAACGACATCTATCGGAAAAACAAACCTCCTAAAAAAACACCCTTTAGAAATGGATATAAAATGATAACGGTATATTGGGCAAGTTTAATCGGAACAATTCTACCTCTAAAAAGTGGAACTCTTTAAAAACCATATTCTCGGTTTGACCTATACCAACATCAAATTTGATAAAACATGCTGTACAAATGGATGAATTTATTAAAACAGACACACCGACGATTTTGATGAATAATGATGAGAGGTATTCGAATCGATTGCGGTGGGTTCTGATTTAAGAAAAATTCGTTTAGTTGATCTTCCTATGGAGCTCGCGCCCTTTTTTTATGTTTTTTTTGGCTCGCATGATTTCGATAAAAGTGATGAAGGCAGATTTTCAATTGTCCAGTTGGCTCTGGGTTGCTTTCTTTAAATTCTTTACGCTCGCACAATTTTAATAACAAATGTTGTGAGCGAGTGTCAGGGGTCGATCGCGCCGGGTCCTGATTGCCGGAAAATCAGTTTAAAGGGTTGTAAGGTGGAGCCCGGTTCCCCTCTTTAATTCTTGCTCTTACAAGGTTTTTTAATAATTGCTGGCGGAACATTTTCTGGTAAAAAAACTCGATTGTGATATCGGTAAAATTTATTTATGGAGTCATCCTGTGGGGCCGGGGGCCGGAGGCTTGGTGTCCTTTTTAACCATTTTATTTGGCTTGGGCGATTTTGATAAAATCTAGGGGACTGATTTTCGAATGAAAGAAAACGATTATAAAATCAGGTTTGATATCTGGATAATTCATTTAGGATTCCCTTGAAAAACCGAGATGTCGCACCACACCATATTGCGTTATATTGCACCATGCTGCGAGATATTGCATCATGTTGCGTCTCATTGCACCATGACGACAGATGTTGCACCATGTTGCAGCATTATGATGGAACATAGCACTAGATATTAAATTAACATAAAACACAAGCCCCAACACGAAGCAACTGGAAACAACATAGTACAAAATCGCATGACATGGTTCAACATCACTTAATATGGTACACATGACACACATGCTGCAACATGGTGAAATATTGAGTGATTTTATACTATGTTGTGACCTGTTGCTCCGTATAGGGTCTTGTGTTTTTCGTTAATTAGATATCTGGCGTTATGTTCCATCATAATGCAGAATGTTGCACAATGTTAAGTTGGTTGAGTTGTGGCGACATTATATGGTGGCATCAATGGCGTTTTTTGATAATATTGATTGTTCACATTTTTTTGTCTCACTCTAATTTGATGTCATCTATGCTGCTCGTTTCTTTTTATTTAATATTTTTTGCGGCTTGCGTGATTTGATTTGATAAAAATTGGTGAGGGGAATCAAAGGCCAAGAATCGATTTCGATCGGTGCTGATTTCGGGAAAATTCGTTCATGAGGTTCTTTGATTGGGCCTGAGACCGTTTTTTAAATTTTTTTCGGCACGAACGGTTTAGATAAAAATTGCTGTGAAGAAGATTTTCTAATGACAGCAATGGAATGCGATGAGCCTTATTTTGGGAAAACTCATTTAATACCCTTGTGTCGAACGATATTTATTAAAATGGATGAGATAGGTTTTCAAGTGCTAAGAATCTCTCATCTCAATCTAATACAAATTTTGCACACGCCTCAGGAAAATTGTCAATTTAAATAAGCCTAAGTCATTTATTAATCGAGTACAACTCTCGTTGTGGGGTAAACATAGCATCGGATTCCAAAATGAGTTCCGGGTGTGATTTTGAAAAGTGAATAAATTTGGTGGAACGAAAACCTTTCTCAAACGAAGAGTATGGAACTCCAGTTGATACTATGAAAATATCCAATTTGATTGAAACAAAACCGTATGTTCCTTTCCATACGTTGAAGCATAGAAAACGATGGTCCGTGAATATAATAGGAACATCTTCAATTTTGTCGCATCAACGGTATTACAATTAAAAATGAACTTTCGAATTTTCATATGTTTATACTTGACAAAGAAAATGTTGGACAAGCGACGCTCGGTTTTCCAATAACTGTGTATTGAACAGATCAATAAACAGGGGGAGTTGTGCATCTCAACTTGTCCATCATAGTCAGTAGTAGAAAATTTTGTCCTTGTTATTTTATTTAACTCGTGGAAATCGAAAATATAGTTGCTGATTACAGCAACTGGAACAGAAGGTTAATAAGATTTCCGAAATAAAAAGAGTGTCACCCCCACCTCGACTCCTCAGCCATACTGCATACTATGCGACATATGATCGTTTAGGTCAACTTGGCATATCTTTTGAGAACATTTTCCGGTATTAGGTTTTGCCGAGCGGAGATAATGTAGCCTTGTTAATAAAGCAATTGTGAGGATTTTATCAATCTTGGCTAGTTCGATTGTCTTATCGGAACAACAAATGACGAATTTTTTTTGAAGACATATACCAATTCGATCTATTAGTGGTGTTTTGCCCTAATCTCTGCAAGTGGCTTTTTATTGGCTCATACTGATAAAATAGATTCATCCGCTCGGTAAACCTAGCGTGAAATGTTGTCTAAAAATAAGCAAATTTGATCTATATGGTGGTAAATTGCAATAAACAATTCTGTTAAAGTTCAAGAATCAGGTTCCGTCAAATTTATCACAGCAGAACACGCCCTCAAAAATCGATCAAAATGTATCAAGTTAGCTCCATGTAGTAACTTCCTGTAAAGCAATTTGATGTATTAAGATCGAGTTTTGTGGGTGTTGAATGCTGCAAAAAATTCAGGAGTCACAATTTCATATAGAGGAAAGTAACGCGATGCATTTTGATCGAGTTTTGTGGAGGTGGGCTATCTTTATAAATTCATGGGTATTCATTTCTGGTACAAAATGAGCTGTTTCATCTTATTCGAGGAAAAGCTGTTACATTTCTAGCAAGCTTATAACCTCTACAGAGAAATATGATTTTTAAAGATGTTCAGTGTTGTAAAATTTTCTCGTTTCTCGTCAAGTACGTTACAATGATTTTAAACGGTCGCTCCTGGTTGGGATTGGTTTCTTTGGGTACCACTCCCAGAACCATAGAATAAATATTAGTAGCAATCCGAGAAACATGGTTCAACGAAAAATATGGGTTTTAAATGATTGCCTCCTTCAGTAGTTTTTAGGGATTGAACTATGTCAATATGTTGTAACTAGGTTGTAAAAAATTCAAGTACCACCCTCACTACGATACAAAAAATGGTAATAAAATACTAAAAGCGTGGTGTAATGAAAAATATAGTTTTCAAAGGGTTGTACCCTTTAGGGTAGTTTTTGGGGAACTTGAGCTATACCAATATATTGTAATTGCTTACTACGCTCATTTACATATGAATTGTTGTTTAAAGAGAGACGCCTGTGTAACAAATTTTTTATTAATTTATAATCAATTCTAATACCATTTTCATTGGATTGTGCTACATGTGCTGAAGCAGCACTAGAGTCATAACAAAATTACGGTTTCTTTTAAAACCATGCCGTTAAGTTATTCAAAATTCATTCAGTTCGTATTAATCATCCCCAGTATTCAGAAAATATAAAATAATAAAATATGCTTAATTAGTTATTATTATTTATCGTATAACATTTAATTTAGTGCCATCTATTGACAACTGATACAAACACCGTATTAGTATACCCAGTAAATATATTCAAACTATGACTCAAATTGCCTAAAATAATTCTAGATGAAAAAACTTTTATTAAAACAAATATAATTAATTAAACTTAATTTGATTTTCAGCAAGGCTTCCTGTAAAAAGTATGGCGAGATTTTGGTCGGCTATAAACAGAATTTGATTAACTATGTATAAACTTGCTAAATTGCAACACACAAAAGCTTTCACCTTTACAAGTATAAACCCGTTTTTCCTTCATCTTGACCAATGCAATTTCTAATCCGATTGAGAAATCAAATACAACAGTAGATAATAAGCTTTCTTCTTTCTAACTATTTACACATTTTAGAGAAGGCAAAAATCATGCAAAATTGAATTTTCATTAATAATTCGTAATACTTTCTTAAGATATTTGTAAGATATGTAAGCTTTTAAAAAGTTTTGTACATCGTAATATTACCCAAGAGGGGACATTTGTTCAGGGCACTACATCTTATGAAGATATTTGTCATTATCAAGGTTATATACATAATTAAATTATGTTCGGATTAATGGTTAGTAAAAGCCCATTGAATCCTAGCCATCATGCTAGGATGACAAATTACGGAACTGCTACCGATTAAGGGATGCTAGCATGCTAAACAATTAAATCTTTCTTTGGCTTAATTTTCCAAATTTAAGTTACGCCCGAATAGATTTTCATCTTAGTTGAAATATAATAAAAATATATAAAAAAATATATAAATAAACTTTACGATATTTAAGATCTAGAATATTTACCTAGCAATCCTCCTTTATGATGAGCTTTGATTTTACGTTTTATACTAGATCGATGGACACGAGGAAACTATTAAACTATTCAACAAAAAATCGTTAATATCAATGTCAATTTTCCGGAATGGAACGAATATCACTTGCTGCTATTAATTATCCGCCCTGTCAAAATGTTTATTACGAAATATACGCTAGAAAACCTAATCATATGGGTTCCCTTAAAAATATGCCTGGTACCTCTTTACACACGCAAGACAACAAACAACTTTCCAACAATCGAGCAAAAACACCGTACATCAAAACACATTAATGGGGAAAGCATAATCCAATATATTCTACCCTATTTACATCGTAGCTTTTCCAATTTTTCATGTTTTCTGATAGACTTTTCATTTCGGTTTTATATGTCATGATTTATGTATGAAATACTTTACACCCATTGTCATTGTGAATGAATAAATTTTCCCTTTTTATGTATGTTGGATTCTTCTATCTACAATAGTTTGCTCGATAAAAATCGAATCGAATATGGAAAATAAGTTGAGACAGTTGTAAGAACTTTAATTAAAATCTTGCCACACGCTGAATGGTATGTAGGTGTTTGAATAGCATAAATGAAAATGTTAGTACATAGAATAGAATTCTTACGTAAATTGGAAATGAATCAAAAACCACCTTGACCCAATTTTTGTAACGCAAAGTAGTTTTTATCTATATTTCATATAAGAATTACCACTATGCATATATAGGAAGTACACCAACAATGTTGCAGCTACATAATTTATTACTATATATGGTTAGGTTTGGTTTGTATTTATGTTCCGTGTAGGCGGTTATTCGCTTAACCAACCATATAATGTCGATATAAATATTGAACAGATGGAATTTACTTTCATTTATGTATCGAGTTTGGATATAAATAAAACGATATCGTATCGAAACTGATAATGCCAAATACCTTCAACCCTTATTGCTATTTATGTAGATCTGTATTATATTGCTTACAGCCAAACCAAATTTAAAATTTATAAAGAAAAATTTTTGGGTATAAAGTTCGTTAAATATTTATGCTTTTGGAAATTTTGCATATATCGATTATTATGCAATATACATAATTGCATAATATTCAGCAGCTCTAAGCACACACCAATGGTTTAAAATTCTAATTTTATTTAATTTTATTGTCTGTTTCTCCTTTATACCAAAGTTCATCAAACTTGTTGGTTGGGGGGAGGAGCAAATATATATTTATCTGTCCTAATATATAAATTTTACGGAATATTTAACCGGACGGGCGAGGTACGAGTATCGCATCGAACGATTGGGAGTAAGATTGTATTGCGCGTAGATAGGCCTATAATTCATGTAAGATTTTCAAAGTGAGATTTTCAATTGCTTAAAGGCAAACAAAGAGTACAGAGAATGAAAGAAAAGGCGTTTTCGGTAGGCTGAAAATTCTGCTTTGGTGGAAAAGGTTATTAGCATTCATCCCCTATTGCCCATAAGCCTTTGTTTATCCTTGATTTACTTTAGCTAATGGTATTATGATACTGGCTTTTAGCCGATTTTTTCAGCCGCTGAAACTAGTAAAGATAGAAAGAGTAACCTGCAGTAGACCACCACATTTTTATGTGACAGCTGATGTCTATTTATAAAAATATTAAACAAGTGAGTATAGAATCGTGTGTATCAAAACATATCAAAACAATTGTTTTAATTATAAAATTACAAGTTTAAAATTATATCGACTCACCGATTTCGTGACAACATATAATTGAACCGAATTTGATTTACAGAAAGGTCTTTATTGGAATATGACGAATACAAATGGCGAGACTACTTCAGTCCCAGGCAACTAGTACGGCGGTGTTATAGGCATAACTTTTCGCTCTTTATCACTTTTTAAATCGGATCTCGGCCAAATCCCCGCGCCCCAATACGTCCGTTGATTCCAACACCTACATAAATAAATCTGTTTCCACTACTGCCCTGCCCTTCTTGTTAGAATTCGTATATACGAGAGCGGAGTGAGAAGTCTGGTAAAAATGAAACAAGGAATAATATTTTCGGCCAAAAAAAAAAAGTTTTTCAACGTAGTCAGTCGCCTTTAGCTCGATATACTTCTACCAACATTTTTCCAATTTTTCGATCCCTTGCAAATAATTCGATTTCTCTAACCCTTCAAAATAGGCGTTTGTAGCATTGATGGTCTCCTCATTAGAGCCAAATCTCTTTCCGCCGAGCCATTTCTTAAAGTTCGGAAACATGAAATAGTCGCAGGGAGCTAACTCTGTAGAATATGGTGGATGTGGAAGCCTTTCGAAGCATAATTCATGGATTTTGGGCATGACAAGTACACACGTGTGCACCCGTGCATTGTCTTGATGGAAGATAACTTTCTTCTTCTTCCGTTGACTGTCCTCCCCTTTTGAAGGTAATCGATGTGGATTATGCCGCGTGCATCCCAAAAAACTGTGGCCATGAACTTGTTGGCCGATAAAACCGCCTTAGCCTTCTTCGGCGCACATTCGCCAGTAGAAATTCACTGTTTAAACTGTTATTTGGTCTCCGGTGTATAGTGATGGATCCATGTCTCATCTACAGTTATGAAACGACGCAAAACTCCTTTTTTTTCGCTTGAACATCGCCAAACCTGCCTCTGAAGTTGTCACACGTGTGCGTTTTTGGTCGATTGTAAGCAAACGCGACACCCAACGCGCGGATAGCTTTGTCATATTCAAATGTTCGTGTAATATATTGCACACATGTTCATCTGAGATGTCTACTATCTCAGCTATCTCGCGCACTTTCACTCTGCGGTCTTGCAATACCGTATCGTATGGATTTTAGTAAACCATTTTTGGTGTGGTAACTTCATTTGGGCGTCTTCCTGAACGTTCGGCATCAGTTGTGCTTGTACGACCACAACGAAAATCAGTAAACCACTTGTGAATCAAATTAATCGATGGTGAAGGGTCCCCAGCTTTGTTTTGGTTTGCGTAATGGTTTTTCCACGCAAAAAATAATGTTTAATTAACACAAGAAACTCACTTTTTTCCATGTTTTTCAAAAAACAATGAGTTGTCTGTTTCAATGGCTGTCAAAATTGAACTAAAAGACAGATCTGTCTGAAAATTTTAATTTGGTCTAGTGACTGATGGTATTGTCACTGGGATTTGATTTTTGTTTGTCATGGCTAGTGTGTATACACTAGAGCCTTGCATCGGATAGTAATATCCGCGGGTATCCGCAACCATCCGCTATCCGCGGATTAAAGCGGATGTATTCGCATTAATTTGTGGTGGATGAGTGTCCGATGCGGATTTAGAACTCTCATCCGCACAATGCGGGGTTTGGCCCTCAAATGAGGTTACAATATCACATCACGCTGATTTCAGATGAATGATTGATCAGTTCATTCACTCCTAGCCAGAGATCTCAAGGCTGCTGGAATGGGCAGACTGCTTCTGTCAATTTTATCAATCACTTATGTTCTGTTGCGCGCCGTCTCACCAAAATTGTATAGACTTTTCATCAAAATTAAACAATGGGTTCCTAAAATACTGGCGGTCGTACCGATCATAGAAATGGTTCAAAAAGAATACAACTTAAACTCTTGTGTGCGGATGCGGATTTTAAAAATTTTCGCGATTGCGGACGCGGATAAATTTATATTTTTTTCGGCGGATGCGGATCGGATGCGGATACGAAAAAACGTATCTGCGCAGGGCACTAGTATACACTCACTTTCATTAAAATTATGTATACGTATTACTTTTCTCCCTTCATCTGGATTTTTCAGCGGCTGAAAATGTCGGAAAAAACCCGATTAATAGCTGTAAACCGTGATATTTTTACGCAAAAATAATTGGTGGTAATTCAAACAATCTGTGTTGAACTGTGTTTATTTGCTGACATTCATTACAATGTCTTGCTACATTTACGGACATCGTTTCATCTAATCTCTGCGATTGCCAATTTTGTTACGATTGTAGCGGGCACGGTCAAGCTGCGATTAACTCAATTAAAAAGTACACCAGCATTTGCTTTTTTGGCAACTGCTGTATATCGTTGATCACAAACAATGACATGTTCAAGATTTGGAGGAAAATGGATGTGCTAGTGGATAAACCCGCTGACAATCTGGACGTAAAGGAAAATTGAATCGAAGGTGGCTGAAAACCGTAAACTAATCAACGCATTGACAAACAAACTCGCTGATGATAATTCCAACCCGACAACATCTGCCAAACGTGTCAAGCCTAGCTCTAATATCCATGATGTATCGACGTCGCCACAAGCTATTGTAGGATCGGGGCCTCCCATCGACTCTATCAAAACTGTCTCAACCGATTAGATCGTTAGCTATGTCTGCGATAAACTTCAAAATTGTCCGCCAGGAGACGTAAAGTGTAGGTTATTATTACCCAAAGACCGCGTTTTGAACAGCTCACTAACGTTCGTTTCAATTAAAATTGGTTGGAGGCTGGATTTAACCTGCTTACCAATTCTGACTTTTGACCTGCTGGTGCTTCCGCCCATTTACAATTTATTCACGCATATCAAAAACCGGACTGTGGCCACGTTTCAACAGCCGAAGTAGCTAATGCGTTAACCATCACTTCATCTAATACCATCAACGCCTACACTTTTATCTATCCGAGGTAAAACCAGAGATTTCCACTTAGACATACTTGACAATGATTTTGATGTTTTAATAATCAGCGACACCTGGCTTACGATTAATATGTTATCCGAAAAGTACTTTCCATCAGACTATGTCGTTCATAGAAAGGATAGATATAATTTTGACACCAGTTGTAGGGGCGGTGGTGTTTTAATTGCTGAGAAGAATTCAGTCTCCAATGAGGTGATCGCCTGCCATCCCTGCCTTTATGTCATTGGCGTTCACATCAGACTAGCTTACAATACCTCAATTGTTGCCGTCGCCGTTTATATTCCTTACTGACTCGACCGTGATGTCTACAGCACATTTATCAACTACATCGACTCAGCCGTTATACCTTCAGTCCGCCCGTGTGATCAAATTATCATTGTGGGTGACTTTAACTTACGCGGTATATCTTGGAACGATGTCGACGGTGTGTTCTCCTCATCCTCAACCAACGAAATCGATTCTATCGATTTTATCTTTAATATTCTTTCGATTTTATTAACTTGGATATAATTATCAACACGTCAGTTGAAAACGTATGTTTCTAGTAGAATCAGTGAAAGTTAAAAAATACCATGTCGGTAACTTGGTTGCACATATAGTCTGAAATGATTCTTGCGGATGTTATTTCAAGAGGTGTTTTGCCTGACGAGCTGAACTAAAACAGAATGGCCGTTGAAAGTCATGATTATCCTGATTAGAGGTTTCAATGTCGAGTATCGATTACCCGGAGTTTTAAGAAATTTGCACTACTCGATTACCGTGATATTTTGATCGCGTACTTGGGTAACGTCAATTTTCATTTTCATATTCGTAACGGTGAAATATGAAGGAATCATTAATGTTGAAAGCCATCTATGCTACAACCAAGCCATGCATTTGGCCATGCTTGCCATATATAAAAATTCAAACATCGAAATCGAAACAAAGTATCTTCACGAAGAGAGCGATGATGATTTCGTAAGTTTCAGCGATGGAGATGAAGTCGATGATGACGGAAACTTAATTTGTGAAATCAATTCCGTAACAATAATTAAACGCCATAATATTAAGGAAGTATTAGCCAAAATGAGGAGACCATAAAATAAAGGATTGGCAATTTGGGCCTTTTGGACTGCAAGATTCGTTGGAACACTCTGTTTTTGGACCTATGTCCGCCAATAAATTCTACGCTTAATTAACTTGGCGTTGAAAAAATTTTAGACAATCAACTGGCAATTTTAACCGAAGCTTTACGCGTTCGTGAACCCCTAAAGATTGCTGTAGCAGAATTAAGTGAACATGATTCATTCCAACTGCCAGAAAAGTTGAATACTTTATTATCACAAGCGGTGTTTCGTCTCGCCCTATTTTTCATTGAGGAACCTATCCGAAGCAAAACGGCTATCTTTCCTTTTCTTCAAAACTATTATAAAACAAACGCCCAAATTATTATGTCCACTGGCCATTACTAACAATCCGTCCCACTTCCACGGCATGTGAACATGTATTTTCTGTGCTACCTTAAAAGCGCACTGATTACTCGACTACCCGGGTAGTAATAGAGTCGAGTATTTTGGAAACTCTAATTCTGATATTCTTTAACTAGTTTCTTTAAGGTAGTCCAAGCAGATCTATTTACAGTCGAAATTAAATAATTAAATCATAAAATTCATTAAGGCCGTTTCAAACTCAACTGTGTCTCAAATATGTATATCCGTTTCTGGATTGGGATGAAATTATGACAGTTGGAAGACGTTTGACTAGCGGCAATCTTTTAAACGATGCAAAAAATGAAATCTGTTTGCCAGATTTTAATCTAAATATCGATCTACACAATTTTTGATGATACACGTGCAAATAAAACCATTGCCACAATCCAGTCAGTTGCACTATGCCATCAGCGGTTCTGACCAATTAATAAAATATTGTGTCGAATGCCATCGAGCAAAAGCCACGGCTGCAACAACCCATCACGGATGCTCTATCAGAAGGTCGTGTGATTTTTATATATACGTGCGTATTTTATATACGTGGCGTTTATTTGTTTCAGTACAAATGCCGTGCACAATGAAATCTTCTCGGACCCCTGTCAATCAACAGTTTTCCCGTTACCTTAGATCGACTCACATCAACAACAGGCAAACCTTTTGAAATTAATTCATAATTAAAATACGCGAAAATGTGAAAATACATACAGTCCACATCGCAACAGGTGAAATTGCAACAAACTTTTCCAACCAAAAAATTATTATGAAATCCCTATTCGAATGAAAATTGTTTATCTAATCCTAATTTATTCAAATATGTAGATATATAAGATTAGATAGAACGTTTTCCAAAATATTTTCATCTACATTTACATTTTTTAATTACCACCCTTCGCAGCTACGCCTCGGAAAAAACATATACACAGGTAATAATGTAGGCCAAGGTAAATATTAATTTTGAAAGGATGTTATATAAAATTATGTATAACGAGGGAGAAATTTCTCGAAGCTGTACGACGTTAACATGCACAAGTTCATCGACACTACATAAATCACTATTTATGTCTGTTTTAACTTACCTGTGGTACAAAACTAACATTACAAAACAAAACTTAGTAAATAAATAACCTGGTAAACTATTTTAATTTGTTAGCAAAAGTTTCGAATTATTTATTGCCGCTCAATGTTGCATACATATAAAGCTTTTGTGTTAAAAACCATTTAGCTTTGCTTTGGAATTTCATAAGCTTGTACTTGTCACTATTAAAACGAACGAAACTTCCCTCTTTTATTGGGTGGTGGAAATTAAAAAGTTTTTTTTCCGTATATTATCATGAAAATGCTGTTTCTTTTTTGTATTTATTTTACATTTTGATTGTTGTTGTAATGCAAACTTTTGGATTCGAAATAATTAAATTTTATGAAGTCTGGATAGACTGAAAAAATTTAAATTTTTGGGGGTAAAGCACTTGACGTGGGTGAAGAGCGAATTGTTGATTTTATATCAGAAGCAATTTACTTTCCGAAATTTCCATCTTTAAGGGTGTTTTTGATGTATACTTTTGAACATAATCTTAACATATTAAATAAAAAAATTCTACTCAGTCGTTTCCCTCTTCCGGACAGAAGCTGTATAATGGCAAAGTTGTTGCTTTTGATACTAAACAAGAAAAGTTTTATTAATCCTGCGTTACTAACGCTTTTCGAACTTACCTGGTTGGATAATTTAATTTATATCTTTGAGATCTTAATTCATTTGAAACAAAATAAACAAACAAACAATTGAAAGGATGTGGTAGTGTAGTTTTAAAAGTTGCCGAGATAAAGTTTAACCGCGTTAGTAACAAACGACATTGTGGCCAATAGCCGATTTACTTTTATCACGAATGTATATAAATCTCGAACACACCACATTTCATTTCTAAAGCTAAAAATTAAACCTACCGGATTATTGTTAAAAACTGTTTTGTATAATCAATAAACATTGTGACCGCCTAAATTTCAGAAAACCAGCATGATCAACCCTTGCTCAAAATTTAATACTTTTCGACATCATTAGAAAAATTGAAATAGGTCCTGAAATGTTGCTACTTCCAACCCATAGATTTTTACCATGTTGCTACTTCCAACCCATAGATTTTTTGCTGAAATAAAGTTATTTTGTTATATTTACGGAAATGAAATTTAATTTACTATCTTTGATTTTAATCGGTCTTTTCGAGAAGGAATATTATCTCGTACTTGTCAAAACAATTTCAAAATAGGAAAAGCTGCTATGGAACCGACCACTTTAAAAACATAAACAGAAAAAAATTTGGAGATATCTATCATAAAGTTACTTAATGTTCCGCTAGGAGCCATTGCTTTACCTAAACAAACTGTTTTAATGACAGCCGCTTGTTTTGCATAGTAATCGTGTTTTAGACGAGAACGGTCTTTCGGAAGTGGTAGTTTCCATAGGATCTTTTTCGTTTTATGTAAATATTTTGAAAGGTGTATAGCACTTTTGATACAGTTTCCCTGGCGTCAAGGGTGGTCTTGGTTTGTCACACATCTTAACGAGATGAGTGAACACTTCAATATCCAGTTAGTCTGGGTTTTGGGCCATTCTGACGTTGAGGAGAATTGCAGAGCAGACGAATTAGCAAGGTACGGTACGACTCTCCAACTGCAACCAGGGAGAAAATATGTAGGAAGGCCTATATCTGGGCTGAAAGCAGCATGATGGGTCGCCAGTCAGACTGGTAGGCAGCGAAGCAAGTATGGCCTAAACTGAGCTTAAAGCGATCCAAGATGTTTATCACACTAAGGAAGCGTGATTTAGGTAGAATTGTAAGGGTACTTACCCTTACGTCTGGATGCAAATGACTTCTGCAGAAGCTGCAAGGACGGGGAGGAGTAGGAGGAGACTCTTGTTCACTTCCTATGCTCATGTGTCCTGCGCTAGCTGACAGAAGACATGATCACTTGGGCAAATACACTATGGACAGCCTCTCTGATATCAAAACCTGTAATGTGCGAAATCTCTTACATTATGTGAATAGCACTAGATGGGTTTAAAGGGAGTTCAATGATGTCGGATTCTGTGGTGTCACAATGGGCCAAAACTGACCTAAGTGTGCAATAACAACCACTGAAACCTAACCTAACCTAACCTAGCACTTTTGATAGAACGGTTAAAACCAAAAGATGGTAAATTAATTTTCAAATAAAATAAGTTCAAATCATTTTTTAATTTTATGATGAAATTACGAGTTTAGAGAAAAAAACTTTAATTCCCCAAAATTAGATATCTCTAAAGATCAGGCGGATTAGTTATTCGGAATGAAAGTTCATTATTCAACTTTTTCTTACTATTAGTTGGGAGCCCCTTGCGTTAAGTTTAGAATAGGTTTTCCGGAATTTAAACAGGAATAACAATTTTCGATTATAAAAGCCAGTTTTATCAAAATTCTGGTAAGTTTAAATTTTCACTTTACAAATCAAGTGGGGTGTTGGTCGCAACATATTCATCTCTCCATTTTTTATATGTTACTAACGCGGATAAAATTTTCTCAGGCTACTTTTAAAACTACCGTATCCTTTCAATTGCAAAACTCAATCTGATGCATGAAGATTGAGATTAGATTACATGAAGTGTAAATTTGGTTTTTTGATCGTCATGGGTAAAATTTAGCAAACCGAATTAATTGCAATCGTTTAGGAATTGGCCGATTTTTAATTGGTATAAAAAATTGTAAATATTTGTCCAAAATTTATATTGGAGATCGAAACTTTCTTACGAACCTAATTTAGTTCCTATGAATATTTCGTACAGGATCCCGTACAGGTCTCGATATCGAAAGTAAATTAGAGCTTCTTTCTTTTTGTTAACCAGTTTTGTACCAGGGCCACATTTTTCTAATTACTATGGTTCGAAAAAATAATGCATCGTGTCATGTGCTGCGTGCTTTCCTTTTCAAAACTATTTTTATTTTATCTACACTCGCGAGCAACTAAATCGACTCAAACCTTCAGACCTCACAGAAAGGCGATTTTTTTTTAAAACAGCTTAACCGATTTTCACAAGACATTTAATGAAAGCCTGACATTTTTACTTTAAAACTTTTATAATGAAGCCAAAATTGGAGATTATGAAAAAAATTCAAACAAAACAAAAACAATTTTACTGGTTAGTACTTAGTAGTGCTCGTTCCCCTTGCATTTACAATGGTTTGCACGTGGTTTTGATAAAGACTTGGGAATCTCACCCCACTCCTCATTAAACACAATCTTGAGTTCTGATATTAGATGGCACTGGATTTCTGCCACGGACTCTACGTTCTAGTTCGTCCCATAAATGCTCAATTGGATTCGTGTCTGGACTGAGGGCTAGCCACTTCATCGTCTCGAGTTCAACCTCATCCATGAACTGCCGAGTGGTTCGAGCTGTGTGACACCGGGCATTGTCATGCAGTAATATGCAATCTTCCCCTATATATCCTGCGTAGGGTACGGAGGAGGAGAATGTCCTCGATATATCTTTCAGAGGCCAGACCTCCTCTACGGCCTCCAACAGGTACGAAAACAAGATCTGTTTTCCCCTCTCTCGTACGAGACTGTCTCAGCAAAATAGCACTGCGAGAGTCGCTCTCCTAGACCTGTTGTATAAGATAGCGGAAATTTGACAGCGGAAAATAAGAGATTACGCTACTCGCCGCAAGTGACAGCACTATCATAAAAGAGAATTTCATTTGTTATATAATTACCAGCGGCAATTTTTTATTCATTTCGTATCTCGTTTTTCTCTAAATAAAACATCCCAGTGGAATAAAATATTAAAAGTGATCCTTAAAATCCTTAAAATTGGTTGATCTCCGAAGTAAAGGAACTCGATAAATGAAATCTTGAAATTTAACAATATTCCGTCTTTCCGCCATTTCTTAAAGAATGACGATGATATTTGGATAGCAGTATTGATCAGGGATTTTAAAGTAAGTTTTGACGCTGATAGACCAGGCCTCTCCTATCACTACCATGGAGACATATCCTGCACTCGTCAGTGCATAGAACGGACTTCCAAGGTGACTTCCGGTGGTGGTGTCAATTTTGAGCCTCTAGTGAGCCGCCTTGAAGTGAGGTTGGCTTCCGTCATGCGTTTTCTTACTGTCCATTGCCTAACGGAAATCTCGAACTTGGCTTAGCTCCTGCTGCACATCGACGCAGTTCCAGAAACCTTCATGTTTAGCTGACGAGCGACTTCTCATTGATTGCGTCCTTCGTGCAATAAAGCGGGACTTCTTGTGCGGCTTTTTCTGGAGTAGTATCAATAGTTTTGAGGAAACAACGAATGAAACTGGTAGAAATTTAGGAGAGGAGAGAGTACTGCAGGAGATTGCAGTACGCCAATTGTTTGCGCCGAAACATCGCATTTTGTTACGATTGCTTTAATTTGAAAAGTACTGTATAGATTTTAATGATAAAGGTGTCCGTGTTAAGATAAAATACTAAGCTGTCAAAAAAAGTTATTTTACGAAAATCGGTTAAGACATTTTAAAAAATACGCCTTTTTGTACGCGCGGCGGTTTGAGTCGATTAGTTGCTTGCGAGTGTAGTTTATACAGAAATCATATGAAAGCCTAGTTTTATTTGTTTCAGATAATGATGGCCAATTACTATATGGGTTTTGGGTAGACACAAGTTTACATCTACATTATATTGTATTCAAGGGAAAACAATTAATTAAAAATGTATTTCAATTTAAATATTTTTTTTAAATTTTAACTTCCTAACTTAGATACACTTGGTCGAAAAAATCTAAATACGGCTTTGTTGTTTATTCGCTTTCTCTTTCACTATTCAAACTTGTTAACAGTAGCTTCTTACACTCGTTCTAAGTGTATATTTCTATAATTATAACCAAAAGATCACTATGACCCCTGTCGGAATGCAGAACTTATGGGCCGATCCATCTTTCATGCCAGTACTAGAGGCTGGCATGGAACTATGCCATGTGCAGATGGTTCTATGAAAATAGGACCTATAGCTGTACGTCCTCGAATCGGCTGGCAACGGCATTAAAGCAGGGCGTGAAAAGCAAACCGCAAAAGAGTTGGAAAAGCGTGGGCCTCAGAACATATTGCAAAGATAATAAAAAAACGTCCATCCTAAAATTATTCCTCTATTTAATATTTATTTTAAAAAATCTAAAAATTTTAAATAAATCTAAGCCGATTAATTTATGGGCTCAAGTTCTTGTATTTTATGCCGTCGCGGACAAGGCAACAAATACCGACAGCAATAGCTCAATTGCGCAGGGCAAAACGGTATATGCTGTCATTTACATAATGCCTCATAGGACATATCAGGAATTACCGACAACAAATGCAATTTATGCGTCCCTAAAACACACTACAAATTCAAGTTTTTTCCAGAGAAATAGGGAAACCTCATAAATAAAGGCGGTTTTATGGTTGGTGTTCTTTTCTTCGTTCATTCGTTCTGACAATTTTTTCGACCAGTATTCTCTTGTGAAAAAATGTAGGAGAAAAAAATCGTCATTTTGGAGCAATATGATTCGACGAAATTGTCAGAACGAACGAAGAAAAGAACACCAACCATAAAACAACCGCCTTAAATGTCTCGTAGTTTTTCTCTGTGTTTTTTGGGTTTCGGGAAAAGACAACACGGCATATGTCGTCAATAATCCATATAGTTTTCAGTAGTAAAAATATTGTGGTACGATCAACAACTTTGTTTTATCGAAGCGTGTGAAATATTATTTTTATTTTGAAAGTGTTGATACCGGTTGGTAAAATTTTCTCGGTAATTAATAAAGAGTAATATTGAACCGATTATTGAACTAGATCATTTGGATCGAGGGAACGAAATATCCGAGATCCGACAAAATGATTCCGATCAAGAAGATTTAGGTGAACCTATTGTCGTTGAACCTACTATAGCGTTAGAGCAGCGGTGTACAAATTGACATTCAGCCTGACGCAACACCACTACAAGTTTTTGAACAAATTTTTAATCCGTTAATTTTGGAAACGCTCGTCGAAAACTTTGTGAAAGTAACCGCCCAGCAACGAGGAACTGCCGTATTGCTAGTTTTAGAACTACTGATTCCGAGAAAATGTATAAGTTTTTGGGGCTGTGTATGTTGCAATCACAAGCAAAAGCTCCAAAAATACGGTAGCTTTTTTCTAATGATCCGGACGCCGCTTTGAGCAGTTGTTACCTAGCTTTAATTGTAATGTGGATAGCAATGATAATGTAAAACTGAATAAGATAAGTCTACTGTTAAAACTATTTATTCGCAAGAAAGTTTGGAATAAGCTGTACAAACTAACCAGTAGTAATGGTTACTTATTAAATATTGAAATTTGTCAGGAAAAAATGTTGTTTCTAATTATTCCAAAGTGAATTCCATAGTAAATCGACTAGTGGGCCCATTTTTACAAAAAGGACATCATGACTTTATGAATAACTACTACAACTGCGTAGAACTTCGCAACACACTGTTATTCATGAAAACCTACTGTATAGGAACTCTTCGATAGAACAGGAGGGGGAATCCTGTAGAAGTAATAAGCAAAAATCTCACAAGAGGAGGATTTATTTGGTAACAGAAGGGAAACGTATACGATTCGAAATGGAAGGAAAAACGCGTCGTTCTTTGTATCACTACAGCCATTCATCCTAAATTGAATGAAGTCCGAATTAGACATGGTACAGCGTTCATAAAATCTGAAGAAATGCCCACCTACACCAAATACATACCAGGAGTGGATAGAAGTGACCAGATGGTATCATATTACTCATCACCAAAAAAAACATTCGCTGGTGTAGTCCACCATGTTTCACTTATTGGATGTTGCTACCGTGGATTCCTACTTTTTGTACAAGAAAACCTCTGTCTCAAATCAAAGTTTTCCACAATTTGAAGATGTACTCTCTAAAATAGTTACACAAGTGCAAGATTTAGTAGTTACTAATAGGCCGTTTCATAGTAGCTCCACAAATACAGCAACCAACTTTCTTGCGACATCCAATCATTTTGTGGAAAGAATACCAGTTCCCGAAAACCGAAAACGAAAAGCCGTTTATTTAAGATGCAAGAAATGCGCGTAAATGCTTCGAAAAATTTCATGCAAGCTCAAGTCACACTAATTTGTAAAATGCAAAGTATCATTTGCCTGAACTATACGTAATTTAATTAGTTTTTGAAACTAAAATTTTTCTTTGGCAGTTTCACTGTTAGCATATACCGTCATGTAATCGCCTGACATATATAGTCGGACATGATGGGATTAGCCGACTAGTCGGCATATGTCGTCTTGTCATTTGGAATCAATTTTCTTCTTCTAAATGGGCAAGTCGGGAAGTACCGTCATTTAAAAAAAAAAACGGAAAAAATTGTCTAAAAGGCCTAAGAATCACATTTATAGTCTTTATCCGACAATTTTATCTTTCATATTGCGGAAGTTACAATATGTGGCATTCTGCACAACTTCTGGTGAAAAAAGTGTCTGCGAATGCCTTAATATGCGACCATAAAATATTGTATACGATAGTTTGATTTTTTATTACAGGAGCTAGTCGTTTTAATCTGCCGCCGTTTCCTTTTTCAAGTGGCAGATGACATTTAGTTTAGTTAAGGGCGAATATTTTTTTTGAAACCATTATGTTTTCGAAAAGAAATTAACAAATAGTGGCATCTGTGGCAGAAATTTCTCCATTACAAGAACTAAAGTACAAAGCAAGAATTGAATTTTTGCAGTTTGGTCGTTGCAACCTGATGAGTAGACCAACTTTTTATCAGTACGAAACCAAGCTGCAAAGAAGAGAAGGACCCAAGGAAGTTCTCATTTTTGTAAGGGTTTAAGTACCCTGGGGTTAAATTGGGGGGGGGGGTGAATTTTTCTACTTTTTGTGGTAGTTACATTGTGAGTAAACGGCCTTTTTGTTTTCTATGTCTAAAAAAGTCGTAAACATTGTATGAATTTTAATGGCATTCAGATGTCCATTTACTCACAATATAAAAATCACAAAAAGTAGAACATTTCACCGCCCTCCCCATTTTTAACCCCAAATTACTTAAACCCTTACAAAAATGGGAACTTTCTTAGGTCCTCCTCTTCTTTGCAGCTTGGTTTCGTACTGATAAAAAATTGGTCTACTCATCAGATTGCAACGACCAAACTGCAAAAATTCAATTCTTGCTTTGTACCTTTAGTGCTTTGTACCTGTACCTTGTAGTATAATGTTTTGTCCGAAAAGCCTAAATAAACTAATATCACGGACGATTATGAAAACTTCATAATCTTCAGACCAAAAACATTTAATCAGGGAACTTTATCAAATTTATTTTCTGAAGTTTCGGCGATATACGTGTAGCAAACAGAAACATCTGTAGATATCTCAAGGTCGAAATTTCAAGGTATTTTGTTTTATTTTGCATAAGAATGTAAAATGATGTCAAAAAGCGTGTTGCCTGATTTATAACGACTGCCAGTGATAAAATGTCAATCTTATTATTAATTTCCAGGATAGTGGATTCTATTATTTTCTATTTCCAGTTGAATTTTCATTAGTCTAAAGAAAGATCTCTGAATATACCTGAGTAGGCTAGAACCGTCAAATATCACAATTTCTAAATTTTTTATTAAATTTATTAGAAAGATTAAAACTAAAATTGAATACAGAAGAAGGCATTCTTAAAAATTATCAGTTGGAGAATGTGACCGTTTTCACATGATTACATTGGAACAATAACAAATTTAACAGTGTATCATTTAATATGATCTAAGGAACAGTTCTTTAACCCACATTATACTGATTAGGAGAAGATAATAATAATAAATTACGGATCCGTACGTTTCAGATTACCTAAGACAAGTTCGGCCTCATTTAACGAAGTGAATGAAGTGCTATGAAGAAATTACCGGGTAAACTGATTTACTAACATATTTTAGCGAAAGCGAATTTTCTAGTGGATCTCTGAATTGATTACCACGAAATTACGACAAGGAAATGCGATAAGAAAATGTTAAGTATATGCAATAATGCTCAAAAAAATCAGTACGTGCAAATTTTGTAAGGACGGAAATTTTTTAATTTAATTTTAATAAAGAAATTTCATATTAACTGTTTCAATAAAACAATATTTCGGAATTTTGTGCAGTACAAAATGTGTCCCAAACAGCGGTGTGGATCGGCGAATGTGATGTATGAGGCCGCATGTAATGAAGAAACCCATAGGACCTTTCGTGTTTTTGGATGAAAGACTGGGCGGCGATAGTTACGAAAACTTGCGAGCAATGCAACTGTATATGGCACTTATGGTGTTTCTATTTGATCTCTAATTTATCTAAACTTAACTAAGGAAATAAACGTCTACTTATCTGCTTATTGATTTTAAAAGTTTTTATAAGAATTTGAAATACCGACAAATCGGCACAGTGGTTAGTACCAGGTTCCAATCTCGATAGAAGCAGAATGCAAAGGAGATATTTCCTCATCTAAATACGATCGATGATGAATATGGGCCGTTACTTCCTTAGTCGTATCACTTCATGCGACGTGCCTATGGATTTTCTTGGTAGATTATAAAATCAGATTATAAAATCAAAATTTCCTAATTAATTTTTTCCAAAACACGCAGTGAAATTTTTTTAAATCTTACGGCTGCCTTAGTTTGAAAGAAATTTTGTTTATATGTCGCGTCAAAATTTCAAGTGATACACATTGTTGTTTCAAGTGATAACAGCCGCAAGAAAATATTTTTAAAGCAACATACTAAAATTTAAAAAATTTTCACTGCGTGTTTTGTAAAAAATTAATTAGCAAATTTTGATTTTATAATCTAGACACCAAGAAAATCAATAGGCACGTCGCATGAAGTGATACGATTAAGGGAATAGAGACCATGCATTCAACTATGACCCCCCCAATACTATATAGGCTAGCATGGAGCAATGCAATTTTCAGTTGGTCCTATACGTAAATTGGACCTATAGCCGTACATCATGAATTTGGCTATTGCGTAAGATATGACGTACAAATCAGGCTACGAAAGAGTTGGGATTGCTTCGGCCCCAGAACAGATTGCAAAGTAAATAAATAAACAAACAAGAATTTGAAATCATTACACTGTGCTAGTTGAAAAAAGTGACAAGCTGAATGGTGCTAGTCCCAAAAATTTGACAAAATATACACTCATTTTCCTGCTGATAGCTCTTCAACTATGAAAATTTTCGTTATGCTTTCTTCAGCAAAGTTGTTATGCAAGTCAAGACAAACAACTTTGCTATGTTCGGCCGAAGATGTAAGACCGAAAAACCACATCCACCATATATGTAGTGTTTTACTTAGGCGAAGGTTAGGTTAGGTTAGGTTGGAGTGGCGGTTTCCGCACAGTTAAACCAGTAGTGGCCCGTTGTGGTACCACATGATCCTATTTCCCCTTTACCCCTGTTCAAAATCTTTCGGAACTATGTACGTAGCGCAAAATATCTCGCACTCCACAGTCCGCGAGATCTAAAAGGCTGGCCATACTGTACACGCCCAAATGCTTATGCCTTCTGTATGAATGATAGTACCGGATACGAGCATGGGAAGTTATCTAAAATCTCTTCCTTCTCTTCGTCCATTTAACTTCTACAAAGTCATTCGTCTGTAGACCCAGCCTTCTCGCATGTTCTCCAAAAAGACAGGGTCTTGACAGTTTTGGCAAAAGCTTCTCGCAGAAGACTCTGGCTCCTACCATGCCATCTAGAGAAACATGGGTCAACCTGTGCATTTGATTAAATACAATGACCATCAATGGAAAGTTTGCGCAGATTTGAAAGTGATAGCTCTTTTAAGAGGCATGCAATTGGGTTACACTAAAAACATGTATTTTGTAAACATGACATGTAAACATGACAAATACAATGAACGGAACTGGGCTTTACGTGAGAACATTAGATTGCGATACGACAACATCGTGCGCCTTCGTTAAGTGGAAGGCATAGAAATGTGTAAAAGAAGTTATTAAGAATTTTCTCGGAATTAATCGATCCCATGATTGGCGTAAATATGTTGAAAATATGCTGACCGCTTTTCATAATATAAACGTTCGAATGTCATTGAAAATAAATTTTTTGCATTGTCATGTGGAAAAATTCGCCGAACAATCAACAGCCGAATCCGATGAGCACGGCTAGCATTTTCACCAAGTGTTGACAAGGCTCGAACATTGGTACAGCAACAAAAAAGCTACATGTGCTCTTGGGTGACATTTGTTGGAATTTGCAAGAGGAAGAAGATCCCGAAGATGACACGAACGAATCAGAAAATTGAAATTAAAACGTTAAGAAAATGGTTATTGTTTAGGAAAAAATTAAGAAAAATCACCATAAAATCAACTGAATCAACCGATATAAATTCAATAAATGGACAAAAAATGATAAAAAAAAAATGATTTTCGTCGAAATGAAAAGAAAAAAATGACACAAAAATGTGAATGTAGGTTGTGGTTTTTCGGTCTTGATATGATCAGCAAAGTTGTTTGTTTTGGCTTGCGCAACAACTTTGCTGAAGAAAGCCAAACGAAAATCTTAATGGTTCAAAAGCTATCAACGTGAAGATGAGTATATATTTTGACAAAATTTTGAGTCAGAGCCAACGCATGTCGAAAGCGATATATCTAAAATGGGGACTAACTATGAAATGGGACTAGCACCATTGAATTCAGCGTACTCGAATTAACATCCCGATTACGCTAGTCGAGTCGTTTGTCGTTTCAAATGACTAAACAAATATAATATTTGTATTAAAAATTAGCCAGTTGCCATGCCAATACATGACTTGAGGCAAAAGAAACAAATAAAAACTGTCATTTTGAGTCGAGTTGAAGTGACTATCATTCATAATAGGCATATTTGATATTTTGGCAAAACAGCCGACTTTGGTTTCATATTAAAAGAGTCACTTGAAACGATAAACGACACGACTAGCGTAATCGGGGTGTAAGTTTACCTCCTGGGTGCCCAGCTTGTCACAAAAAAAAGTTTGCGATTCAAGCACAATGATTTAAAAAATGAATGTAAAAGTGACATTTAAAACCAAACAGGAATTTAATAGTTAAAATAGCAGGCATAACTTCAAATGAATAGGTAAGGTATTGTGTAAATAAATTTTCCGTTCAGAAATTAAAAAAACATTATATTCCAAAATTAGGCATTGTGTTTGTCAGAAGAACCACATACGGTAAACCCCCGTTATACGGACGCCCGCTTTACGGAATTTCGATTTTACGGACAAAATTTATTTGGACTCAAAATTCGCTATACGAACCAAAAATTCGCATTTACTGAAATCAATTTTTTCTCTCTTGCTTTTTCCGTTATTAAATCCTTTTTATCTACGAATTCTCTTAGTTTCTATTTCGGGGAACTCCCAAATTACAATATTACAATAAATTACATGTTATTGTTACTCAAATCCATTTTAGTCGAGCTTGTTATGCGGATACTGTTAAAGTTAGCCGAAAGTTTCCAGCCGAAAGGTAATGCAGATAGTGTCTTTGATATACCAGCCGAAAGGTAATGCAGATAGTGTCTTCGCTATCCCAGCCGAAAGATGAGAATGCAGATATTGTTCTTACTATCCAAGCAATACATCCATTGCTATTCAATTTGCATCCATTTAGCATCCATTTTGTTGAGAAATTCTGAAGGGGATACAGGGGTGTAATTTTGAAAAAATTCAATAATTAAACATATCAAAAATTCATTGAATGGCCTGTCGCTCAAGATTAACGTGCTTCGTCATTGATGCCACTATGGTTATTTGATAGGCCATAATGTTGGTTACCTTCAGCCTAATTGGGGAGAAATTCTGAAGAGGATGCAGGGTGTAATTTAGCACAATTTCGATAATGTAATGAATTTTTGATATATATTGAATTTCCGAATTTTTGCAAAATTCCACCTCTGCATCCCCTTCAGAATTTCTCCACAATTAGGCCGAAGTTGACCAAAATTATGGTCTATCGAATAACCATAGTGGCATCAATGACAAAGCACGTTAATCTTGAACGACAGGCCATTCAATGCATTTTCGATATATTGAATTAGCGATTAATTATCGAAATTGTGCAAAATTACACCCCTGCATCCACTTCAGAATTTCTCCACAATTAGGCCGAAGTTGACTAACATTATGGCCTATCAAATAACCATAGTGGCATCAATGACAAACCACGTTAATCTTGAACGACAGGCCATTCAATGCATTTTCAATATATTGAATTAGCGATTAATTATCGAAATTGTGCAAAATTACAACCCTGCATCCCCTTCAGAATTTCTCCACAATTAGGCCGAAGTTGACCAAAATTATGGTCTATCGAATAACCATAGTGACATCAATGACAAAGCACGTTAATCTTGAGCGACAGGCCATTCAATGCATTTTCGATATGTTAAATTATTGAATTTTTGCAAAATTGCACCCCTGCATCCCCTTCAGAATTTCTCCACAATTAGGCTGAAGTTGACCAACATTATGGCCTATCAAATAACCATAGTGGCATCAATGACAAACCACGTTAATCTTGAACGACAGGCCATTCAATGCATTTTCAATATATTGAATTAGCGATTAATTATCGAAATTGTGCAAAATTACACCCCTGCATCCCCTTCAGAATTTCTCCACAATTAGGCCGAAGTTGACCAAAATTATGGTCTATCGAATAACCATAGTGACATCAATGACAAACCACGTTAATCTTGAACGACAGGCCCTTCAATGCATTTTTGATATGTTTAATTATCGAATTTTTGCAAAATTACACCCCTGCATCCACTTCAGAATTTCTCCACAATTAGGCCGAAGTTGACTAACATTATGGCCTATCAAATAACCATAGTGAGATCAATGACAAAGCACGTTAATCTTGAGCGGCAGGCCATTCAATGCATTTTCGATATATTGAAAATGAGAATTTTTGCAAAATTACACCCCTGCATCCCCTTCAGAATTTCTCCACAATTAGGCCGAAGTTGACCAACATTATGGTCTATCAAATAACCATAGTGGCATCAATGACAAAGCACGTTAATTTTGAGCGACAGGCCATTCAATCAATTTTTGTTATATTGAAATAGAGAATTTTTGCATAATTACACCTCTGAATCCCCTTCTTTAAATTATCAATAAAATGGATGCTAAATTAATGCAAATTGGATGGCAATGGATTCATTGCTTGGATAGCAAAATCAATATCTGCATTATCATCTTTCGGCTGGGCTAGCGAAGACACTATAGTCATTACCTTTCGGCTGGGATAGCAAATACACTATCTGCATTACCTTTCGGCTGGAAACTTTCGGCTAACTTTAATAAGGTGTTATGCGGTTAAGCTTAGTAATGTTTTAATTTTTTTCTGTACATTTTGCTTTTATATATTTGATAAAGTACATACATAGTGTGTTAGTTTTCTTACCCAGTAAATATGTCAGAAAAGCGTTCAGGAAGTGTTGATGAAAAGTGTGTAAAAAAAAATCGAATGTCTTTAACACTAGAAATTAATTTAGATGTGTTAAGACGATTTGGTACCGGAGAAAAAAACAATGAAATTGCAACAATGACCTCGCCACTTCAACCGTGGGTACGATTAAAGATAATAAAGAAAAAATATTGATCAGTGCAAAACGCGTAACACCGTTAACGGCAAAACGTGTTTCACGGCAAAGAAGTCAGGTAATGGAAGAAATGGAACGTTTGCTGAGTGTTTGGAAAGACCACCAATCCCAGATAAATATGCCGATTTCCACATTAATTATCCAAGAAAAAGCTTTAGTGGCCAAGATTTAGTGGCCAAATACGATGAATCTTCACAGTCTGAACCATTTTTAGCTAGCAAAGGCTGGTTTGACCGGTCTAAAAACGACATTCTCTTCACAATTAAAAAACAACAGGGGAAGCAGCAAGTGCAGATACTCAAGCGGCTAAATTGTTTCCCGAGGATTTTAAAAAAATAGTCGATGCTGGTGGTTACACCCCACAGCAGGTATATAATGTTGACGAAACGGGTCTTTTCTGGAAAAAGATGCCTTCTAGAACATTCATTTCCAAAGAAGAGAAAACAGCTTCAGGATTTAAAGCAGCTAAGGATCGCATTACGCTTTTAGGCGGAGGGGATGCTGCTGGTGATCATAAGTTAAAACCGTTACTTATTTATCACGCAGAGAACCCACGGACATTCAAAGGCATTAACAAATCAACACTTGATGTTATTTGGCGCTCAAACAAACGAGGATGGATGACAACAAGCGTTTTTGAGGACTGGTTAAATAATCATTTTTCAACTTCTGTGACAAAATTTAACGCTGAGCAGAATATTGCTAACAAAGCATTGCTTATTGTTGACAATGCGCCCAGCCATAAATTCGGCAAGGTACACATTATTACAACCTATGGAGCAGGGTGTTATTGCTAATTTTAAGGCTTACTATTTACATCAAGTGTTTAGAAGTCTAATTGAATCTATTGATGGTCCAAATCAAGAAACCATTAAAGAGTTTTGGAAGAAATTCAATATAATGAATGCCATTAATAACATCGTAAAATCGTGGGATGAAGTTACTGAACCAGCAATGAATGGAGTGTGGATGAAATTATGGCCAGAATGCGTTCAAAATCATACATCAGCCAGCTACCAACTTTCAAATGTGGATGTACAAAACCAGATTGTCGCAATTGCACATGAAGCAGGTATGAATGAGGTAGATTCAGAAGATATAGTAGAGCTCCTTCAATGTAATGATGAAGATCTTACTAACGAAGAACTATTGATGGTGCTTGAAGAAAGATGTGATTTAGAAAAATCAGAAACTCCAGGCGAGAGCCGACAAATTACACAAACACGGACAATTTCTTTGATTGAGAAAGGCCTGGATATATTTAAAGAAATTAATCCATTAGATGAAAGAAGCCGACAAGTAACCAGACTTGTTCAGAATGATATTCTTTGCTACAGAGAAATTTTCTTTGCTACAGAGAAATTTACAAAGAAAAAGTTAAATCAAAGCAAACATCTCTAAATTCATATTTAACTCACTCGACATTTGAAGCCCAAATTAAAAAGACAGACGAAGGTCCTCTTAAGCCACTAATAGCCAACAACGTTAACAAAGAACCGAGAAAGAAAATGGAGCCGAAAAACCGACGCCGCTGTTGCGATATTTTTCTAAAACAGCAGTTCTAGTTCCCAATGCACATGTTGATTTAACTTTGGATGGCAGTTCTGCAGAACGATCCCGTGTGACGCAATTTTTTAATAATTTAAAATGAAAATTTTAATATTTAATAAGAGGAAATTATGATTTTTTTATTTTTGTTGTTTTTTATTTGAATTGTTTTTGAAATAAATAAAGTACTTTTGTACTTTTTACTTTTAATCCTTTTTATAATTAAGGTGCTGTATTTCATTAATTTTGATGATAATAATTTTTTCGACCGTATGGTTCGCACAACGGAATATTTAAATACGCATCTTTGAATTTTTATAATACTAAACATGATTTCGTTTTACGGATATCTTGATTTGGTAGAACGCTTCTATGTAACTTTCACACATTAGTGGCTCCATTTTACGGATTTTCTGTTTACGGCTAGATGACGTAGAACACATCGTGTCCGTAAAGCGGGGGCTTACTGTAATACAAAAAATCTCTTTATATTGGAGTACCAAGAAGGAATGGTGGTGATAGAAAATTTCAAGGTCAAATTTCCTATCTATGTCAATTATACGGATATCAATAATAAAGTAAAAGTTTTAATTAAGGTGCATTGAGACATTTCAAACACCAACATCTACAACAATTGAAGTTTTGTTTAGATTTTGCACCGAAAAACATCTAAATTGGAAGGTAAACTCTCTACTACCATAATAGCACGAATAAAACAAAACAAAACCAAACGAGTCTACAAAACGCTTACTTAAATTTTAAAATATTCCCTCTTATCAATTTGTTCGGCGAATTTATTATGGCTAAAATATGAACAAGTTAACTACCATAATTTATCAAAAACGATAAAAAAAATCTTAAATTGCTTTTAAACACGCACATATATTTTTCTTTCAAGCCGCGTTTATAAACTTATATTTTGCAACTTACCGTCTACTATTAGAACTTATCGAAAAATTGCACTCCATAAAATGGCTAATTTCATCATCGCACTTTGATAGCTTGGGCATTTCAAAAATTACGTTAAACTTAACTTGTAAAGCAAAAAAGCAAAATTCTAGAATCAAAACTAAGTTTTGCACTATCAGCGAAATCAAAAGCTCGACTTTCTTATTGAAATTCGTTTTGAGAAATGACATCGATTGCTGGTTAGAACCAAAACAACCAGTAGAAATAAAAAAAATGTATATTTCGACAAACCAAAAACATATATTTTCCCACTACACCATAACACACGAAAAAAAGTAAAAGCTAATAAAGCTCTTCATTACGTTTACAGTGAATATTCTTCCATTTCGGTTTATGGCGTTTTCTTGTATTTTATGTCTCGCTTGTTAGCGGCAAAGTTCAATAAATCACTAGACACAAAAATCAAAATACTAATGAAATTGGATATGGAAATTTGGAACTTTCTGTGGGCTGAATATGTTATTGTCTCGTAAAATGTATGGTTTTGCAAAATAGGTACGGGGGGGTAATATAATTCAATCAATATGATTTATATTCAAAATTTTATTTTCGATCTGATTGCCCGTAGAGCTTTTATTTTATTTCAGTATGTTATATGTGTAGTATACATAATATTAAATAGGCCATAAATGTATATTTTTATATTTTGGCAAAACTTTTGACGTTTTGGTGTCAGTTGCTGAACAATAAACTAGAAGCAATTCTTACTGAATGATTTAGCAATAAAATTGAATTTTTTTATAGCACGATATAAAAAAACATATTTTTGTCAAATTTTATTGTATTTCACCGGTGTAGAGGGTAAAGAAGGTGTGCTGTATAAGGGATTGGTTGGTATTATTTGCCAAGATACAGGCTTCTAGGAATAATATGACTTTAACGAAGTTTGCGCACAAAACGTTATCATATCATAAAATATTCTTGGAACGCAGCTAATTTTGAATAACCAGAAAACTTATTAAAAATTTGTAACATTTGTAATATAAGTTCACAAAGTATTTTATACTTGAAACGAGCAAAATGTATATTACCAAACATAAAAGATTTAAATTAATTCCGCGGGGTTAACAGTGTTTTAACAGAACAACACACGTAAAAGCTTTAATAAAGCTTTAATAAATACTAGCTTGTTTTAGAGTTGTTTGTTTGTTTTTTGTCCAACATGCACCTTTGCTCTTTTAGTTTTTGATAAAATAATTATAATTGGACCTATGTAAACAATTTGTGTTACGTGTGGTACTTGGTTTAAAGATCAATTAATGATTTAAATATAACTCCTCCTCTTCCTCTCATCCGGTTAGGGCCAGTATATAAATTGTCAGATAGGTTATATTGCCTAGTCCATTAGTACATCTTAGGATTCTTAAAAATTTCGAGCAACTACAATCACGTTCAAATATAAGACAAGGCAGGGAATTAATAGAAGCGGTATAGGTTAACCGAAAAAGGATTAGTTTCCGGATCCGAAACCGCTTCTCGATTATATGATGTTTGAAACTTTTTAAACTTACTGCTAGGAAAGTGATAAATATATCGCCTTTGGCGAACTAATTGCATTTGAGCATGCGATGCCTGAACGAATTAATTTTTTCCGAAATGATCATTTTTTGACCGATGATCATTATAGGTAATTTTAATTTGCCTATTATAGATTGGATTGATGTTTTTTTATATTTTTATATTGCAAATGAATTTACAAATCATTTGTAATTTATCTTTCGTAAATAAATATTCAGATTTGACGGGCAGTAACTCAAAAGTTACTCCCGTTCGAATTTATATAATTTATTATATTTCTCTGCCCTAATTAAATACAACTGGCCAGTTCTAAAGTTTTCTCCCTTTGAAGTTTTTTTATTGCATTGGTGTGTTCATCAAACTTCGTAGTCTGCATTTTGGTGCCGAGATATCCGCTGAATGTGTTTCTTTGCATGATTTTTTATTTCTTCACTGACATATTCCATGTTTAAGTCCCTATGTAGGTTATCATTTCTGATGTACCACGATGCGTTGACAATACCACGCAGCACTTTGTTTTGAAAACATTGTATAGTTTGTGTATTTGTCTTCTTGGTACAATCTCAAAGTTGAATTCCATAGGTCTATACTGGTTTAAGTATTTGCCGATTAATAGCAATTTATTGTGTATTATAAGCTCAGAATTTCTACCTATTAGCCAATACATTTTCCTATATTTCATGTTCAAATCATCTAAGCTTCCTATCGAGTGTCATGTCAAGGTATTTGGCTAATAATGCGTCATTTCTTCGTCAAGCTACTCACTGAGTTGGTAGCTTGTTGAAGTTTTGTCGTTGCTTCTGATATACGTTTTCCAGTTGCCAGAATAGCTGTATCGTCTGCAAATGTTGGTATGGTAGCACCTTTTGTATTTGGCATATCTCTGGTGTATAGGATATAAAATATAGGACCTAGTACGCTATACTTTGTTGTAGATCTCGATGCAATTTAAATTCAAGTCCTTGGTGCCAAACTTTGTCGAAAGCTTGTGCTACATCTAAAAAGGTACTGAAGCATATTTTCTTTTTCTCAAGTGCGTCTTCTATTATGTCCGCTATTCTGTGAATTTGTTCTATCGTAGAGTGATTTACCCTAAATCCAAATTGGTGTGGTGGAATTAAATTTTGTTCTTCTATTATTGGCTTGAGCCTCTTGAGCAGTAATTTTTCAAATAATTTTGAAATGACAGGAAGTAGTGAAATCAGCCTGTATGACTTTTTGTCGTTTGTTGGTTTGCCTCGTTTAGGAATCATAACTACTTCAGTAACCTTCCATTGTCTTTGGGCATATTTTAGTTTGAAGGCAGCATTGATTATTTGAACCAATTTTCGAAATTCCTTCTCGGGAACGGCTTTTAGGACTTGGTTAATAACTAAATCATAACCTGGAGCTTTTTTCGCCTTTAAATTTTACTTGACCTCATCTTTCAATTCCTGTAATGTTACAGATCGTATATTATGGTCATCAATTTTGCTAATTGTTGTTATGCTTTCATCTGTAGTTTGCCTAAGTAACGGTTGAAAGGTATCTTCCAAGTGAGATGCAAATAAACATGCATAACTCATTTTTAATGGGCATTTTGGTTCTTTTTAATCCCTTTGTTGCTTTCCAAAGAGAGTAATCAGTGTCTTTATGTTCGGTGAGACCACTTAAGTAATATACTACAAAAATAAATGGTATAAAGCCACACATCAATTGGGACCATGAGCTCCCTTCACATGAGTGCTATGCTTGGGAAAAAATTCCAAGTTGCTCTTCAAGTGGTATAAATGTGGCATATTGTGTTATTCCATCGAATGTATTACGCACAGAACTTTCTGGGTCTTCAGACGCTTCCGAGGAGGCGTACGGCATCTGTACATACATTAAAGCCCTCGCCCAAATTAACAACATCTCGATAATGTTGCCAATGTTTAGCAGGCTACGATGAAGCACCTCTATCAAATCATGCATTCGTCCCACACTATTAGCTTGCACTGCTGCAACAGAACACGTAGCTGCTGGTAATTTAAAATCTCAATGTGACGTCCGCCGAACGTCTATTTCGTGGTAAACTTCTCTTTGCTCAAACAGTAGCAGCGGCACAGTTTAAGTACAGCCAAAACGGCCATTAGCTCCTTGACCAAACTGCTCAAAAGGTTGGAAGCTTTTGTTTGTCAATCGTTTTCATCCTTAAACAATAGCATTCAAAGTTGCTAACGGATAGCTCTCGATCGATGTCCTTTGTAACGAGCATTTCAACTCTTTCCCCGTCGCATTCCCGGTGTAGTAGCGAGGTACTTCAGAGTAAAGTAATGTTTTTGCAATCGGATCATTTTAACACAGCAGGAAAACGCTGTAAGAGTCGGCCTATGTGGTATCACTGCTCTATCTCTACGAAGATTATTCGTTGAAATAAACCACAAAAAACCCAGTTACCATTTGGCTGATGTGCCACCTTATGTAAAGGGTGTTTTTTAGAGGTTCGCATCTTTAAGTAGGCAACCCTGTTTTGTTTGGCAACTGATTTGACACCTGACTATTGCTTTGTCATTAGATTGATTTGCCATTTCATAATGAATCTACTCATGCCAGAGCAACGCTTAAAAATTGTTAAATTTTTTATCAAAATAATGGTCCTGTTCGCCAAACTCATCGCACGAGCACAACACAATTGTTGGTTTTGAATTTCCCAGATGGTGACAAATGGTTGACTGGAATCATGTTATTGGGTTTACCAGAAGAATTCAATTCATTCACTCTGGGTTTGGCTGATGATAAAATGGAGTGGACACCGGATCAATTGCGGTTAAAATTTCTGGATTTAAATTATAGTGGAAGTGTGAACCAAAGTGCATTTCTGAGTAAAAATAAAAGTCGTTTTCAGCGGATCGTTTTCAGTCGTAAGGCAGCCGATTGTCCGAATAAAAACTCGAATGGAACGAATAAGGCAATAGTGAACCAGAAACTAAATTTCAAGAAGCCATGTTTTGCTTTTGCATCAAATGATGGAATGAAAAACAAATCAAACAACTGTTGCAAACAACAACAACTGATAGCGGCGTGTCACGTCTGCAGTAAATCAAATTACAGCAGCAAACAATTCAGCGATGTAGGTAAATGGAAAAGGAACGATGAACAAAATAATCAAATAATTTTGATATTGAAATAAATGAAGTTTTATATGTTCCGGAACTATCGGCGAATTTACTGTCTATATCGAAAATGGTTGAGAAGGAAATTACAATTATTTTCAACAGTGAGGGCTGCAGCGTCTATGATGATCAAATGTGTCCTGTGATAAACTGCAAGCCAATTGATGGTATTTACAAAATTGGTGGTGATGTTGAAAAATGTATGTTGACGGCGAAACAAGAAAACTATGGTTTGGCATAAGGGGTTTGGGCATGCTACTGAAGTTAGCAGAAAAAACCTGCATTATCGGCATATTTATCGTATCAGGTGGTAGTGTAAAATTCTGTTGATATTAGCCGAAAATTACATGTTATTGAAGTTAACAGTAGATCTTCGCGGAAAAAAAATTTCAAAAATCAATATCACATAATTCGAATGTTTAAAGGTCATATGAACTGGGTGAAGTTGGACCGATTCGTAAATAGCTGGATCCCATATTAACAGTGAACACCTGTGCCAAAAACCTGGCCATATTTTATGTAACACCTTAAAGGCCGACAAATCAATCGGATCAATTTGATTTTCATTGACGATTTTAGCAGAAAATACAACAACATTCATCGAATTTAAAACGTGGATTGAAAACCAAAGTGAAATAAAAATAAAAATGTTTCGTACTGATAATGACACCGAATATTGTACACGTGAATTCATCAATTTCTACAAGCAAAATTTTATTGAACATCAATTGACGAATGTTTACACGCCACAGCAAAATGGTACAGCCGAAAGAATGAATAGACGGATTGTCGAGCGGTCTAAAGGCATGTTAATTGATGCGAATTTAAGTGGCACATACTAGGCTGAAGCGGTCAACATAGCTGTTTATATAATCAACAGGTCAATATCATCATTGTTGGTTGATAAAACTCCGGAAGAAATATTGAGTGACTCTAAAGTTGATTTAAGTGATCTGAAAACATTTGGTTCTCCCATTATGGTGCATATCCCTAAAGAAAAACGTAAAAATGGGTCGTGAAGTCAACGAAAATGATATTTGTTGGTTACGATAATGAAAAAAGGGTTATCGGTGCATAAATAAATCAACAAGACAATTAACTGTTAGTAGAGACGCAATTTTCCATGAAGCACCGGCTGATATATTTTCAAAAGGCATTAATACCGAGGAAGAATTGGATTCAGTGAGGGATAATGCAAGCGATGTTAATGACACAGATGAGGAAAAAGATACGACAATGTCAGATGTACATGCTATATAGAGATGATGATAATCGTAATGATTCAGATTACGATCCGAACGAATCATTAACAACACCCAGTGGAGTTCGCCGTTCAACAAGAGTACCAAAATCAGAAATATGTTGCTGAATTAACATGCAACACAATGATCAACAATCAAGCAAATGATACAGTTTCGGTAAATCAAGCAATGTCGAGACATGATGCAGTCGATTGGAAAAATGCAATGCGAGATGAAATAAATTCATTACTGGAAAATGAAACATGGTCATTGGTCGATTTACTGTCAGATAGAAAGGCCATAAAATCAAAATGGGTATTTGAAACGACCGGTGGTAATATTGTGAGACACAAAGCGAGATTGGTTGCCAAGGGTTGTTCTCAGATTTATGGCCTGGATTACGAAGAAACATATTCACCTGTAGGAAGGAACGCATCGATTAGAGTATTGATGGCAGTTGCTGTGAAACACAAGTTGATTGTTCATCAGACGGATGCTGTTACTGCCTCCCTTCAGGGAAGAAGGAAGAAATTTATATGCAATAATCTGAAATGTATAATGATGGAACCAAGCGAGTGTACAGGCTAAACCGGGCAATATGAAACTCGAACTTCAGATGCGGACTGGGGATCTGACATCGATAAACGGCGATTGTGCACAGGCTTTGTTTTTAAGCTGTGCAATGGGGCAATAACGTGGAGTAGCAAAAGACAACCAACGGTCCAGGAAGTAATTTGGTTGAAACAATTTTGTTCAGAATTCGATGATGACTTCAATACTGCGACAACGATTTTTTGTGACACTCAGGGAGCAATAAATTAGCTGAATCAGATGGGTTCAAACAACGTTCTAAGCATATTGATATCAAGTATCACTGTTTACTTCGAAGCAAGTTTTTTGCAATAAACTAATTTAATTTAGATAAATCAAGTAAAATTTGTTTAACGAAATGTTTTTTCTTTTTAAAATTTAATTTGCTGAATATTTTTAATTGGTCAAAGACCCAAAACGCAAGTACCTCCACTTAAAAAGGAGGATGGAACCTGGGCAAGAGGTCCTAAAGATAAGGCTGATATGTTTGCGGAATATCTCGAAGATACCTTCCAATCACTAACAAGACAAACGGCCAATGAAAATATTATGTCAATTCACAAGCTAGATGATTTTGATATACGCCCAGTAACTCTCAAAGAATTAAAAGAAGAAGTAACAAGCAACATGAATGTTAAAAAAGCCCCAGGATATGACTTGATTACTTGCCAAATAATCAAGGCTCTACCAGATAAAGGATTTCGTAAGATATTACACATAATCAATACAAGCTTTCGGTTAAAATATGTTCCGTGGCAATGGAAAGTAGCAGAAGTAATCATGATAGAAAAACCTGCTAAACCACCTAACGATAAAAAATCATACAGGCCAATTTCGGATTCAGTGAAAAGCACTCAACAATTGAACAGGTGCATAGAATCACCAACATTATTGAAAGAATGTTAGAACGTAAAAAAGTATGCTCCAGCATATTTCTGGACGTCGCCCAAGCATTCGATAGAGTTTGGCACAGTGGACTGGAATTCAAGCTGCATAGAGATCTGCGGAAGCAATTCTATGCCAAACTAAGATCTTATTTATCCAATAGACATTTTCGTGTGAAATATGAGGATGAATACTCCGAACTAAAGAAAATCTCTACCGGTGTCCCACAGGGGAGTGTCTTAGGACCAATCCTGTATTTATTATATACAAGGGATATTCCAACAACAGATGAAGGAACCATAGCCACCTTTGCAGATGACACACCATTGGAAGTAATGTCGCTGATGCAACGAGCAAACTCCAGAAGATTACCAATGCGGTTTGTAACTGAACTAAGCGCTAAACAATCAAGCTTAATGAGACAAAATCCACGAATATTAACTTTACATATCAAAAGGCTTCCCATCTACCGATAGCAATTAACTCACGACCGGTGCCATATGCAAACAAAGCTAAATATCTGGGCATGACTCTCGATGCCAAGCTCAAGTGGAGAGAGCACGTCAAAAAGAAAAAAGAAAAACTTAATATTAAGCTCAGAAAAATGTATTGGTTCATAGGTAGAGGCTCCGACCTTACAATATACAACAAGCCGCTGCAATATCGGCAAATACTGAAGCCGATATGGACCTACGGAATTCAACTATAGAGATGTACTAAGCAAAGAAACAGACGTTTCAAAATAAGGTTCTCCGTAGCATCGTAAATGCTCCGTGTTACACAAGAAACGAAGACCTTCACAGGAACTTACAGATGGAATACATCAAAGATGAAATAAAAAAGCACGCCGCCAAACACGAAATAAGGCTCCAGGAGCATGGAAACCCCTATATTCACCATATGATAGATAACCCTGTCGTTGAAAGAAGACTTCAAAGAACGAGGCCACTTGACCTAGTAAACATACCAAATTAAAATTATATTTTAAATAGGTTTAACTAATTTTGGGACTAACCATTGGGTTTCACTCCAACAAATCAGAATTATTTAAGAAATGTAAAATTTGTAAATGTGAAAGATAAATTGCTAGTTGAGCACCGCCCCAGTTGTAATTAATAAAGAACAAAAAAAAAATCTACGCACATTAAATACTTGAATTGTATAATTGACCAACACAAGTCAAATTTCATTTGACTTATAAAAAATCATCAAAACGTTGTCTTAATTAAAATTATTTAGCTTGCCGAAATTAAATCATAACCAAATGTTATTTATACACTCAAGAAATATAAAACCCTGTTGCGCGCCTCTATATACGCTTCGATTTTATTCCGCAATTTGGTTTGTGGCACACGCCACAAACAAATCGGGAAAAACATAAACTGGAAAAATGTTTTTCCATAAAATTTACATTTTATTATATTTTGCTTACGGAGTCGCACAACACACACTTTACTATCTTGTGTGAGAAATATTCATCAAAGTTTCATCACCACCATCTATCAAAAGCTTACAGAACTAAAAAAATCCTTACTACAAAATTCGATTCTACTGTCATCTGTATAAAGCTCTTTGAATTACAAAATTAATAAAATCTACTTATTCCACTTCCTAATATCCTACCACCCCATCGTTACAACGTACTCTTTTAAACAACCAAACAATATAATTTTATTGACACGACACCGCGATTATCGCAGACAAAATAAATTTATTGTTCACAAAACAACTTTACTCAAAATAAAAGCTATTAAAACGCAAGACCAATTTTATACTTGAAAATCAATCGTGCTTTCGGGGGAATTGAGACATTAAAAGTTGATTACCGCGACACGAAATTTTATATCGTTCGTCCGTTGTACCATGGGCCCAATCAATCATAACAAAAATTTGCACAAGTTAAATCGAAAATCAATCATCGATGAAGCTTTCAAAATTTTCGTGATAAAAATTCATTTATTTTGATATGGGAAAGCTTTTCACAATCGGAAACTCTGATAATAGTTTTTTTTTTATTGCAAAAATAGTGAATGATTGAAATCGCGAGTTGAAAATGAATGTATTAAATTATTAAATATAAAAAAAAAAATTGAATAAATAGTAAAATATGAATTATGGAAAATGGTTGAAAATTTGAAGTTTAATTCAATTTTCGTGTCAAAAATATCGTAAATAGAGACGTTTATAAAATCGAATAAAGTTGAATTGATTGGCAAGCGAACTGGATAGAAACAATGTATCACGTTTACAGAATACGATGTCAGGGGCAGAATACTAAAAGCGGCACTTTTAGTCACGTATTAGGTGAAAACTGTAAATTTAATTCATTTTGTAAAAAACGATTTTTCCAACGAATTTGAAAGATTTTTTACTTTACGCAATCAAAAATTGGTAAAAATTTGGTTAAAGCTTTGCCGTTTGGATCGGGGGTACCGGGTTCGAATTCCGATAGGGGCAGAATGCAAAGGGAATTTTCATTAACAGATTACGATGTGTGATCTGTGATGAAATGGAACACTTCTATGACCCCCAGTCGGAGTGCAAAACTCATGGGCCGACCGGTATAGGCTGGCATAGAGCTATGCAAATGCAATGTGCAGATGGTGATAAAATCGGTCCTATAACCGTACGTCCACGAATTGGCCGACACTGGCGTAAAAGTAAGGACGGAAAAAGCAAACCGCGAAAGAGTTAGGAGAGCCTTGACTCCAGAACAGATTGAAGGAATAATAAAAAATAAAAAAATTTCAAAAATTTCAAAAGACATTTCTTTTGAATAATTTTCTTTAATTGGTTAAAAACTTACTACTAACTTAATGGTTACAAACTCTCAACCACAGAAATCGATATGTTAGCAAGGTACGTCACTTCCAGATTTCAATCTACTAATTTCGGCCGCAAATTGTTTAGATTGTACATGGCTGATTAGTAAACGATGAGGCTTGAGCAGTTCGGAAGTTATTAGGTGAGATAGAAAATTTTGCCATCGATGTAACTTTATACAGATTAATGAACCGCAATATGTGAACGTGAATGTTTATTGATTATTTCATCTAATAGATGTTGACGATTAATGCAATCTGTTCTGGGGCTGCTTGAGTTGTGACGTTGTTCTTGAAAATTAGTGGCGTTTATGTATAATTTAGAAATGACGGTATTTCAGATAAAAGTAGAACACTTTTTAAGTATTTTTTACAGTTAACTCAAAATTTGAATTTTTTGAGATATGTCACTCTTCTAGCAAGCCGACGATATGTATTCACATCTATGTATGTACGAGTATATGCCATTTGTATCATTATTCCTGTTTAAATTATCATGTCAGAAACCGTTGGTGAAAATTTAATCTTCACTGCAAAAATTGGAAAAACCTACTCCGAAAGTTGTCACTTCTGGTACACAGATGTCCACCACATTTCGCATAGCTACTTCAATTGAAAAACTCCTACAGAAGCTGTTACTTTCAATACTCAAATGTCTACCACATTTCGCCTGAATCTCAGTTTAAGGGAAAAGCTTTAGTATGAAGTTTTATTTGACATATTCAATCCACGTGCAGTATAGACATACCAAATTTTGGTGAAATAAAGTATTTTTCAAAATTAAAAAGTATCCAAACTCGTCATTTCCGATAAAATTAAAAAAAAATCTGACCAAATTTCATTTTAAAACTCGGTCCGTGGAAGATATTGAGTCGCTGTCGAGTGCAATTACAACTGCGTTTCAGAATTCTTATGCGCTAATAACCATTCAAAAGCTCAGAACAAACCGTTATCGTGTTCTAAGCTTAAAAAGTTGAGAAAAACTACTAGAAAGAATGTGGCTCGAAAAACTAATCTTCAGGCTGATTGAGATAACTTCCTCGCCGATCAAAAAGACTATAATAACAGTCTAAGATCTGTTTAAAGATCTTCCTGAAGTACTTTCTGCGACGGAATCAATATGCGAGCACCAGACTCAACACAACTTTGGCCAAGAATGACAATTGTAGATTAGAAACTCTTCGTTTATCTTACAGAAACTTAACTTCTTCAAAAAACGAGGTTTGTAAATTGCTTCTTAGTGTTTATTTTCTTGGTTCTTCGGAACCACCGCTACTACTGAATAAGCTAGTATTTCTGCCATTGCGGTGGATTGGTCTTTTTCGCAAAGCTTAGTTACACTGAATTACAGCATAGTTATCCTATAATTAAAGTCTATGTGCTTCTTCCCTTCCAAGCATTCGTGGCGTTTATTATCATTCTCAAGCTAGGTGGAGAAATCGAGTTGTTTTTACCTAAATATCCTGTTCTTTCCTCGAACTTTCTGAAATCGTTACAAATAATCATTTAAGAATCATTGGAGACCGCTGCTTCTTGTCTATTTCTCCCTTTAGTAACATTCAGCATGCTTACAAAGTTGGCAGATTCTGTAAAACGGCGCTACATGGGCTTGTTACTATAAGTTTGAAAGGTCCCTGAATAACCAATAATTTGTCATAGATACCATTTGCTACAATTACTCGTATAAATTCATGTATCAGATTTGGCATCGACAACACTATCCCCAACGGAATTGATTCGTTGCTCATATTTCCCATTGCCTAGGTTGAGTTGGATGAGTTCTCAGTTGCTGTAAAAGTTACTAAAGGATGTCCATATGGTAGTGTACTTTATTTGGCCAAACTTCACCAATCCGGGTTTTGTGGCCAAAGTTATGCTGACAACCTTGTCATATCGATCTCATGAAAGCATCTGAAAATTATGTTTAACCTAATGCAACCAGCCCTCTAGATACTGTGGTGTTTTGAGGTGTGTTAATAAAAATGTTCTCGTTAATCCGTCCAAAACTGATGCCTAACACTACCCACTATTTTTGGAAGTGCGATCACTCAGTCAGATCGCGATAAGTATCTGGGTGTCATTTTGAATTCTACGTTATCTTAAAATTCCCATTTTGAACATAAACTAAATTGTCTCCGAAAATGTTGTGCTTCATCGACAAGTCACTAGTTCTATTCATGCTATAACTTACGCACCTAATGAGTATCTTTTGTGAAACTTTACGACATACAAAATATTGCGTGTATGGTTATTTCAGGTGTTTTGTCGTCTAAACTCATTACCATAGATTCCCATCCTTTTCCTTCCGCGGCTGCAGACCTTTATTTTGGGCACATTTTCGCTTGAAATATAACGGAGCTTGAAATGTATTAGAGGCATTCACAGAGCACCGGCAAATTCTCGACAAATACAGCTCGTTAATTCGAGAAATAAATATGGCTAGTGGCAGATTATTACCAAAGTTCAATTTCTCTAATTCGTTCTCGGGGATTGATCCTTCGACAGATATATGGATGTCTCACTAATTTGGGGACGAATTTTCCAAATCGCTTCGGCTAAATTCTTGATCACACTCGACTCAACATTGACCGCGTCAGGAAATGACATGCACATCACAAACCCACGAACGTTGCCAAATCAAATCACATCCTAAATCCTTGTTATTAATCGACTCTACTAATACAACAAATCTAAGAATGTCGGTTTTTTGATAAACGGGTGTCCACGTATCGGTCATTCCGTCAGTCTTTTAGTAAATAACTGCAAACCAAGCGAAATTAAACGGCACAACGACACTGAAGCTAAATCTGGAACTACCACCTGATTTCGTGGACCTGTTTTTAATCGTCTTTGTAATAACGTCAATTGTCGATGCAGAGTTTTTTACAAAATTCGGGTCGCAATTCAAATATTCCAATTGTATGCGCATCGTAGTGAACGATTTGGCGGAATTTAAGACATACCGTGCCAAATGCGATTTAAGCTGGTCTTCTCGAACACTGCAAATATATTACAAAATTGGCACTGCCCGAAAGTGAATTATTACCGCCGTTGGGATGCCATCACTGTTCCGCGATACAATATCCTGTGCCACACTTAAACAAATTCGGAGAGCAAAACTCATGAGCCGACCCCATGCAATGTGCAGATGGCGATAAAATCGCACCTATAACCGTACGTCCTCGAATTGGCTGACACTGACCTAAAAGTAAGGACGGAAAAAGCAAACCGCGAAAGAGTTGGAAGAGCCTTGGCCCCAGAACAGATTGCAGGGATAATAAATTAAAAAAAAAAACAAATTCGCTGCTAATTTGGAGGGTAATTTTTAAGATCGGCTTATAAAAGGATTTTTGCCAAGTTCCTGAAGGAGATATATAAATGTGGCTATTCACACTAATCTAACTTTTTGAATTCAAATTAATGACAGTTGAGCTTAGCAATGCCGTTGTCTCATTGATTGATTCACGAATTTGGTCGCGACCTATTGTGTCCGCGTACAATTTTCGACAAATAATGTGAAGAGCAATTCTTGTTTCCTTGGACACCGCGTGTCATCTCAAGGACTGCTACTCGAAGACACCGATACTCTAAAAGTGTGCTTTCGACCATGATAAATCAACTAGAAAGTTTTTTGGCTGGACTCAATTTCTACCGTAAATTCCTATCAAATGCAATCGAAAGCCAATAGTTCGTGAAGTAGCAAGAAAAATGATTGAACGCTGTTTATATGGAAGCAAAAAATGCCTTTAAGAAATGTAAACTCGATTTGTCTAACCGCACCAAGGCGCTGGCGCAGTATTTCACCAAACGTCATCGATAACGTAATGCATCTTTAATACAGTACGTATAGTCATAACCTCACAGTAATGTATTTCACCGTTAAATATTTTAAATGTCTGCTGCTGGGTGGCCAATCCATCCGAAGCGTTCCAAGTGGTGAGAGATTTGAAAACAAATAGATCAACCAAAACCCTTATACAACAGTTAAACGATTTTTGTTAGAATGCTAAGTACCCTCAGCAACGATAAAGCTAAGGACTCTGCTTGGTAATAAAGAAATTTCAGGTCCTTGCTGGTACACAAACCTGAGAAATTTTTATTTCGTCCCGCGTGTAAATTTGCGCACTCAACATAATCCCACTTTATATACAGCAAAAAATAACCTAATCGTAAGATCGCGTCGCTGTCAAACAACTCAAATAAACGTCTTTTCTTGTACAACACATTAAACCATCTGAGTTTTCTCATTGATGCAGGAGTTAAGGTTTTGGTGCTCTCAATCCAAGGTTTTCCATCTTTTTTAATTCAAAATCTAAAGATATAATTTTTATCAGCTGCCCATGGGCTCAAAGTCCCTAGTTCTACCCATGCTAAGTTATGCATCGTTAAGATCAGAAAGTAATATGGTTAATGAAAGATTATTGGCTGAGTTCAATTTCCCTAAATCATTATCGGTGGCCCACGCTTCGAAAGATTTATGGATTTCTCAAGAATTTAGGGATGACCAAATCATTAGTTTTATACTCAGACGGCATCGATGCCTACTATTATTGCCAGGTATTGTTGCAGTTTCTCAGGCTAAAGCTGGTTCACGCTCATATAAACGGCTGTTGCAGAGCGAAATTATTTATTACTAAAGAAATTCTCTCTTATTAAAATATGCGTATACCCTGAAGAAGGATAAACTGCGAATTCCCGTTGCGATTCTGAATGGGCATGGTCGTCTCAAAGGACATCTGAATCGCATGCGGCTCTTTTCAACTACCGTTTTGTGACGATTACTTAGAGGCTAATGATGATAGTATCCATTATATCTATAGCTGTCCTGCTTTCAATAGGATGAGATTCCATGTTTTTAATTCTGCCTAGATTGATGTAATTCAGTCGATAGTTTTATTTTGGTGTAAACTTGTGGATTCTCTATGGGTTGCACCATGGATCCCTAGTGGCATTGAGTGCGGAATCCTGGCCGGGCTTCAGCGTTTACAGAAAAAAAATCGACTAAAATCGGCTAACTTTAAATATAATTGTCATTTTGGTTTATTTGTTTGAAGATACAACAAAAAATAATCATAGCAGTCTGTTTTGTAAACATGGTTCCCCTCTAAAATAAATAACTTTGCACGAAATTAACTTGCAGGTAAAACCAGAGCCGCAATCCTTTATATTTTTTAGTATTTTTAAAGGTAGATGGGCTTTGACATCTAATATGTCAAAAAATTTGTGAGTTGTGGCCTAATTAGGATATCAAATGCTTAATCTAAATAAAGGTAATGGAGAAATAAAAACAGGGACTCTAACAACTATTATATAAAAATTTACACTCTTGAAGGCGATTATTTACCCATTGTAAGTATTATCAAATTTACAAACAGAAAACTTTGAGCCAAATACCTTCATTACAGTAATATTCCACTCAACTCTACATACGAATATTGATTAAAAGGTAATCAATATTTTATAATTGCCGTTTGTATAATTGCAAAGTGGTTTTAAATTTAATTACCAAATTATGTAAACCGGCCTCAAAAAAATTGAATCGATCTTGCTCTTTGCCTTTGATGCGTAATAAAAAACTATCATTACAACACCACGATTAGACGTGGGTAACTGCAGCAGGGAAACTTTCGAATTTCAAAATAAAACTTTGCATACCGATTAAGCCCAATTTGTGCTAATTAGCGCTCACGGGAAAAACTAGTGCTAGTCCAGGAGCTGAAAAAACGGGAAAAGAAAATTTCAAATTTCGCCTAAAAGACGGAATAAATAAAATCCGATTTCTAGAAAAACCCAGAAATAATTTAAGCCTAATGTTAAAACAAAATAAAGGCCAATAAACTGATGAAATTTGTGCTTATCATCGAGATATCATTCTCATAAATTTTCATCCATAAATCGAGGAAAGCCAAACCAGCCCCTGAAAGATACTATATTTAAAAAAACGGAGATATGTCGTTCAATAATATTTGTGTTGAACATCAAATAAAACAATTGAAATAAAATGCTCTAAAAAACAAGGCATAAGCAATTCATATAGTATATTCCTGTCAGGCATGTTCATTGCCATCCCAAAAATATAGTGACTGAATTCGAGCTAATCCAGAATTGACCCAATTCCAATGAACAACAATGACCGGTGATTGAACAATTTTCTGACAAAAAGTGTTCTAGAAACCAATAAAGTTGGCACTTCTGATTGCATATTCCGATCAGATATATTCCCGAAAAATATAGTGGCTAAATTTGTGCTAATCCAGAATTGACCGAATTCCATTGAACAACAACGACCGTTCAATGAACAATTCTCTGACAATAAATGTTGAAGAAACCAATGAAGATGGCACTTCTTCTTGCATATTCCAATCAGGTATGTTCATTGCCATTCGGCAATGAACATACCTGATCGGAATATGCAACCAGAAGTGCCAACTTCATTGGTTTCTAGAACAATTTTTAATCAGAAAATTGTCAGTTCAACGGTCGTTGTTGTTCAATGGAATTGGGTCAATTCTGAATTAGCACAAATTCAGCCACTATATTTTTCGGACGGCAATGAACAGATCTGAAGGAATATGCAATCAGAAGTGCCAACTTCATTGGTTTCTAGAACACTTTTTGTCAGAAAATTGTTCATTCAACGGTCGTTGTTGTTCAATGGAATTGGGCCAATTCTGGATTAGCACAAATTCAGCCACTATGTTTTTCGGAAGGCAATGACATATCTGATTGGAATATGCAATCAGAAGTGCCAACTTCATTGGTTTCTACAACATTTATTGTCAGAAAATTGTTCATTGAAAGGTCGTTGTTGTTCAATGGAATTGGGCCAATTCTGGATTAGAACAAATTCAGCCACTATATTTGACGAATGGCAATGACATATCTGATAGGAATATGCAATCAGAAATGCCAACTTCATTGGTTTCTAGAACATTGTTTGTTATAAAATTGTTCATTCAACGGTCGTTGTTGTTCAGTGGAATTGGGCCAATTCTGGATTAGCACAAATTCAGCCACTATATTTTTCAGATGGCAATGACATATCTGATAGGAATATGCAATCAGAAGTGCCAACTTCATTGGTTTCTACAACATTTATTGTCAGAAAATTGTTCATTGAACGGTCCTTGTTGTTCAATGGAATTAGGGCAATTCTTGATTAGCATAAATTCAGCCACTATATTTTTCGGATGGCAATGAACATATCTGATCGGAATATGCAATCAGAAGTGCCAACTTCATTGGTTTCTAGAACACTTTTTGGTTTCTAGAGCACAAATTCAGCCACTATATTTTTGGGATGGCAATCAACATATCTGACAGGAATATACTATCTGAATTGCTTATGCCTTGGATTTTAGAACATTTTATTTCTATTCTTTTATTTGTTGTTCAACACAAATATTATTGAACGATATATCTCCGTTCTTTTAAATATAGTATCTTTCAGGGGCTGGTTTGGTTTTCCTCGATTTATGAATGAAAATGTATGATAATTATATTTCTATAATAAGCACAAATTTCATCAGTTTAGCGGCCTTTAGAAAGTTTTAAAATTAGGCTTAAATTATTTCTGGTTTTTTCTAGAAATCGGGTTTTATTTTTTCCGTCTTTTAGGCGAAATTTGAAATTTTATTTTCCCGTTTTTTCAGCTCCTGGACTAGCATTAATTTTGTCCCGTGAGCACTAATTAGCACAAATTGGGCTTAATCGGTATGCAAAGTTTCATTTTGAAATTCGAAAGTTTCTTTGCTGCAATTATCCACGTCACGATTAGGTAGCCATATTCACGTAACTGGTAGATCGCAGTGAAATAAGGTTCGAAAAGCATTTTTTTTTGGAACAAGCAAATTAAAATTCAGAACTTTGTAAGCTCTTTCAAACCGTATTTAGGCCAAAGTTCTTCCGCTGTAATTTCAATGGCCTACCCGCATTCCATCTAAGACTTTTTCGTAACAAAATTCTTTCTTTATCATCTTGTTAAATTTCACAGTAATCGACCAACTAAGTAGATTGCAAAGTGCAAAGGTTGATGACACGAAACACATTTGAAAATGGCTTAGGGATAATATTTGCTTTTCAGAGCTACACAGACACAGTTTATTACTTATTTTTGCACAAAAGATGTATATTATTAAAAGAAATCGTAAATACCAAAAATATAAAAACTGGATGGTAAGCAGTCACGAAACTGTCGCTTACAATGTGGCACCATTACAAATTGTATAGACAATAAAATTACAAATTCAATTCTTCAAACTACTCAAATTCATATTGAAATTCGGCGAATCACATGTTTCTTACACAAATACATACACAAGCAAAATAAATAAAATCTTTACTAACTTGCAATCAACAAGTGATCCAAAATAGCCATCCTTGTATAACTCCTCATCTGCAATCGGTTCATCTTTCACCATTTTCGTTTTATTAATTTTTGGCAGTTTAACATTTTTCTTAGTTTTCTTCTTAGTTTTGACATCAGAAGGGCCGCCCAACTTCGCTCCGGTAGTCTTAGGTGCATTAACTGGTAATTTTACATCAGGATTTTTAACTTTTTTCGATTTAGTTTTACCCTGTTGCTGCACATTCATGATTCTATCATTTGGTGCACGCGGTGTCGAATTACACGTCTCACTATCCAAACGCAACGTACCCAGAATTAATTCATCACGTGACGAATTTGTGTTCGTATCCTTATCAAAAACACCAGAATCTCGTTCATCAATTTGATTTTGATTTAATTTGTGCGTTACTTTGTACAACCAATCCTGGATGTTATCGTACACATTTCGTCCCGAATTGGTAGCTTGATGTTTCGTTAATAAATCGATTGTGTCCCATACACCAAAATTGCTCTGATTATTATTTAGATTAGTACCGCTGTTGTTGTTGTTGTTGTTTGTTGATTTTTTGATTTTAATCATAATTTCTTTTTTTTTTTTGGGTAATACGAGCAGTATCAGCAACTAGCAATCACTTACTTCTAAATGTACGATAATATACGCTTATATAAATCGAGTGTGTATTAGACTAAACCACAGTGTGGATGAGGAAGAACCACGACCGTTTTGAATAACGTTCAAATTGAAACTCAAAGCGATATTACTACTAGAAAATGTATAAACTACAAATATTGGGAAAATAATAGAAAACCCAGACGATAAACAAACACAACACCAAGTATATACGAGTACGTACACAACGAATCGGTGTGTGTTTAGATTGTGTACAGAGTAAAGGGAAAATAGTTTTTCTTTATTCATTTTATGATTTTCCGTAACCCTAATTTTGAATGAATTCCACATTTGTTGTTGTGAACGTTTTGATTGGAAATTTATTAAGATTAATGTTGGCATATACGATTGAATGGCACAGTTGCGTACCTTGCTCGATGTTACTCGTCCACTGTACGATAATTCAAGTTGGTCTCGTGTCAAAAATTCCAAACTGTATTAAAAAAATGTAAGGTTATGCCAGTGAGTAAAAAATCATCGAAAATATTATATATTTATACAGTGAAGGAAATTTAAATGGCCTCACCTTCAAAACGTTGCAAATGTTACAAATAAGATATGGGTGTCTACTGGTTCTTGATGATGAAATATAGTATAAACCCGCGTAATCCTAAACTACACGAAGTAGTTTGCTGTACCAGAGTTTAACGAATTTAGCAAAGTGCACCTCGATAAAATTGTCCTCAAACTAAAATGAGGCACTTAACCAAGTGGTTGCAATAATTGATGCGGGGCGGAACCAAATTGAAGTGCCTCGACAACTAAATTTGAGCCGATTCTCCGTTCGTCGAGAGTGGCAGAGATATCAAGAAATTGCCAACCTCAGGCGGCGCCAAGGGTCTAGCCGAACTCGTGTTACAACACAGCATGATGACCGCTTGATTGTGACAACTACGTTTCGAAATCGTCTTTGAATGCGGTTTAACTGGGAGAGCGGCTCCAAGAAGTTCGTGAACTCAGTCGGTTAACAGTTACGAAACGATTTCGAGAAGGCGATCTGACTGCACACAGGCGAGTAAACGGGCCGAAATTGATCCTAGTCCAACGACGAGTCCAACTTTAGTTCACTCGAAAGCATTTGGATTGGACAGAACAAGAATGGAGAAAAGTCATGTTGTCTGACGAGTGCAGGATGTGTTTAACGATGGACAAGGAAGAGTGTACTGAAGATCAGAAGAGCGATTTGCACAATGTTGCTTGGAAGAACGTGTCTCGTGATAGCGGTGGATCTTGCATTTTCTGGGGAGGCATGCCACTGAAGGCGCAGACAAATCTTGTGTTCATCTCCGGGGCAAATACTGGCCTTCGATCAAGAAGATTGACTTCTCAACGGTACATTGAGGAAGTTCTCGAGGACTACGTCATACCTTTTGCCGTGTTTGTTTTTGCCAGCTGGTATAGTGTACCAGTACCTTCAAGAGGTGGATGTGCCTGTTATGGGGGGCTAACTCGAAGGCCAGATCTCAATCCCATCCAACATTTATGTGACGAGCTGAAAAATGAGTTCGAGCCAGAGAAGCTGCGACAGGTGGTCGCAGAGGAGGCGATACCTCAAGATTTGGTGAAAGCTTTGGTGATATCAATGAAACAACGAATGGAACTGTCATTCGAGCTAGGGGAGGGAATTTCTTTTTTAATAAAATGTGTTTTATTGATTTTCATGTTTTAATTCGATTTATACCACAAATTTTCATGCAGGTATTTTAATGAAGATTACTTTTTTATAAATTTTAACCTTCCTTATCCATTTCTCGATTTTGTGACGTACTGAGAATTGTTTAAATTGCCGATCCAAGTTTTTGATGTATATAACAATTAAAACAATTCGTTTTTGGAACTTGAGTGAAATCGTTTTGCAATATCGTTGAAATGTCATTAGCAAGGCATCGGTTGCAGGAACTGATGTGGTAGGCTTGCAAAAAGATTTATCCGCTAATATGGATTTCGTGGAGATACTGCTCGGTTTTAGTGATGACCCAAGGTGATGCTTGAAGATACCGTATTTGGAATTATCATAAATTATATTTCCAAACCTTGAAATATAATTGAAAATGCGGAGCTCGAAAGGATGATGCAGAAAAGTCTTATAATCCATGGAAAACTCGGGAGCCGTGATGATTTTCTTGGTTGTGATTTGTTTCGCATTTCCTAACTCCTTTGATCGGAACATCACCGTCGTCAGCTCATGATTTATGTTTTTGGCTAAGATTTCAAAATAACGTGATGCATACCATTTTCCGGAACACGTGTGTTATAGTCGTTTCGAAACTTCATTCACTTCTCGAAACCTTTTTAGTGACTCGTTTGTATCGTTTTCACGCGTAATTATTGTGAATCTGGACTTTGCATAAATGAATCTGCGATTGACCAAGTAAACTTAAAATGTATCTGCAAATTTAAAAATTTTTGCGATTCAAGTAATTCATGTAATGCGTCTGCGTCTGATAACATGTAAATTTTAATAAATTTATTGAAGAATGAACAAGCTAAATCCAGACATACTGGGCCTCGTTGTGGTTTTTCGTTGACGTTTGCTGAGTTGAATTGAATTAATGGTTTTTGGTATGATATTAGCTTTCGAATTAATAGTGTAAGGTTTAGTTACACGTAATATCATACCAGTATCGCTCTTTTGTATTCCAGCAGAATTTGTTATTTGGCCGTATTGGGAAATAAATGAATCCAATCGTTTTAAGTTTAGACCAAAGTTTTGGAAATATGACTTTATTACAAACGAGATTTGTGAATCTGAGTCATATGGAGTTTGCTGAAGTTAGCTTGGTAATACTAACGCTGTCGGCAGTATGTAATCAGTGTTATTCAGTGTGTGTGATGTGAGGGACTGGTAATTTTCAGCTGAAGACATAATTGAAGCCGATTTAAATAAATTTATGTCTTCAATTTTAGATGAAATGCGAGAATTTGAATGATGAATTGCTGAAGCTTAGACTATCTAGTTTGTTGCAGATAAGACAAGATGTTTTGTTTGTACACTTATCGCACGTGTGTCCTATTCGTAAGCAATTTCGACATAAAATTTGGGTAACAGTTTTTCTTCGAGGTTTAATTGAGAAATTTTTGAATATGTATGGCATTTATGTATCAAATGCATTAGTAGTAATATTTTCTTTTGATTCCCATTCATCGTAAATATATACAGAAACACTTGAGATATTCTTGTCAATAGTTTGTTCGAAGATTAATTATATACGCCAATAATCTTGCAGCTCACTGTCACTTCCACGTTTTCGAAGACATGTGATAATTTCATCAGCATTTTCTGCTATCTGCTGTAATTCCTTTGCATTTATGTATTGACAAGGTTTCTGAATGAAAACGGATTTAAGAAGAGAAGTAACTGTAAGATTCCGCTTATTGTACCTATTGCAAATCAAATCCCAAGCTTTATTATAATTCGCTTCTGTGATAGGGGCATATCGAATTAATGATCTTTTAGCAATTTAGTTGAAATACGAAATTTTTGATAATTTCCAGCAAATGGTTCGATAAGTATTGCAAGAAAGCATTGTTTGTTTTTCGAATGATTTACTTCGTTACAAGTGAGTGATTGCCAAATATGATTCTCGATTCCATTTAAATTAACCGAATCGGTAGACATGATCCTTTGATTTGACGATGCTTGCATAATCAAAATGCGAGCTTTATATGCTTCATTTACAGATTTAGTATTGGGCTTGTAATCTTCGCTAACAGTTAATAGTTCCAATTCGTATTGATGAACAGATTGGTAATGAATATCAAGATATTCTAAGCGAACAATCGCCTCGATCGCTGTGGTATTGGTAATTATTTGAGCGAATTTTAATAATACTTTAATACTCGTACTTTATATACATGTTATATTCATAAGAAACGTCTAAATTAATATCGGTATTTTAGCTCTAATTGTAGTTTTTTACGAATGTATACATATTTTCGGCTAATTTTGTCGGTATTAGTTACTTTTGGCTGGGATTTAAATTCAATACATAATTTTTTAAATTTTCGGCTGAAATAGTCGAGACACTATCTGCATTATCGATTTTTTTCACTTTCGACTAACTTTAACAGGCTCTCTCTATATCGAATACTAATTGGTATAATCTATTACATTATTCCGCCATTCCACATTTTGTTTCTTTCGTCGTGATTCTTTTCTCGTTTCCTTCCCCTTCACCAACAAACTAAAACCAGTTTGTTGGTGAAGGGGAACGAAGTAAGGAAAGAATCACGACGAAAGAATCAAAGTGTGGAACAGCGGATTATGCCTATAATTTAACAGCCGTCTTTAATTGTCTATATTTACAGTTTGTTTTTGATACTGATAAAGTTAGCCGACTCGCTCCAGCCGAAAAATGTCGACAATGCAGAATCGACTGTTACTATTAATATTTATCAGCCGACATAAGTCGTTAATGCAGATTATAAATAATACGTGTTACTCGCTAGAAAATGTCGGTAAGATAGATTCGTATACATAGCCAGCCTAAAAATGTCGTTAAATCAGATAAATACATTTGGTATTGAACAGTAATTTCTTCTTTAATCAAAAATGTTTAGTTCGTTGCATTAAATGCATTACAACTATAATACAAAACTATTTTACCACTGAGACACCTCGAAGAAATATATGAAGCAAAACCTCAAAAATTGAAGGTCAATTTTCATGTTGGGAGTCCGGGAACAGTCGATTGAGTGTCATGGCTGGAAATAGATTCAAACGAAAGGTCTTAATGATGCTCACATATGGAAAAAAATTCAGGCCAATTTTAAACTCGACACAAAAAAAGTTATGTGAACCTGCATTATCGACATTATTCTGCTTTCATTTAATCTTAATTAAATTTAATCTGCATTATTGACATTTTTCGGCTAAGTATTTCTGTGAATATTTTAACCATTTGATATGTTTTATTCAACCGAGTTTTCACCGACTTTTAATATGAAAATTAACCTGAAATTTTTCCCGCGTATGAGCATCACTATGACCTTTCATTTGAATCTATTTTTAGCCATGACACTTTATACAGTCACTTTTTAGCAATTTTCAAATTTCGTGTGTGCGATATACTGAATCGAGTTTTCCCGGACTCCCAACATGAAAATTGATCTAAAAGATTTTCCAGGTATGAGCATCATTAAGACCTTACATTCGAATCCATTTCTAGCCATGACACTTTAAACGGTCAATTCTTAAAAAATTTCAAATTTTGTGTGTTCGATATATTCAATCGACTGTTCCCGGACTCCCAAGATGATAAATGACCTAAAAGATTTTCCAGGTATGAGCATCATTAAGACCTTTCATTCGAATCCATTTCTAGCCATGACACTTTAAGCGGTCAATTTTTAGAAATTTTCAAATTTTGTGTGTGCGATATATTCAATCAAGTTTTCCCGGACTCCCAACATGAAAATTGATCTGAAATTTTTTCCACGTATGAGTATTACTAAGACCTTTCATTTGAATTTATTTCCAGCCATGACACTTTAAACGGCCAATTTTTAGAAATTTTCAAATTTTGTGTGTGCGATATATTCATTCAAGTTTTCCCTGACTCTCAACATGAAAATTAACCTGAAATTTTTTCCACGTATGAGCATCACTATACTATGACCTTTCATTTGAATCTATTTCCAGCCATGACACTTTAAACGGTCAATTCTTAAAAAATTTCAAATTTTGTGTGTTCGATATATTCAATCGAGTTTTCTCGGACTCCCAACATGAAAATTGACCTAAACGATTTTCCAGATATGAGCATTATTAAGACCTTTCATTCGAATCTATTTCTAGCCATGACACTTTAAACGGTCAATTCTTAAAAAATTTCACATTTTGTGTGTTCGATATATTCAACCGAGTTTACCCGGACTCTCAACATGAAAATTAACCTGAAATTTTTTACCTTTCATTTGAATCTATTTCCAGCCATGACACTTTAAACGGTCAATTTCGGAAATGGAAATTTTATAGGTCATACCAATTTCATGTATATGAATGCAACAACAAACATAAAGAAAATTAGATAATTCCATGACTAAGTGTTTAATGAATTTCTGTCGAGATGATATCTTCAAAGTCATGGTGAAATTACCCTGATAAACGTAAAGATTATTAGGAACGGGTTGATAACGGAATATAATAAAATTCCGTTACATGCTTCAGAGAAGAACCTTCCTTAAACCGAAAATGTTACTTCTGCATGCCACTTCTCCGAAAATGTCCATATTTGCTTTGTGCTTTTAATGCTTCTTTTTTGAAGAGTTAAATTCTTATTTTAAACTTCTTGTAACGATCGAAACAATCATCGCATATGAAATGTATGAATGTAATTCTTTAGTGAAAGTAAAGTAATCTAAAGTAAAGTGCAATGCTTCTCAACTGAAAGTTGACAATATGTTATATTTTTGATTAATAATTTTATTTGGTTTTCGATTTTCGAAACCCGACATCTTTTCGTGTTGCAGATATCCATTGTACCATTTTAAGTTTGTTTCTCGGACTTCAGTGTCAATTTTTTCACAGATGGAACATTTTTTCTTTTTCGCTTTATTTTAAGACAATATTTTTCACAATTATTTTGCAGATATCAAATATCGTTGAATTTAAATTGCAAGTAATTGTATCGATATTGATTTCCGGTAAATTTAATTGTTTCGAGCATTTTTAGCACTAACGGAATAAATAAAAATAATTTTGGAAACGTTATGAAATTCGATAGTTTTCCCTAAACGCTATTTTCTTCTATAACAATTCGGCGGTTTTTCGAAATACTTACCAAATCTGAGCGTCAAAAATTATAAAAGAAATATGCATAGAAACACAAACTTATGGGTTTTCAGGAATTTGTATATGCAACACTTTTTAACCAAAAAACAAAATGGGGCTAATCCGATTTCCCTGACTGTATACATATGTATAAACCTTGAAATTGATGAAATTATTCCGACATGTGAACAACATTTTCAATTTTCCCGTGTCAAGTTTAACTAATTTATTGAAACTGTACAAGGCATCAATGAGCGCGATATAAAGAAATAAACGATTTTTTATGTACTGTTAATGGAAATTTAGAAATTACAGAGCTTTGATATAAGACAGTTTGCACCGTAAATTTATTAGCGTTTAAAGTGAAAGCTTTCAAATATATTTGATTTAAAGCGCTAACTATCGTTAAAGTCGGAATATAAAATTTCTATTTTAGATACGTTTAAAACATAAATCAATATTGTTCGAAAAAGCTGTGAATTCTCATCCCAGGAAAAATAGAAATATTCATGCAATACTAGTTCCATCCCATCCATAAATTTTAAAATCATCCTATCCCAGAATTATTAAATCATTTAATTAGGCTCATTTGTATGGCCGTCCTCATTTAATTTGATGGAAATACTCAATAGAAAACTTAATAATTCTCTGGAACCTACAGATTGCCTAAAGATTTGACTTGTGATTTTGACTCGTAATGATGTCCACTATAGAGAATGGTAAATCTCCAAAAATCTCGATATCATAATTTTTCATGAATACTAACTATTTTTTATTAAGTAAAAGAAACTAATATTTCACAGGCCCTTTAAAAGCAGGAAATGAAAATAAAAATTATTATGTAGACTGTAAATGTAAATGTAAACTCTCATGTAAATTATGTAGACAAATGTATAGATCTCTTTAATTTAAATAATTAGTATTAAACAAAATCAGAGCACAGTGCTCAATTTTCATTGAGAGAAGACTCCACAAAAATGTGGGAGAGTCAATAATGGCTTTATACTGCAGGTGATTCTGTTTTTAATCATTTAAAATATATTTAAGTCATATGTTTTTGCTTTGTTATGGGAATTAAAAAAATTATAAAATTTGCATTACAGATCGCGTGTCGCAACATTAGGGGAGAAATAAATGTTGAAAACTAGCAGCAACATTTTAAATAATTTACATTTACCACACCAATATTTTATTATGAACATTTTAATTACGATCTCAAATCAATACTTTACATCGAAAACTTATTTTGTCGGTCTAACAACAATTAGAACCCATGGCGTGTGAATCAATTTTCGATACCACCATTCTCTAAAGAAAATGATATATTTTCCGTGTTCCGTATATTGTAACACGGTGTGAGGTAACTAAGAAACCATGTACACATATTTTGGGAAAACCAACCGAGTTTAACATTTTATTTTAGAAGAGGGATATTATGTTGTCTACTCGTGACTACTATACACAATAGCACATCGCCTTAGTTTATGGATCAAACATAACAAAGGAATTTGGATTGTTAAGCATTTTTTACCGAAACAAAATGTTCTTGGAGAGTTTTGAAACACGGTAGGTACTACATAAACTTGTCATAACTAGTAACAACTTACTGTTTATATTTTTTCGTTATGTTAATGTTAATAGCCCGGATGAATTTGCATAAAAAATTAGGTTGAACATATGTAAACGCGTATGTTTTGGATAGCGATATCCCGGCGAAATGCGAGCAGCATGTTAACACGACATACATATTAAATTGCTTAATAATCAGGACTAGCACGTTATACTGAGGCGGTTATTCTCTACTATAATAGATTACAGAAATAGTTTAATGAATTGATTTGCGTAATGAAATTTATTACTAGAAATTGATTTAAATTGTGTCAGTGTACGCTGGTCCAGAATTATTGTGACGTACTCGCATTCATTAAAATCAACATAATATGTGTAGGATTGATTGGTTTAACTGATATTTTACGTACAAGCACATTAAACACAAATCATCAAAACGATCAGTTTACGCACAGTGTTCAACATGGAAGATCATAGTATTCAAAGTGTAGCCCAATCGATTAAGCGAATCGGTCGATATCAAATACAAAATTTTACGTTAATTTGTATTCTCGTATGCTTTACTAATATTTATTCGCTATCGTATGTTTTTACCGCGGGTGATTTAAACTATCGATGTCACATTGAGGAGTGTGAATTAAATAGTGGACCGTATAGTAATTCATTGGTGTCACGTGCTGCTCCGTACGACGAGCGGCGTAAAGCCCCCGTACTTTGTTATCGATATGCACAGCGGGAAAACTATACTGGCAGATGTGGCGATGAAAATTATTTTAATCGTGACCGAATTGTGCGATGCAATCGGTTTATTTACGAATCGAGGGAGCAAACTGCACTCCAGGCATTTAATTTACAATGTGATGATAATAAATGGAAGCTGGCACTCGTAGGCACTGTACACTGTGCCGGTGTTTTGGTTAATTTATTCATAAGCGGATATTTAAGTGATAGATTTGGACGACGAACAGTTTTCATTGGGTCGTCTGTTGGTGCTGCGATATTTGGGATACTGCAGTCATTCTCATGGGATTACGTATCGTTTATGGTTTTCAAATTTTTACAAAGTTTGATTGGAGCCGGGGCCTATAGCTCGGCAGTGATTTTAGGTAGTATTATTTATATGTTTAATAAAAACTCGTCTTAATAAAATGTCCACCTTATTTTTAGGTGTGGAACTAGTTCGGCCAGAACATCGCGCCAGGATATCTTCAATATTATTTGCCTTCTCTTCATTGGGCTATCTATTATTAGGCATATCAGCAATGTACATTCCGTCCTGGGATACATTACTTTTGGTAATATTCTCACCGTCACTGATAGCACTATTCTACTACTGGTTAATACCGGAAAGCACAAAATGGCTATTAGCGACAGGGCGCTCATCAGACGTGCTTGAAATTGTACATTGTATTATAAAGACGAATAGGATTAAAATATCGAGTGAAATTAGAAACGAAATCGAACTAAATCCTGAATTATTATTTCAAGAACCAAAAACGGATCGTCTTAAACCAGTTGAAAAGTTTGTAATAAAACGGGTCAATTTTGGTATAGTATTTAACTACCCCGCCATGGTAGTACGAGTTGCAGCGTGCTCTTACTGTTGGATAGCGAACTTACTTATCTACTACGGATTGAATTTAATTTCGGTTGCAATTGGCGGTAATAAATATACCGATTTCATGGCTGTACAATTTACCGAAATACCAGCTTGTATACTCGTAATGTTGATATCGGGACGAATTGGACGAAAAAAAGCTTTATCCATATCGTTTATCCTATCAGCTGTAGCACTACTAGTTTACACATTTATAGGTGATGTACATTGGGTGCGATTGACGATTTATATTATAGGAAAATTTACCATCACTGTAGCATTTTCGGTGCTTTATGTTTATACATCGGAATTGATGCCGACTTGTTTACGCCAAACATTATTGAGTATGTGTTCAGCTTTTGGCCGAATCGGATCGATGATTGCACCCCAGGTGCCGCTGTTAGAATTGGTACTAAAAAATTCGTCGATGTATTTATTTGCAGTGACCGGTTTATTGGCCGGAATTATATGCTTGCAATTTCCGGAAACACTTAACACGGAGCTACCTGACACAATTGAAGAAGCGATTGCACTGGGAAAACCATTACCAAATAAAAAAGAAAATATTTGAATTACTTTAGAATAAAATTTGTAAGTTGAATTTTGTTTTTATATTCTTTCTGGAAATTTGCTGGACGGTCTGACCGATAACCCATTAAATGTTAACTTTTTTTACGAAACTAACAAAAATTAATTCTAAAAATTAAGTTAAAGTGTCAAAATTTGTAAACATTATTTGTATTGGGATCTGGTCCTGCTAACTGGGCCTATTCCATAACCATATACATCAAAAATTCATTTGGTTGAATATTTCGTATCCGATTACGATGGACTTCAATTCTGGGTGTGTGTTTTGATGAGATTGTAATTTTGACATGAACGAAACCCTGAAATTTATATTTAATGAAGTTCATTATTTGGATTTGTAGACAGTCATTAGAACTCTTAAATGAATTCATAAAAAATTTTTAATATTTCGAATGGATGGATGGATTGGGTGCATCTTCTAAGCCATTGCTAAGCCAAGCATTTTTCATTTTAGAGAAAAAATATGTAAACAAACATCTTGAGAAAGATTGGGCCTTATTTAAGCAACGTGTTTTTATGTATTATGTAGAAAACGTTATTAGTACTTCCCTGATTCTTCTGGTCAACCACACTCGTTACATAGATGATGTATTTGCTATTGTCAAGGTAGCTAATTTGGCGGATGCACTACAACGTTTGAATGAACAATACCAAACGATTAAAAATAAGGTAGAAAAAAATAGGGCGAGTTCTACTCTTCCTGGATGTCATATTATGAGAACTGGGAAAAATTTAGAGTTTGACATTTATCGTAAAGCAACAAACTCAAAGCGGTTTATTAAGGAAGACTCATTGGTACATAGGTTGTGTATTAACCCATATGCGTATTCATGAAGGGGACGAAAATAGAATGCATTCAGAATCGGTGAACCTGTATGGTTACACACAAACATCATCCTTTTATAGACATATACATAATTAGTGTGCCTTTATATCCAGCCCTCATTAGCAAACTATTCAGTTTGCTAAAATTTGTTGGTGTAATTATTAACTAAAAATGTAAATTTGGTACCAAATATTTGCTAGTTAATTTTGACTGTTTGGGATGAAATATACATTGGGTAAACATTCTGATAAAAGTTTAAAAAAACTTACAGAACGCTCAACAACAGGGATCCAGTACTAAAATCACCAAGAAATAACAAAATTGGAAATTAGACTGGAAAGACGAAAGGAACGGGTCCATCTCTTTACAATTTGTTTGATCTGCTTAATTGTGTGTGACGGTCCCTCTTGACATAATGAAGCAGCACCGCTAAGCGACTATTTCTACGCCTCCAAATCTAGCAGAACATTATAAGATAATAAGGACAAGTATAGGCTAATAATAGGCTTATTAAATGCTCTATTATACAATTTTCGACTCCATCCCTTCCAACTAAAACATTGGGTTCAATTGAAAGTTAGCAGAACCCATATCAAAAAATTATTAAAAAATAATTGGAAAATTTAAAGGAAATTTTAGGCTTATTAAAAGTTCCATTAAATTTTTTAGATCCATTCGTTCTAGAAAAATCAATAGGCTTTTCCACTTCAAAGCAAACAAAACCCAAATCGAAAATTGGACCAGAACCGAAATTAGAACGCAAAACAAGATTTATTAACATACAAATAATTTCAGGCTCATTATAGCCTAATCAAATGTCACATTCAAAAAAATTTGGCTCCATTCATTCCTAGCCAAGCATCTAGCATCCTAGTCAAGCATTTAGTATTCGCACTACAAATTGCTATTTTATTAAATCCTTTTCAAAACGATGAGCCTAAGTCGAACCATGTGGATATCAGTAAGTGAGTTGAGCAACACCAAAGCCAGTCGGAGAAGCCAGCAATTAAACAAGTTCCATCTCAAGCAGCGGATATGGCTACATTGGCAACATTTGTTGAAATGCCCGTTACCAACCAAATGGCGATCGTATCGATATCGAGAGGCGGTCTGATCAGCTAGCCGAAAGCCATGTAGTTTCCAAGAAACATCCTCATTTCAGCGGGCAACCATCAGAATGGCAAATGTTAATAAGCAGCTACTAAAGTTCAACAGAGACATGTGGGCTTAGCGATGCTGAAAATCTACTACGCCTACAACGGTGTTTGAAATGTCAAAGTCAGCGAGATGCCATCTACTTTACCATCCTCAGTATCGGATCTAATAACAACTTTGAGAATGCTATACGACCGCCCAGAACTGATCATCCATACCTTGCTCCAGAAAATCAGAAGCGAATCGGCTCCGAAAGCAGAAAAATTAGAAACCCTAATTTCATTCGCGCTATCAGTGCAAAACCTATGCGCCACGATCGAATCTGCCTGACTACTGGCGCATATGAACAATTCATCACTGTTACAGGAGTTAACAGATTGGTTACCGCCTCACATAAAATTAAACCGTGCCGTATATCAACAGTCTGTGCAAGACGTCACGTTATCCACGTTTGGGAATTGGTTTTTCGCAATCGCGCAAGCAGCAAGTGCAGTTGCACCATCTTCCGCTCCTGCCTGTATCAACGTCAGGCACGAAAAGCGACAATCTAGCGATAGAGGCTATCTGCATACGCACGCGGCAGATATTAACAATAATCGAACTGTTAATGATGATCAGAAATGCCAGCTGTGTAAGAAATCCGATCATATGCTAAAAAGCTGTGAGTGTTTCATTAAGGTTGACATGGAGCTTGCAATGTGCAGGTGGTATACTGTAGTTGTGTGAGTAGGTGAAGTAGGTGGGTTAATGATGTGGAGTGAATGAGTGGTATCACAATGGGCCTAAAAATTGGCCTAAGTGTGCAGTAAGCAACCACTGAAACCTAAAAAAAAACCTACCTTCATTAAGTTGAAGCGGAGTGAACGTTGGAACACTGTGAAAGAAAACCGGCTGTACTGAAAGTGTCTCGGACTGCATAATCACTTTCGTTGCAAATATGCTAAGCAATGCGGCACGCAGGGTTGCAAGGCGTTACACCACCTCCTGCTTCATAGCGAGGTACTTCCCGAGATGAAAGGAGGCGTCAAACCCGTTCCTAATTACGCTTTACATTGTAATGCCCAACGTCGATCACAACAATTACCTCTTTTCCGAATCATTCCGGTCACTCTCTGCGGGAAAAAAGCGTCAGTGAATACGTTTGCTTATTCCTTGGTGAAGGCTTATCTTTAACGTTATTAGACATAGATTAAATTAAAGAGCTCGAATTAGAAGGAACCCTCGAAGGCTTGTGCCTGAAATGGACAGCAGACACTGTTCGAGAAGAAAAGGACTCTAAGATAGTTTCTAAGTAGAATGGATAGACGTGCGCGTGAGGTACTGGAGAAAACCACAATGCGCCGAGAGCAGCGGTTTGAAACAGGACTGCTCTGGAAATTTAATGAAGTACGGCTCCCAGATAGTTTACCTATGGCACTAAATCGATTAGCGTGTCTCGAAAAGAATTGCAACGAAATCATGATTTGGCTGAAATCCTAAAGGAGAAAATTCGTCAGTATCTCGCCAAGGGCTATCTATGCACGTAAGTTGTTACCTCATGAATTGATCGAGCCATCTCCAAGAATATGGTATATACCCATATTTGCGGTGACTAATCCGAATAAACCGAATAAATTTCGCATTGTATGGGATGCAACATGGAAAATCAACGGTATATCGTTGAATTCAGTTCTCATAAAGGTCTCAGATCAACTTGCAGCGTTGCCAGGAGTAATTCAAAAATTTAGGGAGAGAAGAGTGGCCATCTGTGGTGATAAAAAGGTATGTCGTCAAATTCGCATTCGAGAAGCTGATCAACAGTCCCAAAGGTTATGGCGTTTGCGGCGACTTGCTCTCCCAGTTCGGCGCAGTATGTAAAAAATGTGAACGCATTAAGTTTTGCCGAAAAGTATCCGCGAGCTTCCGACGCAATAACGAACAACCATTATGTGGATGACTGGTTAGACAGTGTCGACACCTCGGAGGAAGCCATCGAACTAGCAAAACAGGTCATAGAAATACACAAACAGTCAGGGTTTGAAATAAGGTGTTGGAGGTCGTATGTTGCGGAAATATTATCAGCATTGGATATTGTCAGTACAACGTCAGAGGTAAAGGAAGAGATGAACATCAGCCCGGCAACCGAAGGCGAAAAAGTGGTAGGAATGCGGTGTAACACTGAGACCGACACATTTAGTTACTCATTATCTCACCGACAACAGGATAGTGATCTCTTGTCGGGCGAGAAGCGACCCACCAAGTGTGAATTCTTACGGACTCTATTCAATTCGGAAAGTGGAAAACTTGGTTCCAGTTGTTACCACAAATAGCGCAAATACGAATTCCTCGATGGTATGGAATACGAGGATACACAGAAATAATACAACTTCATATGCTGGCTACAATCCGATCATCGCAAATATCATCAGTTCGTGGCACATCGTGTTGATGAAATAATGGAAACCACGAAATTAAAGGAATGGAGATGGCTTCCCACCAAAAATATTGTAGCGGATGATGGCACAAAATGGAAAAAACTGCCAGATTTGAATTTATCTAATCGATGGCTGAACGGGCCTGAATTTCTTCGACTAACTGAACCACGGTGGCCCCACCAACCCCAAGTCGTCTACGAAGCTCCCATTGAGGAACGGCGTGCTCACTACATGCATACGGTCAAATATTATCCATCGGCAATCAAGGTGGAGCGATTTTCCAACTAGCAACGCCTTCTTCGTGGGCAAACATTTATATTGAGGTATGTAATTAACTTACGATGCAGAGTCCATAATACTGCCGTACACGTAGAACCTATCACTCAAACCGAGCTTGTTAAAGCAAACATTGAACTCTACCGTCGAGCCCAGTACGATGCCTATCAAACGGAGGTAGAAATATTGTTACGCAACCAATCGCTTCCAATAGATGAACAAGTGAACGTTTCGAAAACCAGCCCTATTTATAGGAGTTCACCATATTTAGACGACGTTGGCATTTTAAGGATGAAAGGGAGGATTGATGCTTCGGAAGATTCAAGTATGAATCAAAAACGACCAATATTGCTACCGAAAGGTCATAGGATGACTTATTTGTTAGTCATGTCATACCATCGAAAATACCACCACCATAATCATGAAACCGTTGTTAACGAACTCCGCCAGCAATACATAATTTCGGGCGTAAGACAGTTATTGAAAAGAGTACGATCTTCATGCCATAGATGTAAGAACCAGAGTGCCCTCCTTCAAGAGCCACACATGCCGGAATTACCTACAGCTCGGCTTGCATCCTTCACTCGACCGTTGTCTTTTGTGGGCATAGACTACTTTGGGCCGCTGAATGTTTCGGTTGGACGTTGTACGGAGAAAGGTGGGGAGTCCTGTTTACTTGCTTGACGACACGAGCAATACATATTGAAACAGCGCATAGTTTAACCACCGATTCATGCATAATGTGTATTCGCAATTTCATCGCAAGACGAGGCACTCTAGTCGAAATACGTTCTGACAATGGATCGAATTTATGCGGAGCGGAAGCCGAGTTGCGAACACGCACTATCTGAAATCGATCAGAGTCGACTTCATGCAGAATTTACAACCCCGGGATCCAGATGGATGTTTAATCCGCCCGCGTCATCACTCATGGGTGGCAGCTGGGAACGTTTGGTGCGCTTAATCAAGAATACCTTATACCATATTATGCCTCAGCGCTACCCAGGTGACGAATTGCTTCGAAATTTGGTAACAGAGATGGAAAACATTATCAATTCTCGTCCGCTAACGTTCATTTCCATTGAGGGCACCGCTGTTCTCGTTCATCAAGCGGTACAAAACCCCCAGGTGAATTCAACGATATGAACCTGATACTCAGAAAGAACTGGCAAAAGTCGCAACATTTAGCGAACTTATTTTGGAAGCGATGGTTAACCGAGTATTTGCCCACTCTGACAAAGTGAACGAAATGGTTCATGTCTGTAAAACCGATTGAAAAGGGCAATGTGGTCATTATCGTTGATAACAATTTACCACGAAATTCGTGACCGAAGGGATTGGTATAATCGAAACAAACCTCACCAAGGATGGGCAAGTGAGAAGTGCTGTCGTACAAAATGCTACTGGCATCTACGTAATGCTGGCCGTGAAACTGGCAGTGTTGAATTTGCAACCGGAAAAACTGGGTAATCTTACATCACCGAGAGATCTGAGTTAACTTACGGGGTTGGAGGATGTTGTAAAATGTTAAATCAAGGTAACCTGTTTTGGTTGCGTTCATGATACGCAAAAAAATTTAGTGAGTTAGAATCGAATAGTCCAGGGCTTAATAAAATTTGAAAAAGATTTAGTAAAATAGCAATTTGTAGTGCGGATACTAAATATGCGAGCTTACGAATAGTGTTTGTATTTAGTTTGAACCAGAAGCGTCACAAGCAGCGCCGATCCACAAATTGCGAACTCCACGACGAAAAGAATTGCAACGATATCATGATTTGGCTGAAATCCTAAAGGAGAAAATTCGCCAGTATCTCGCCAAGGTCTATCTATGCACGTAAGTTGTTACCTCATGAATTGATCGAGCCATCTCCAAGAATATGGTATCTACCCATATTTGCGGTGACTAATCCGAATAAACCGAATAAATTTCGCATTGTATGGGATGCAACATGGAAAATCAACGGTATATCGTTGAATTCAGTTCTAGTGCCAGGAGTAATTCAAAAATTTAGGGAGAGAAGAGTGGCCATCTGTGGTGATAAAAAGGTATGTCGTCAAATTCGCATTCGAGAAGCTGATCAACAGTCCCAAAGGTTATGGCGTTTGCGGCGACTTGCTCTCCCAGTTCGGCGCAGTATGTAAAAAACGTGAACGCATTAAGTTTTGCCGAAAAGAATCCGCGAGCTTCCGACGCAATAACGAACAACCATTATGTGGATGACTGGTTAGACAGTGTCGACACCTCGGAGGAAGCCATCGAACTAGCAAAACAGGTCATAGAAATACACAAACAGTCAGGGTGTGAAATAAGGAGTTGGAGGTCGAATGTTGCGGAAATATTATCAGCATTGGATATTGTCAGTACAACGTCAGAGGTAAAGGAAGAGCTAAACATCAGCCCGGCCACCGAAGACGAAAAAGTGCTAGGAATGTGGTGAAACACTGAAGCCGACACATTTAATTACTCATTATCTCTTGCCGGGTGAGAAGCGACCCACCAAGCGTGAATTCCTAAGGACTCTATTCAATTCGACAAGTGGAAAACTTGGATCCAGTTATAGCGAAGATACGAATTCCTCGATGGTATGGAATACGAGGTGATACAGAAATAATACACCTGCATATATTTGTCGATACAAGTGAACATGCCTTTGCAGCGATTGCTTACTTCCGCATCGTACGTGGCAACGATATCCACTGTGCCTTGGTTGCAGCTAAAACGAAAGTCGCACCACTTACACCATTATCAATTCCTCGACTTGAGTTACAAGTGACGGTACTCGGCGCCCCACTAGCTAACAGCATTGGCGATTCCCACTCCATCCACATTCAAGAGCGCATATTCTGGTCTGATTCACGAAAGGACCTCTGCTGGCTGGCTACAATCCGATCATCGCAAATATCAGTTCGTGGCACATCGTGTTGGTGAAATAATGGAAACTACGAAATTAAAGGAATGGAGATGGCTTCCCACCAAAAATAATGTAGCGGATGATTGCACAAAATGGAAAAAACTGCCAGATTTGAATTCATCTATAGTCGATGGCTGAACGGGCCTGAATTTCTTCGACTAGCTGAACCATGGTGGCCCCACCAACCCGACGTCGTCTACAAAGCTCTCATTGAGGAACGGCGTGCTCACTGGATGCATACGGTCAAATATTATCCATCTGCAACCAAGGTGGAGCGATTTTCCAGCTGGCAACGCCTTCTTCGTGTGCAAACATTTATATTGAGGTATGTAATTAACTTAAGATGCAGAGTCCATAATACTGCCGTAACCGTAAGACCTATCACTCAAACCGAGCTTGTTAAAGCAAACACTGAACTCTACCGTCGAGCCCAGTACGATGCCTATCAAACGGAGGTAGAAATATTGTTACGCAACCAATCGCTGCCAATAGATGAACAAGTGAACGTTTCGAAAACCAGCCCTATTTATAGGAGTTCACCATATTTAGACGACGTTGGCATTTTAAGGATGAAAGGGAGGATTGATGCTTCGGAAGATTCAAGTATGAATCAAAAACGACCAATATTGCTACCGAAAGGTCATAGGATGACTTATTTGTTAGTCATGTCATACCATCGAAAATACCACCACCATAATCATGAAACCGTTAACGAACTCCGCCAGCAATACATAATTTCGGGCGTAAGACAGTTATTGAAAAGAGTACGATCTTCATGCCAGAGATGTAAGAACCAGAGTGCCCTCCTTCAAGAGCCACACATGCCGGAATTACCTACAGCTCGGCTTGCATCCTTCACTCGACCGTTGTCTTTTGTGGGCATAGACTACTTTGGGCCGCTGAATGTTTCGGTTGGACGTTGTACGGAGAAAGGTGGGGAGTCCTGTTTACTTGCTTGACGACACGAGCAATACATATTGAAACAGAGCATAGTTTAACCACCGATTCATGCATAATGTGTATTCGTAATTTCATCGCAAGACGAGGCACTCTAGTCGAAATGCGTTCTGACAATGGATCGAATTTATGCGGAGCGGAAGCCGAGTTGCGAACACGCACTATCTGATATCGATCAGAGTCGACTTCATGCAGAATTTACAACTCCGGGATCCAGATGGATGTTTAATCCGCCCGCGTCATCACTCATGGGTGGCAGCTGGGAACGTTTGGTGCGCTTAATCAAGAATACCTTATACCATATTATGCCTCAGCGCTACCCAGGTGACGAATTGCTTCGAAATTTGTTAACAGAGATGGAAAACATTATCAATTCTCGTCCGCTAACGTTCATTTCCATTGAGGGCACCGATTCTGTTCTCGTTCATCAAGCGGTACAAAACCCCCAGGTGAATTCAACGATATGAACCTGATACTCAGAAAGAACTGGCAAAAGTCGCAACATTTAGCGAACTTATTTTGGAAGCGATGGTTAACCGAGTATTTGCCCACTCTGACAAAGTGAACGAAATGGTTCATGTCTGTAAAACCGATTGAAAAGGGCAATGTGGTCATTATCGTTGATAACAATTTACCACGAAATTCGTGACCGAAGGGATTGGTATAATCGAAACAAACCTCACCAAGGATGGGCAGGTGAGAAGTGCTGTCGTACAAAATGCTACTGGCATCTACGTAATGCTGGCCGTGAAACTGGCAGTGTTGAATTTGCAACCGGAAAAACTGGGTAATCCGACATCATCGAGAGATCTGAGTTAACTTACGGGGTTGGAGGATGTTGTAAAATGTTAAATCAAGGTAACCTGTTTTGGTTGCGTTCATGATACGCAAAAAAATTTAGTGAGTTAGAATCGAATAGTCCAGGGCTTAATAAAATTTGAAAAAGATTTAGTAAAATAGCAATTTGTAGTGCGGATACTAAATATGCGAGCTTACGAATAGTGTTTGTGTTTAGTTTGAACCAGAAGCGTCACAAGCAGCGCCGATCCACAAATTGCGAACTCCACGAAGAAAAATTACCCAAACATCCCATCCTTATTGCGCCATTTCGCAATAGGCCGCATAAAATTTTAGAATTTCTATGTAAATTGTAAAGATGAAATGAGACTTACCCAAAGATGATCGGTGGCGATTCCCACCAACTCAACGACGGATCCGGCACAAATGTGGTCTCAGACGAGTCCGCATCTGGCTCGCGATACTAAAAAATAAAATTTGTGTTAAGCTAACCAAATGAAATCTTTACAGAAAGTATTTTGCCTACCTTCTTCTTGTGTTTTAACCCTCCCATTTTTATTTTATTTATATTTTTTTTATCACTCGCACGACCAATAAAATACCGAAATTTAAAAAAAAATATGGTGCGGTGCCCTAGATTAAAGTTATATAAAAATAAAATGAGCAATAAAGAATATTTTAATTACGCAAAGCCGAGGAACGCCTTCGACGTTGATGATAACGTTATATTGTACGTAATGTCACAAAATATTTCAATTTGTTTGGCGTTTAGTTCGGAAAAGCTACTTCGATTAAGCGAAAATATTTTTCAAAACGTGATACAGTGGATTTTTTTTACTACATTTTCATTATATCAACGTACCAAGATCAATGTCACATATAATCGAAATACAATTAATTATTTATCGCGGTTTATGTCTTATGTTATAATTCCGTACGTGTATCCGTACTTCTTTTTAGTTTACTTCTTGCTTCTTGGTTGCGTTTATTTATTATCTCATTTTGAATAAATAAATTGGATTTGTTTTCTTGTATGCTGCCCGCAATTCATTAAACTATTTTATTATTATTATTATTGTTGTTGTTGTACACAAGGAAACTGGTTGGAAATACTTTCGATTTCTGTCGACTCTGTAACTCTGTATATGTACGTACATAGATATAGTTTAGTTCTTATTAGTAGTTTTGATCGGATATGTGAGGCCGTGTATGCGATGAAATGACAAAGAACCGATTTCAAAAATTTGATTAAATTCGATTCGCACGCAGATTATTAATCTTAGGTCCGTGTATGTAAATTCATTTATATACTTTGGACGCGCCTAGAAAAGCACTATAACGTAAATTAATCGTGTAACGGGTTTTAAAGTTCCGAGTTGGTCAATATTATGTGACGGATTTTATCCCGCGTATTACACAAGGTTAAAATTAGTAAATCGTTTTAGTTGAGTATTTTTGATTAATTAGGTGACATGGGTTTTTGATGTCGAAATTAATTGTAATTTACTTCTGGAACTTAATCCGCAAGTTTGTTTTAACTTTTTTATTATTTGCAAAATGCAAGGCGCCACATGACGTGTAATAATTTGTTAAAACATGCGATTGATTTACGTTAATTTATTAAATAAATATTTATTTTATAGTTTACCTAGAAACAAATTGCCTTCAGCTATTATTATATTTTGGCGGCACCTTACTATTACTTATAATTAATCAAACTAAACTATCGCTTAGCTCAAATAATCTGTATTGAGGGCTCTATTTACACAACAGGTGATTGGATTCCAAACTTTTTGCTTCTGCTATTAGTTTCAAAGCGATTTCCTAGTTACGTTAAGCTTAAATTTGAATAATTAACCAATATAGATAAAGTTAGCATAAGACATCTGATAAATAAAGGGAACACGAGATAAAAACTGTTCAAACGTTGAATTTAAGTGTCCGTCACGCCAGCCGAAACCATATCAGCCGGAACCAAACAAATATGGCACAAGTAGCTGGATGCATTGAGCATCATTGTGAAATATATGCTTTTTCAGCTGGAACCTTATAATTCCAGCCAGAGCCTAATAAAGCCTGCCAGAACCATACTACAGCCAAATTAACTATGGAACAAGCAGCACAATGCATTGTGCATCATTGTGCACTATATAATTTTTCATCCGGAACCTTATAAATCCAGAAACATCCGGTTTTTCGGAAAAAACATGATACAAGTAACACAATGCGTTGTGCATCATTGTGCACTATATAATTTTTCATCCGGAACCTTATAAATCAAGAAACATACTGTTTTTCGGAAAAAACCTTACAAACTCAGCCGGAACCATACCCTCTACAGCCAAACTAACTACGGCACAAGTAGCACGATGCATTGTGCATCATTGCGCACGCGTCTCGGTTGCAATCAAACCACGTTTACCTGGATCGCACTTATTGCTGCCTATACATCAGGATTATTTCATGGTCCTTCGAGCCGGAATATGAATCAGCGACCTACTCCAATTGGAATTTGTTATTTACTGTATTTCACAATCATGGAGAATAGTTAAATCCGTGTCCGTCACGCCAGCCGGAATCATATCAGCCGGAACCAAACAAATATGACACAAGTATCACGATGCATTGAGCATCATTGTGCAATATATGCTTTTTCAGCTGGAACCTTATAATTCCAGTCAAAGTCTAATAAAGCCAGCCAGAACCATACTACACCCAAATTAACTATGGAACAAGTAGCACAATGCATTGTGCATCATTGTGCACAATATAATTTTTCATCCGGAACCTTATAGATCCAGAAACATCCGGCTTTTCGGAAAAAACCTTACAAATTCAGCCAGATTAATACCCTTTACAGCCAAACTAACTATGGCACAAGTAGCACGATGCATTGTGCATCATTTTGCATTATGCGCTTTTTCAGCTGGATCCTTATAATTTCAGCCATAATCTGATAAAAACCAGCCAAAACCATACTACAGCCAAAACAACCATGACACAAGTAGCACAATGCATTGTGCATCATTGTGCACTATATAATTTTTCATCCGGAACCTTATAAATCAAGAAACATACGGTTTTTCAGAAAATACCTTACAAGCTCAGGCGGAACCATACCCTCCACAGCCAAACTAACTACGGCACAAGTAGCACGATCCATTGTGCATCATTGTGCAATATGCGCTTTTTAGGCCGGAGCCTTACAATTCCAGCCAGAATCTAATAAAGCCGGTCAGAACCATACTATATAATATTTCAGCCGGAACCTTATAAATCCAGAAACATACTGATTTTGTGAAAAACCTTACAAATTTAGCTGGAACCATACCCTCTACAGCCAAACTAACTATGTCACAAATAGCATGTTGCATTGTGCATCATTTTGCACTATGTTCTTTTTCATCCGGAATCCTATAATTCCAGCTAGAACCTGATAAAGCCACCTAGAACCATATAGCAGCCAAATTAATTATGTAACAAATAGCACATTCATTGTGTACTATAAAATTTTTCAACCAGAACCCTATAAATTCAGGAACATACGGTTTTTCACAAATTAAGACGGAACCATACACTCTACAGCCAAACTAACTAGCAACCACGCAGGATGATACATTGTGCATCATTGTGCAATATGCGCTTTTTCAGCCGAAACCTTATAATTCCAGCCAGAATCTGATAAAGCTAGCCAGAGCCGTACTACAGCCAAACCATCTATGACACAAGTAGCACGATGCATTGTGCATCATTGCGCACTATATAATTGTTCAGCCAGAACTTTATAAATCCAGAAACATACGATTTTTCGGAAAAACCCTTACAAACTCAGCCGGAACCATACCCTCTACAGCCAAACTAACTATGGCACAAGTAGCACGATGTATTGTGCACCATTGTGCAGTTTATGATTTTGTACGTGAACCATTTAATGCTATGCAGAACCATACAAATCCAGTCGAAACAAAATGTTTAAAAAAAATAATTTTGGCGCTTGCACTATGGTCGCAGTGCAATTTGGATGATAGTGCAACATATGAGGTTTCCGGAACGATCAAAACGTTATGCACTATGGCTAGCTTTTATTTTCTACTGTGCCGAATTTCAGGATCAACTCAATATCGCATTTCACACACTTTTTTATTTATACAAAACAAACTAAACAGAAAAAAATATTCTACAATGAACTCCGAAAGCCGAATTTATTTGGAGCAAAAGACCTCCAAGCCCATGCGCCACGTATTTCTATGACGCTCCCGGAATTCTGAGTTTTTGTTAGGTTCAAAACAAACACGCGCTCTGTCATCACTGGTTTCGTGTTCATTCATATATTGCGCACTTGAACACTGCAATTATTCCGTTTGGGTTATGTTATTTGATAATAAACTTGATTTTTTTTTCGATTCGCTGATTTTATTTTAAATAATTTATCTTATGGCTTATATAATTTATAATGAAATAAAATTTTTACTTATTTGCGATCCGGCTTGAAGGACCACGCGCTTCATTGAAACGTCTCGGTTGCTATCAAACCACGTTTCCCTGGATCACACTTATTGCTGCCTATACATCAAGATTATTTCATGGTCCTTCGAGCCGGATTATGAACCATAGCGACCTAATCCAATTGGAATTTATTTTTAATTTAACAGCGTACATTTTTGGTGAAAAAGGGCGATTGATCGTCGAAGATGAAAGACGTGTTTTTGTCTTTCTCTGTGTAGTTAAAATTAAAATTTAATTTAACACGATAAAATATGTGTTTTAATAAATAATATAATAATAACGTGTTAATAATTTAATTTAATTAAAAGTAAATTAAAATTAAAATTTATTTATTTTAATATTTTTAAATGAATATAATTGTAAATAAAATTAATTACAAATAAATTGTGTGTATTGCACAGCAATGGATGGAAATTGTGTGTAGTGCGAGCAAATGCATTACACTCATTTTATGTACGAAAATATGTTACTGTAACGACTCCAAAGGATTCATAAGATAAGTGTTTGCATTACTTCAATTCATATTTTTATATATTCCATAAAAATTTTAGTTTTATTTATATAAATATGTTCTAGTAGCTGTTGTGCTTGTAGAAAAGACGCATTTTTAATATGTCGCCATAGTAGTGGAATGGTACGGTTTACGTGTGTGTGTGTGTGTGTGTGTGTGTATATGTGGAAGCTATATACATTGCCAATGCTACTGCATAATAGGCCTTTATACTATATAGAAAAATTACATGAGTTAGTATAGGTTGTTGTCCTTGTTTGGACCACAAGGACGCGAGCGCCATGCACATAACAAAAGTTGCGTGAGACAACAAAAAATTCTTTATTCGTTCCAATGAATCTGCTTTATTATCTACAATCATATTTTATCTGAAGGATCTTGATAACTATCGATATCTTGAGAAGCATTTCCAATAAAATATTTCCATATTGAGAAATTTTTCATTTACCAACTTACTGATAGAAGCAACTACACATTTTTTTTTTTTTCAATGACACGTGTGCGTATGATTTTTAATTTCTCTCGGCTCTCGCACTTCTGTAATTTGTTTTGGTTTTGTTTCACTATATACAATACCGAATGAATTATATATGGTAAACAACATGAGTATCGATTATCGTGCGAACGTGTTAAGAGAGGAGCGTAAAGTAAAGTGCCCTTTCGTTTATATGTTTTGGTTTGGTTTTGATGGGATAAATATACACTCGGATATGGCGAAATTTAATAAGGGATAAACAGGCATGATCGTGGTTTGTTCTGTTTTATTTGTTTTCTCCTTGATGGATGAATTCATTACCGCGCGTGATCATTTTTGTTTTTTTTAATTTTAATTTGTTATTTTTGAATGTGTACATACCCATTCTCCGATTTACACGGTAGATTGGTTCCGCAGAAAACCATGTAAAGCCGAAAATATGATTTTTGTATGAAAACCTGTATAAATCGTTAAAGTACAATACAATTCTTAAATTATCGTTTGGTTTTTAATAATTCATTTATTTTAAAATAAAATTTATAGATAGCTAGTATAAATTAGAAATAAATAAATTCGTTGCTTGTTTTAATGGTTCTATAAATTGAAATTTTGTCGGAAGTCCTGACTTAAAACATAAGTTGTCGACAAATATAATTCAATTTATTTTTATTATTTGATTTTTAAATACATTTTTTGAATGTACCGGAAGGTCAAGGAAAACTGATTGCAACATTCTTGATCAGGGGGTCTATTTAATTATCTAAGCTTTGAGAATAACCTCAATACAATCAAATATATTAACGATCTAAAGACTTCTTGCTAAGGAATGTTGTTTTTCGGCGATCTTTCTGGTTGAATTCAGGATATTTTTTAGTGAAGTGATGTGAATGTTAGATATAAATAAATCCTGCTTTTAGTTGAATGAATTTAAATATAGGTAGCTGATGACATTACTGAATTTAAATTTAATAATTTTAGTATCAACGAAATATATAGGTCATCATATGTATGATAATGCTGTCGTGTCATTACAAATGTGAAGTCCCTCGGTTAGATGGTGTTGGATGGGAAGATAGGGTAAAATAAGGTTACAAACAGCACATGATGAGATGACCCGTAGATGTGAATTAAATAACCTAACCAGTCTTTTTGACTGATGCCGAATACATATGATGAATATTAGTATCCTTTACCTCAACCACAACTAACCCAAATTAATAAACTAACAAAATCTAATCCAGAGTGTGAATTTAATTGAGACTAACATTTTAATATATTGAAGTAGTTAGAAAACGACTTTGCTGCGGTTCGCCCTAGTTGTTTCTGTGACTAACATCCTTTCCTAACTAGCCTTATCTGTTAAGGATGCAGGTGGGGCCTGGGCCCGCATGATGCTGAAATATTATTCGCATTCAGATATAATTTGTTATTTGATTGTTGATATTTCAGGATTATGGTAACATACCTAGGATCGCCATTATGGTTGGCCTGTACGCCTCAATCATATCAATCATATCATATCATAATTTAACAGCGTACATTTTTGGTATTGAATTTGTTATTTACTGTATTTTACAATCATGGAGAATAGTTAAATCCGTGTCCGTCAAGCCAGCCGGAACCAAACAAATATGGCACAAGTAGCACGATGCATTGTGCACTATATAATTTTTCAACCGGAACCTTATAAATCCAGAAACATACAGTTTTCGAAGAAGAAAACCTTACAAATTCAGCCGAAATCATACCCTCTACAGCGAAACTAACTAGCAACGACGCAGAATGATACATTGTGCATCATTGTGCAATATGCGCTTTTCAGCCGGAACCTTATAGTTCCAGCCAGAACCTGATAAAGCCGGCCAGAACTATACTACAGCCAAACCAACTAACACAAGTATCACGATGCGTTGTGCATCATTGTGCATTATATAATTTTTCAGCCGGAACCTTATAAATCCAGAAACATACTGTTTCTCGGGAATAAACCTTTCAAAATCAGCCGGAACCATACTTTCTACAGCCAAACTAACTATGTCACAAATAGCATGATGCATTGTGCATTATTTTGCACTATGTTTTTTTTCATCCGGAACCCTATAATTTCAGATAGAACCTGATAAAGCCACCTAGAACCATATAACAGCCAAATTAACTATGGAACAAATAGCACAATATATTGTGCATCATTGTGTACTATAAAAATTTTCAACCAGAACCTTATAAATTCAGGAACATACGGTTTTTCACAAATTAAGCCGGAACCATACACTCTACAGCCAAACTAACCAGCAACCACGCAGGATGATGCATTGTGCATCATTGTGCAATATGCGCTTTTTCAGCCGAAACCTTATAATTCCAGCCAGAATCTGATAAAGCTAGCCAGAGCCGTACTACAGCCAAACCACCTATGACACAAGTAGCACGATGCATTGTGCATCATTGCGCACTATATAATTGTTCAGCCGGAACCTTAAAAATCCAGAAACATACGATTTTTCGGAAAACCCCTTACAAATTCAGCCGGAACCATACCCTCTACAGCCAAACTAACTATGGCACAAGTAGCACGATGTATTGTGCATCATTGTGCAGTTTATGATTTTGTACCTGAACCATATAATGCTATGCAGAACCATACAAATCCAGTCGAAACAAAATGTTTAAAAAAAATAATTTTGGCGCTTGTTCTATGGTCGCAGTGCAATTTGGATGATAGTGCAACATATGAGGTTTCCGGAACGATCATAACGTTATGCACTATGGCTAGCTTTTATTTTCTACTGTGCCGAATTTCTGGCACAAGTAGCACGATGTAGTAGCCAAACTAACTATGGCACAAGTAGCACGAATGATGTGCATCATTGTGCTTTTTATGATTTTGTAGCCGAACCATATAATGCTATCCAGAACCATACAAATCCAGTCGAAACAAAATGTTTACAAACATAATTTTGGCGCTTGCACTATGGTCGCAGTTCAATTTGGATGATAGTGCAACATATGAGGTTTCCGGAACGATCAAAACGTTATGCACTACAATGCCAACACAACTAGAACCCGCAAAGCCAGCCGGAACCTTATGAAGTTGGTGTGATTCGAAGCAATAAACGATAAACATGGTTGATGGTCATTATGAACTAGCTAAAATTCCAACTGGAATTATTTGAACACATTATAATTCCCGATCCGCTAAAAGTGTTAATTAAATAAAAAGTTTAAACAAAAAAAAATATAACTAAAATAGTAAATTTCACTGAAATAATATTTTATTTTCTTAAGTTTGTTTGGTTTGGGTTCTTGTAAATAGAACAACATGTAGGCAAGCATTTTCCGAGAAGTGTTGGTGTTGGTCTCGGCCTTTTGCAAATCGTCGTACGTTTTCCATATGCCACCGGTTCTAAGTGCATGTGCAGCGAAATGCTCATTTAAATTATCGTACTCAATTACACTGCGCAAATTGAATAATTTATCACCTAAATTTAGCGATCTCGTGACGTTACTTAAAGCAACCTTTTGTTGTTTTTCTAGTAGATCTAGCTGCTCGACCTCCAGTGTTATTACACTATTATATACTTTATTTACATTATGTAAGCTGCCACAGCTATAGTAAAAACCGAATGTGAAAAACCGTATATTTCTGGATTTATAAGGTTCCGGCTGAAATATTATATAGTATGGTTCTGACCGGCTTTATTAGATTCTGGCTGGAATTGTAAGGCTCCGGCCTAAAAAGCGCATATTGCACAATGATGCACAATGTATCGTGCTACTTGTGCCGTAGTTAGTTTGGCTGTAGAGGGTATTAATCTGGCTGAATTTGTAAGGTTTTATCCGAAAAACCGGATGTTTCTTGATTTATAAGGTTCCGGATGAAAAATTATATAGTGCACAATGATGCACAATGCATTGTGCTACTTGTTCCATAGTTAATTTGGCTGTAGTATGGTTCTGGCTAGCTTTATTAGGCTTTGACTGGAATTATAAGGTTCCAGCTGAAAAAGCATACAATGATGCTCAATGCATCGTGATACTTGTGTCATATTTGTTTGGTTCCGGCTGATATGATTCCGGCTGGCGTGACGGACACGGATTTAACTATTCTCCATGATTGTGAAATACAGTAAATAACAAATTCCAATTGGAGTAGGTCGCTGATTCATATTCCGGCTCGAAGGACCATGAAATAATCCTGATGTATAGGCAGCAATAAGTGCGATCCAGGGAAACGTGGTTTGATTGCAACCGAGACGCGTGCGCAATGATGCACAATACATCGTGCTACTTGTGTCATAGTTGGTTTGGCTGTAGTATAGTTCTGGCTTGCTTTATAAGGTTCTGGCTGGAATTATAAGGTTCTGGTTGAAAAAGCGCATAGTGCACAATGATGCACAATGTATCGTGCTGCTTGTGACATAGTTAGTTTGGCTGTAGAGAGTATAGTTCTTGCTGAATTTGTAAGGTTTTTTCTTCGAAAACAGTAGGTTTCTGGATTTATAAGGTTCCGGTTAAAAATTATATAGTGCACAATGATGTACAATGCATTGTGCTACGTGTTCTTTAATTAATTTGGATGTTGTATGGTTCTAGGTAGCTTTAACAGGTTCTGGCTGGAATTATAAGGTTCCGGATGAAAAAGTGGATAGTGCAAAATGATGCACGATGTATCGTGCTACTTGTGTCATAGCTAGTTTGGCTGTAGAGGGTACTATTTCGGCTGAATTTGTAAGGTTTTTTCTTCGAAAACTGTATGTTTCTGGATTTATAAGGTTCCGGACGAAAAATTATATAGTGCACAATGATGCACAATGCATTGTGCTACTTGATTCATAGTTAATTTGGCTGGTATATGGTTCTAGGTGGCTTTATTAGGTTCAATCTGCTAAATTAAAAAAAAATCCAATTGGATTAGGTCGCTGGTTCATAATCCGGCTCGAAGGACCATGAAATAATCTTGACGTATGGACACCAATAAGTGCGATCCAGGGAAACGTGGTTTGGTAGCAACCGAGATGTTTCAATGAAGCGCGTGGTCCTTCGAGCTTGATCGCAGATAGGTAAAATTTTTATTTTATTATAAAGTATATAAGCCATAAGATAAATTATTTAAAATAAAATCAGCGAATCGAAAAAAAATCAAGTTTATTATCAAATAACACAACCCAAATGGGATAAACGCCCAAACGACAGTGTTCAAGTGCGCAATATATGAGTGAACAAAATGAGTGATTTGGAATTCCGATGAAACCATCGAAGAAATGCGTGACAAGGAAGTCTTGGACAAAATAGATACCGTTGAAGCATCCATGTTTGCGAATAATAGCGAGGGGGAATCAAAAATGGGCGATGCAGAAGAATACTGTATTACGCTGTCGTAACCGAACTAAACAATTGGCTAAAGAAACGCGGTCTAATGGAGTCAACCACCGCGCATGGCGATACTAGTTTGAATATGACCACTGTAGGCTCAGCACTAGAAGTGCGTCTAGCTAAACTGCAAATTCCAACCTTTTCTGGTGATTATACAAAGTGGTAAAGTTTCCTTGATCTGTTTCACTCAAGTATACAAGGTAAAGAAAGCATAACACCAGTTCAAAAATTCCGTGAGGTGTTTTCGTTAGTAAAAGATTTCAAGGTCACGGAATCAAATTATATATATACGTAGCTATGTTGAGCAATCCACAATACATGGCGTTCAAGCCGAATCCAGGGATCCATGGCTTATATACCTGCTTCAACAGAAGTTAGATGATGAAACCCACAGTTTAGGGGCACAAGAGAGAAAAAAACGAATTTCCAACCATATAGGAATTCTTCGACTTTCTGATAAAGAGAACTAACGCACTGGAATCTATAAGGGCGCATTCAACTAAAGTGACTAAGGCAATCACGTCAGTTAAAGCTAAAAATAGTTTCGCGTATAACTACTGATTCTAACTGCATAGCATGCAATAAGGAGCAGCATCGATTGATTGGTTGCGATTGATTCAAAAGCTTATCTATCGAAGATCGAAGATCATTAATTGGTAGCAAGAGACGGTGTTTCAATTACCTTAATCCAGCTATTCGGTATATGATTGTAAAATACGCGGTAGATGTCGTCACTGCTCTCGCAAACATCAGACTCTCATGCACATGGACGCTACATCAAATGCATCAGCCTCCACAGAAAACTGAAGTCGTAAGAACGAGGATGAAACGGTCGCCACCTATCTCGATGATATACGTCGTATTCCTCACGATGTGTGTTTCAAAGGTACGATACAAACAATATTAGCTCAGCACAATACACGTATATAAGAATTTTGGCGTACCGCGATCCTGCCGAGCTCTACTAGATACTGCTTCATAGGCCACGTTCATCACCAAAGCTTTCGGAACCCGCACCGACCAACATTTTACGTTTGAGGCACCCACGAAGCAGAATCAACAATAATTGCACAGTCGTTTACAACCATTGTCGACATTGGTGCTACGCTACAACAATTTTGGGGAATCGAAGAGATTCCACAGATCAGCAACTTCACTCAGGAAGATCAAGATTGTCAAGATTGGTTTAAGGCAACCACACAACGAGCGCCAGACGGGAGATTCGTTACCAAACTACCATTTAAGGACTCCTCCAAGATTATAGGCTCGACTTACCAGCAAACATTATCGAGATTGCTAGCGATGGAGAGTTGCTTCAAAGGAGAAGTTATTCTGAGTAACCTCTGCGGAACTTCAGATATCATACATCCTGCCACACCATGGAGTATTAAAGAACAGCAGTAGCGCAACAAAATTGCATGTGGTTTTTGATGCATCCACAAAACCAACCATGGGCACGTCGCTGAACTAAAATTTAATGATAGGACCTAACATTCAATCGAGTTTATTCGAAACACTTACGCGATTTCGACAGCATCACTACGTATTCGTAGGCGATATTGAAAATATGTATCGCCAAGTGTGGGTAGACGAGGTAGAACCAAACATCAATTGATATTGTGGAGATATAAAAGTCATATAATCCGCCCATACTCATTAAAAACCGGTACATACCACATGGCGTCAGCATCTTTCATGGCGACTAAGCACCTTGTCGAGAAGCAAGTCGAGCAATCAAACAAGACATTTATGTAGATGACTTGATGACTGGTGCCCCACATCTCCTGATTTAATGAAATCGAAGGATGATGTATTGAGAATATTAAGTAGCGGTGGGTTCAACTTAAGAAAATTATCCTCAAATAACCAACAAATTCGAGATCTACTAAATCAATCGAGTTCCAATACTATTAAAACTATCTCAGAGAATCCAGAGCCGGTAAATCTATTAGGCATAGCTTGGGATGCTAGCACAGAAAATTTTTTGTTTCAAGCATACCTGCAACCTACAGAGATCTATACCAAACGGAGCTTCCTGTCAGAAGCCAGTAAAATTTTCGATCAATTGGAACTCCTATAACCAATCACGATTAAAATCAAAATATAGGGTTTTCCAATAAGAGTGATATGATGCAAACTTTTCTCGCAATAATTCAATTGTTGCACTTGCTGTGTGGCACGTAGGCCCGTCTTGTTGGAACCAAATGTTGTCAAGATCAACTTCTTCCAATTTCGGCCATAAAAAGTTGGTTTTATCGATCTATACCGATCTCCATTGACAGTATCGGTGTTACCAGCTTCATTTCGAAAAAAATACGGACCGATGATTCCACCAGACTAAAAACCACACCAAACTGTCAATTTAGGTGAATGTAATGGTTTTTCATGAATAATTTGTGGATTTTCTTCGCACCAAAATCGACAGCTTTGTTTATTTACCGCACCACTCAGATGAAAGTGAGCCTCATCGGAGAAGATGATTTTCTTAAAAAAATCGTTATCGTTTGTAATTGCAATTTGTAAACGTTGTTCTTGCGTATTTCTCACCATGATGAAATTGTAAACATTACTGAATACAATGAAACAAAAAATAACAGATCATGACATATTACAAATGGCCGAAACGTCACTTAAAAATCATATCATTCCTATTGGAAAACCCTATAGTTGTGTTCTTTTTTGTCATCGATCGTAATCAAGCTTTAACCACTGTATTTTTGGCCGGTGATGATTTCTTCTTAAGCCAATTGTTTCAAAATACGACTGGACAAATCTGGAGCTGACGCCTTACCGTATATATTACTGTAATCAATTCAAACAGTTTTAACGGATCGATAAGTGTACGCACCAAAGTATTGACTGGAAATTTGTTTGTTTCGGGTTGATAAGTATGTGTTGATGCATCTTTGAAAGTCAGCAATTAAAGCATAGCTATATTTTCTAAAGCGTAAGACTGTACCACATCTGAAATAAGAGCGTGAAATTGATTCTCTTTACTAAAGTGGGACTTAGGATTTACAGACCAATTGCCAAGTAAATTTTAGATTTTCATTAAGAAATTTCTGAGGTTGATTATGAAATCTTCTTCGTGAACCTAACAAAAAACTCAGAATTCCGGGAGGTCTTTTGCTCCGAATAAATTCGGAGTTCGAAGTTCATTGTAGAATATTTTTTTATGTTTAGTTTGTTTTGTATTAATAAAAAAGTGTGTGAAATGCGATATTGAATTGATCCTGAAATTCGGCACAGTAGAAAGATCTTTGATGTGAAATGGATTCCGCTAACTTCGCTACGCAATTTAACTTTATTGCAGGAAGTACCCTGAGCAATAACACATAATAGGTAAAAACACGCTTAAATCCAACAACAAATTAAATGTTTCCAAATTGCTTAATTTGGTTCACTCCTGGTATAACAATCGTGCTACTTTATTTGTTTTTCTATTGATCTTGATCTTTCACGTGATCTTCGTCAATGTAGTTGTTGTAATATTTTCTTGGCTCTGTGACACCTTTTCGTAATCGCAATTCGTTTCCAAATTACTTTCCATTTTCTTGTTTCATTGGTTGTTGATATAATAATTTTGTCGTTGCTGTTATAATTAACAAGCGATCGCAGCACACACAAAAATGTTTTGCGGTGAAGTAATCGAATTGGGCAAGTCGTTTAATCGAGTTCAGTGTCTAGTCTGTGTTGTTTAATACATAATCAGAGTACAGCGGCAGATAAGATGTCGACTATTTATAACTAAAAATAACAACAATCATAAATATCTTATTATTGTTATTACTTAATGTAGTTTGTGATTATGCAAGGATTGGTGTAATTTGATATTTTATTTTATTTATAGAAAAATGGATTAAAGTTTTTGGTGCCACACCTTATGATTAAGTTTTTTTTAATTTCTGCTTTACTTCCGTAATGTCTACGATTTAGAAATGTTGTACTTGCGAGTATGTATGCCGTATCCCGCACTAAATCATATTATTATTCATTGCAGTGCAAAGATTGGGTATGTGCTCTAGAGATTGCCTGAAAATGCCAGTATTGCTGAATGCGGAAATGCGCTGTACGATTTTTTTAAAGTACAATAGCTGTAATCACCATTAACAAGACATCCCCGATATTGAACCAAAATGCAAGCATATAGAACTGGCCTATCAAACTGCCTATGAAACATTTCAACATGGACTTGGCCAGCACTATTTTGAATGGATCTAATAACGGGAAATACGAGTAGCAAAACATCAAAGAGATTGCATCAAAATATCACCATATGGAAATAACTACTACGTGTGTGATCTATCAATGCTCAGTACGATTTTTTGAGCTAACCTCTCATCTGCTCCGTTTAATTTATGAGCGAACTCCATTTAGGCCAATAACAAAATTTTCCAGAGACTGCCACAAAATGTACTAATATAGAAGTAACTTGTTACGGTCTGCCCTATCAAATGGCGTGTGAAACTTTTCAATATGAACTTACGATCCAGTACGATTTATGTTAAGTAAACCTCCGACCGGCACTTTTTTGAGTCCAAACATTTTTTATTTAACAGAGATTGCACCAAAATGTTACAATATAGAAATAATCCCTCCAATATAACAGGGATTGTGCCAAAATTCAATCATTCAGAGGTAACTCATTAGGGTTTGACCTATCAAACGGCATGTGTCAGGTGTCAATTCGGACTTGGTAAGTACGATTTTTTAAATTTAAACTCTCGTAAATGCAATGCTGTTAGGTAAGTCTAACCCATTTTGGTGAGACGATGAAATTGTATGCTGTATAAGATAGCGGAAAATAAGAGATTTCACTACTCACCGCAAGTGGCAGCACCATCACAAAAGAGAAATAATTTTGTTATATAATTAGCAGCGGTAATTTTTTATTCGTTTTGTATCTCTTTTTCACTAAATAAAACATCCCAGCGGAATACAATTTTAAAAGTGATCCTTAAAATGATAAATTCATTGATCTCAGAAATAAAGGAAATCGGTAAATGAAATCTTGAAATTTAACAATATTTAGTCTTTCCGCCATTCTTAAAGAATGACGATGAAATTTGGATAGTAGTATTGATCAGGGATTTTAAAGTAAGATTTGGACAAAATTCGAAGATGAGTTCATGCTGGACTAAACTAGGCCATTTCATAACCAATCCTTTAAAAAATTTAATTTTTTTTATCAATTTCATATTAGTTTTTGGCCAATATCTCAAAAACTTCCACTAACAGCTTAGGTCATACTGGGACTACAAGGCAAATTTGGGGAAAATTGGTGGATTAGAATTTTCACTATAACATTATGATTTTCTGCGGCCATATAAGTTATTTTCAGGTTTTGGCCAATATCTCAAAAATTATAGTGAAAATTCTAAACCATCGATTTTCCCCAAATTTTCCTTGTAGTCTCAGTATGACCTAAACTATTAGAAACACAACCGAAAATATTGGTTACTAGTGGAAGTTTTCGATATATTGGCCTTATGGCCCTAAAACTTATAATAAATTAATAAAAAAAATTAAATTTTCTAAAGGATTGGTTATGAAATGGCCAAGTTTAGTCCAGTATGAACTCATCCTAGAATTTAGTCCAAATCTTACTTTAAAATCCCTGATCAATACTACTATCCAAATTTCATCGTCATTCTTTAAGAATGGCGGAAAGACTAAATATTGTTAAATTTCAAGATTTCATTTACCGATTTCCTTTATTTCTGAGATCAATCAATTTATCATTTTAGGGATCACTTTTAAAATTTTATTCCGCTTGGATGTTTTTTTTTTGTTAAAGTAAGTATTAATTGTCCAATGGATTTAATGTCCTTTGAAGGTCAATTAATACCCCCTTTTCATTCACACACACACCACCCATTCACACTATTACACAGTATACCACCTGCACATTGCAAGCTCCATGTCAACCTGTACATTGCCATGAACGGTGGGTCGGCGCTGAATTCTGCACTCCACCGGAGGGTCTTAGTTGTGTTTATTAACATCACCGATCGTAATCGATGACGAAAATTTGCTTTGCATCCAGCTTCTGGTGGGATTCGAACCCAGTACCTCCCGGTCCAAGTGCCGAAGCTTTAACCACTGCACCACTTGTCCGGTAATAATTTTTTTTGTGATGGTGCTGCCACTTGCGGCGAGTAGTGAAATCTCTTATTCTCCGCTGACAAATTTCCGCTATCTTATACAGCATGAAAATTTTGCTCAAAAAATCGTACTGTTCTAATAAAAATTACATTTAGAAGCTGAGTATTTTTGACGGGTTTCAAAAATGATTCCAGTCCACGGGTTCACAACAACATTTTCAAATAGATCATCCAGTCTTATAATTCTATAGCCAATGGGAAACAATTATGATGGATAGTCTTTACAAATAGATCAGGCAAACCACTACTCTGGAGATCCACTGGCCAATAAGGTACCCTGAACGCCTTTTGTTACATTTTATTCTATGATTTAATTCCTGATGAAAGATTAACCTAAATGGTGTGGTTAACAAAAATTTTAACAAATTTCTCAACCATGTTTTCGAGTAGATTACACAATATTGTACCGTTATATAGTGATTAGCATTTGATTCTAATGAACTTTGCTCTGTCTTTAATAGTAGTATTCATGTTTTCATTTGTACTGCCATTACCAGCGATATCCACGGAATCTCGTTAACATTTTTCGACAGCTTATAATACTGTCTATCTATAAGGCCCTAGAGAAACTTGAATTTGCTAGTAGATTTTTGAATTTTTCGTAGTGTGTCGGACTGAATTGAATTTTATTTCCTAGGGTACTTGACCAAATTTTGCTAAACCAGTTTATCAAATCTTCAGTCTGTCCAGGCTATTACAAAGATTTTTGGAATTTTGAAGTTCCGTGATGTTGAATAAAATATTGTTATTTTCTTCTACAAAGTTTTAGCAATTTTTCCAATTAGATTTTAAATTGACATTCCCAAACTAACGACGAACCCGTTTTAATCGATTTATTTAAATATCTTGAAAACTATAGATGTTGAAGGTAATCCAACCACTATTATGGAATGGCTAGGTAAATTGTGATATAAGTGGTGAAGATGGCTAGAACTCTTGAGGATTCTATTTATTTTGATGTATTTTACAAATGTTTACGAATACTCCCGAAGATCTGGTAAGTTTGTAAATTTTCTGACGACTCTTTCACATATTGGTGTAGTGTGCGCATGCTTCTATTTGCAGCTGTATACTGTCTTTGCAGTGTCGATAATATTATCTACAGTGTATTTCTGGTACTGCTATCATTTCTTGCTATCTTCTGTATTTGTTTAGCTATCCCTATTTTTCCTTCTCGTGCGTGTTCTCATGGCAGATGGTAATTTCTGCTTACCAAGTTCCTCAATTCCCTCCACGTTTAAGCTGTACTGTAATCTATGGTTTCATTGTGTATTTCTTGGTACCGAAGGAATGTTGGTAGCAACCTCGACATATGCTTCTACTATTGGTTCCCACTTCTGGCCGATAGTGCCGATTTCCTCATTTAGGAGATTGAGTTGGTGCGTTTCATTGAATGAATTTCTTGTGTCACTATTTTTTATTTTTCAATCAATGTTGAATTTCATCCGAATTTTCTCCGATTGCTTTTTGTGAAATTTCTGCTCTGCTGATTTGACCTACTTGTACAATTTTGATAGCATTTCGGTGCTAACATTCTTCACTGTTTTTTCTACCTGACAGGTCTAATATTTTAAAACTTGTGCGATTTTGGATATTTGTGTTAGAGTTTAGTTGTGTTAATTCATATTAGGGTACAAAAGGATGGTAAAAGCAATTTTTTCATGTAGCATTCATTTCTGTAACCATTTAATTTCGAGTTAATGTATCCCAAGAAATATATCCCATTCGTTGCTATCCCCATACCAGTGCACGTAAATGTCTCAAGGAACATTCTTAGATATTTCTATAAAACATCAAACTAAATAAAAATTTTGGCTCATTGTGATACCACAGGATCCGACATCATTAAACTCCCTCTAAACCGATCTAGTGCTATTCACATAATGTAAGAGATCTCGCACATTACAGCTTTCGATATCAGAGAGGTTTTCCATAGTGTATTTGCCCAAGTGATCATGTCTTCTGTCAGCTATCGCTGGACATGACCATAGGAAATGAACAAGAGTCTCCTCCTCCTCGTCGTCCTTGCAGCTCCTGCAAAAGCCATTTGAGTCAGAGTGGCCCGGAACCCAAACTAACTGGATAATGAAGTAACCAATCATCTCGTTAAGAGATGTGTGACAATCCAACGTCACCCTTGATGCCAGTTACACTGAATCAAAGAATGGCCGCCTGACTGTCCACACAGATAGTGATATCAGTCAACGATATTACACTGTGCTTCAACCAGTTCATGACCTCTTTCATCGCTATAACTTCAGCATTCTCCAAAAAACACACCAGGTTCCACTCTATCATTGAGCTTATAGCCGTCGGTGAAGAATTTAACGCTCCCGGTCTCCATAATGAGACCATTCTTCCAATCCTCCCTAGAGAGGAAGAATAGTGCCCTAGTGCTATAGTTGAGTGCCCTTTTTGCAGGCACTTCCATCCCGAAATCATTGGTGATCAATAACCGGGCAGCTGTATTGACCGCCATTTACTTACCGATAATATCCAACGGGAGTAGGTACAGCATAACTTCTAAGGCACGCTGTTCAGGCAGCTCTCTGCACCTTCGTATGACAATTTCTCCAGAGCTGGCAGCCATGCACTCACACCATACAGTAGTACGGGACTTACAATTACCGTGTAAAGCCAGTGCACCAGCTCCGGTTTCAAGCCCCATTTCCTTCCGATAGCATTTTTACATAAGTAGAGTGCCAAAGTGGCCTTCTTCACTCTTTCTATCGTGTTTGGTTTCCAGCTGAGCTTAATGTCGAGAAGAATCTCTAGGAATCTCGCCCTAGCATAGTACCATTTAAACTGGGTGGAATTTTATATCTCCTGGTGAAAGTGACCTGCTCTATTTTAGATGGGTTAATCCCCAATCCACATCTGCAGGCCCAACTCGTAGTGACTGATAACGCATTCTGCATCACAACTCTGATTGTACATAAGTGTTTCCCGGAGATAGTTATCACTACGTCATCGGCATAATCAACCACACATATTCCTTCCCATCCAGTTAAAATAATAGTCCATTGATTACTACATTCCAAAGAAGGGGAGAGAGGATACCTCCCTGGGGTGTTCCCTGAACAACCCGTATTCTACCGGAGACTTCGCTCCTCTCCGCTATAACCCTTCTACTGGTTACATGGTATTCAATCTCAAGTTGCAACAATCCTTCTCTAATTGCCTCCATCTTCACGTTGCTGAAAGCGCCCTCGATATTGAGAAACGCCACCAATGAGTATTCTTGAAAATCCAGTGACCTCAATTTCCCGAACCAAGGTATGTAATGCCGTGTCTACGAACTTACCCTTATGGTACGCATGTTGAAACTTTGTCCAATTTCTTGGTATAATTCTCGAACGAATATGGACATCCAGCAACCTTTCCATGGTTTTCAGTAGAAAAGATGACAGAGATATTGGCCTTAAGTCCTTAGGGTTGCTGTGCGAGCTTCTACTCGCTTTCGAGATGAACATCACCCTAGCCTCCCTCCATTTCTTTGGGATGTACCCCAGCTTCAAACACCCTTTAAAAATAACCTCCAGTCAAGGAAGTAAGGACCTACGGATTGAAATAAAATCGGAGACCAGAGTAACATCCAGAGCCTCCTGTATATTGCTAATAATGAAGATGGGTTCCTGACCTATATTACTAATAATGGGGTTAGTTCTTATAAGAAATTCGAGAAGTAATTCACCCCTTTCATCGATCGATGTCCGAGCTACCTCAGATGGTATGATGCGCGTTTGCGTTACACCCTAGGATAATTCCCATCTTCCTCCTTTCCGCGTTCCAAACAAGTGCCCCCAGTAAATCTGGCGGCACTGGCTTCTTCCGGTTCATGTATGCGGCTCCAAGCCGGAATCTCCTCCCCTCCGTCTCTATACAGACCGCAGTGGTATCCCCATTGCAATCCCCACTGCGGAAGTGGAAAAACATGTATATTATTTTCCACCAGTATACACGATCTGCTCTTTTCCGTCCCACAAGCATAAAGGGTGTACCCCTTTTCTCACATATCACAGATCTTGTTGTTTTTGATCCAAGGTTCTTGGTTTGGAACTATCTCTTCCCTGACTTAGCAAGTGTGAGAAGTTGCGCCGCCGAAGCAGCCTTGGAGTGATGCAGATTTATTTGCACAAACATGGTCTCACTCCCTCCGCAGTCCCTAAACTTAAGGAGGTCCACATCCCCCCTCAGAGTCCGATGTGTCCTCCTTCCCCATGGCTAGAGATAGTCGATCTCTAAGATCCTTAGTTAATCCCTCACTTGGGTTCGCAACTAGCTGCGATGTTTTCTCAGGAGTGGTACCACTCGTTGAGCTTCCCTCAACCGGCCGGACCTCTTGCTGCCCCTTCTCGGGCAGCGCGGTGCACAGTTTTACCCCGACTTCGTCTTTCCTAAACACCTTAAGGATGATTGAGCTGAAGCCGAAGTTTATAACCCATTTGGTTTTTTGGCCAGGGATTCAAGCTCTGTCACTGTACAGCCGCAGAGCTGAATTCTATAAGTCCATACAGGCTTTAGCACCTGTTGATATAATAGCAATTTATTTTCGGTTGACAATTCCGAATTTTCCCCGAGCAGCCAATGCATTTTTCTATATTTGATATTAAGTTCATCTTTTTTTCTTTTTAACGTGCTCTTTGGATCTGAACCTGGTATCTAAGGTCATCGTTAATGACTACAAGTTTGTAGCTGACTTGTAGATTAGTAAAATTCACATGCGTGGATTTTGATTTATTGGGCCCGATGTGCCATTATTTTAGGCCATTTTATGATTTTATCACATCCTTCTTAAAGTTTCGTTGTAGATTCCTCGATCGCATTGATAATGTGCAATAATTTACGTGTGCCTTTTTCAGGCAGTTTCTTTGTTATTTGCCATGAAGCTTTCTTTGCTTTTACGTTCTTAATTTCAACTTTTAGTTCTTTCAATGTTACAGGCCTGATATCTTCGAAGTCAGATGTTCTGGGCGTATCAGCAGTGTTTTCGTAACTGGTCTGCCGACCTATAGATTGAAATGTTTCTTCAAGATGTTCAGCTAACAGGTCAACTTTATCTTTCGCACTTCTAGCCTATTTTCCACCGTTTGTTTTGATTGGGGGGGGGATCTGCGTTTTTGATCGTTTTCATCCTATTGTTGCTTTCCAGGGGTAATAGTAGGTATCTTCAATTGGAGCTAGAGAACAAATTTATATTCCAACTGTTTTATTTTTCACTGCTTTTGGTTTTATCTTGCGGCGCACACGTGGTCTGCCATGTCTTTCGGGCTTTTTGTTTTTCCTGCACTAGTTCTCTTACTTCTATTGGATAAATAACGGAATTTTCTTTCCTGGATGATAATGTGGGGGTGCATTGCCAAACCGACTATTGTATGACATCAAGGAGCCTGTCTAGTTCCTCTTTTTTTCATTTTCACTTTTGATTGGCACGTGAAGTTCAATTTTTTCTCAACTAGCTGTTTAAACAATTCCCAATTTGTTTTGTTGTTTGTGACCTGTGATTAATTTATTTTTCTATTACATTTTCACTTACCGTCATAATAACAGGAGAATGATCAGATATTGGACTTTCATCATTTTCTAAGAAGAAGTAGCGTTTCGATATGCCTTTAGTGATGTAGAAATCTGTAAGGTCTGGGATTTTGTTAAGATCAGATGGCCAGTACGTTGGTTTTCCTCCTGAGTAAAATTCACAGTTTGAATATTGGCAAGGCCACAAGTAATTCTTTGCCTTTTGGCAAAGAGAGATTAATCTTGAACCCCAGATGGTAGTTTTTGCATTAAAGTCACCTCCGATAATGAAGTTAATTTTTAATTTCTGGAACAAGTTAATTTCGTCTTCTTTCTTTATGTTATATCGTGGGGGACAATTTATTGCAGATATAACAGGTGTTGGGATAACCAAATTTAACCGTCACGGTGGTCACTTGCACGGATTTTTTTCTGTTTCTAATCTTTTTGCCCGTTCTGCTGGATGTGTGGTATGGTAACAAGTTTATCTACGGATTTCCAGCAGATTGAATCGATCCAGAATTAACATATTTGGGTTTATTCTGTTCCTCAAGGCTATTTAACATTGCTTGGACAGTGTTTTTGAAATTTCCTGTACCGTTGGTGTCATTTTCTTTCAAATTTGAGGAGGCCTGCGCATATGTATAATTCTCCCTACGCATAGGTACTTCATTTCTTGCTCGATCCTAGTTGGGATGACTTAGAGGAGGTTTGCGTGCCTGATCCCTCATTTTCTGTAGCTGCTTGGCAACCGCACATGCTCGGTAGCTGGTTGGATGCTGCCCATTACAATTTATACATTTTGCTGGTCCTTCTTTAGAAAGCTTGCAAATTTGTGATGAGTGCTTTACAACACATTTGACTCATCTTGGTTTGCGCCCGCAAAATCGTTGCGTATGGTTATAGCCTTGGCATTTTTTATATTGTACTAATCTTGTACTGCCTCTTTTAACAGCTTCGATCTTCACTCGCATGTTGAGTACGCCAGTAATAGTGTAAATTGTTTCTATTTGCCCGGATTTATCAAACGTTAGCATGAACAGGGCAAATCCTCTTTTTGAAATGGATTCTAATCGGTTCTCTCCGCTACGTCCCTCTTTTTTAATAATGTTCACGGCATCACAGATTTTAAATCTTATATTTTCTAGGTCCTACATTATTGAATTACATTCACAGGTTGGATGTAGGCCTCTTGCCATGACCTTGATGGGACGATCGTTTTTATTTTCGTACGTATATCACTGATATTTTTCCATATTCAGCTTCATTGACAAGTTTCTGTATGCGTTTGGATTGGAAGTGTTAATCTTTCATACAGTATTGTTCAAAACAGTGATTTTGCACTCTTGTTCTGTAACATTACTCATTACACTTTGGATTTCTGAATAGCTGGTTACTCCTACTATAAAAATCGGTGGGGAGCTTTTACCTTTCGCTGTGCTTCATTTTGTTGAGCTGGTTGCCGTGCGGGTGTTTTTTCTACCTCTGATGAGGACTCAGCTTTTCTCTTTTCATTTCTCTTGTTTCGTTCAGCATTACCCTTCTTTAGCATCCAGTTGGTTTCCCTATCTAACTCTTCCTCGTCCGTTGAGTATTCAGTGGATTGACTATTCGCTATATTGATCCACTAATACGAATGGATTGGTTACCACCAAGGTGCTCCCGTATTCGAGAATACTTCGTGGAGGCTGTCAATCATTTGCACCCCAAATAATCAGTACTCAATAATTACTGTGTGGGCCAGATAAATTGGGGACCCCAGCTTATCTAAATAACACTCGAGATATTTAAAGCGCGGTTCCACCTCTTCATCTATTTAACATTGCTTCGCCGGTCGATTAGGCGATCAATCATAAATATACAAATCTACTTATTTAAATCGATATGCAAACGAACAAAACAAAAATATTTTAATTATAATTATTACGTCAATTTTCCACTTCAATTATAATTGAAAAACACCAGCAACAACAACACCTCTTTAAAAAATTTTGTAACCTTTATTCTTGATATCGATTTATTTTTATAGCAACACATTTTAATTGCCGCATTTGATCTGTTTAAAATAGCGAGCACATAATAAAAATTTAAATTGCATTCCACTCTCGCTTTTCCGTTACGTACACATGATCTATTAACAGATGCGACCTTGTCGATATGCAGTTCTTTATGTACAGGCAAGCACATTACTTACGCGGTGGATGACAGGTGGATATGGCCGCGGCACACTATCACTGTCGAATGCGGTAGTAAATCGAACCGGTCGAAATCGCCTTACTGTCTATTTCACCTGGCACCATCAATTATACAATAATTACATGCAGCTGTGATATCACAGCTAATTAAATGATTATCGTTATGGCTTATGTTATTGTTGTTGTATATCTAGAATGTTAAGCTAAGATTTACAAAAACAACTTTCAATATTTTATCGAGTTGAATTAAAAGCGAATAAAAAAATCTTAAATATTTCAATTATATCGAGTACTCTATGTTTACGTTTACAACAATGCTGGGTATTACACCTAATCGCGCGGCTTGTAATTGGATTGTTTTTGTTTTATACCAGGAAATATTTATCTACCTTAGATCATACACCCAATAATTAAGACATTACGATTTGATAGCTGAACAAAATATTTTTTGTAAAGAATTTCACGGTTCGTGATTCATACCGATAATATTTTGTCTCGTTCGAATTCTGGGTTTGGTTCTCTGTTTTTATATTGGATTTCGTGATCTCCTTGACACTTTATGCTGTAGAGTGTCTATTTGTATAAAGAATAATCGATTTGGTTGGTATATGCCGTGGTATTCATGTCGGAACAGCAGGAGGTTTAATAAATATTTACTTGCAGTTAAATTAAGTAATTTGTCGATGATCGATCGAATTTTTAGGTTTGGTCATATTCATAGCAATTGTTTACATAACAATAGCATGAAGAAATGGAGGGAACTTCGAAAACCGCACACAGTTTAGTTCCTTTTGCGAAACGTCATCATTACACTACTCCATGGTACTCCGCCAATATTGAAAATGTAGATAATGACAGAAGTTCAACTCGGGATGAATGCGAACAAGGTTTCGAGTCCAAGCGATAAATTCTCGCTTACCAACGAGACCTTGTTCGCATTTATCCCGAATTCAACTCCTGTAATTATCTAAGTTTTCAATATTGGCGGACTGCTATGGAGTAGTATAATGAAAAAATTCGAAAATTCGACTTACAAATAAATTGGCGGGGTTTATATTTCATGGCCAACCCCGATTTTGTTTTACCACGAATGTACATAAATCTCGAATATACTAGACTTGATTTCTAATGCGAAAAATACATCTTACCAGAATTTTGGTAAAAACTCTCTTGTTTAACCAAAAACCTTCATTCTCGCTTAAATTTCAGAACACCTACAATGGCAAACCTCCCTTACAAACTTATTGTAATAGTAGCGGTGTAAGTAAACATTCAGGCGAATTTATATTGTGTAATTTAGAGGCGTTAGGTAAATTCCAAAGTTATCTAAGGCTGCGTACCAATATTCGGGTAAAAGTCAATTTTAAGTAAATTTTCCGTAAATTCTTTTATTTTTCAAAAACTCTATGGCATACTGATCGAAAAATCTGTTCTAAATCCGATTTTTACCAAAGTAAACGATTTACCCGAATATTGGTCCTCAGCCTAAGTGTTTTCGAAGCGTTTAGCTCGAACTTAAGGGATTTTGGTGATTGCCCTAAACCAAAAGAATTGTGTCTAGCAAGTTATGGTTCTGACAGGGTGGAACACTTGGTTGGTCAAGAACTAGTGGAGTCCAAAATTTTTAATGAAGCTTTTGATTAGGCCATAATGGGCCTAAAATTATTTGCATGTTAATTGATCTTGTTTTGGGTTCCAATTTCGGTTTTGGTCCCATTTTCCATTTGGGTTCTGCTAGCCTTAGATTAAATGACCTGAAGTTTGGTCAAGAACTAGTGGAGTCCAAATTTTTTTAATGAGGCATTTGATTAGGCCACAATAAGCCTAAAATTATTTGCATGTTAATTGATCTTGTTTTGGGTTCTAATTTCTGTTTCTGTTCGATTTTCCATTTGGGTTCTGCTAGCCTTAGATTAAATGACCTAAGTTTGGTCAAGAACTAGTGGAGCCCAAAATTTTTTAATGAGGCATTTGATTAGGCCATAATGAGCCTAAAATTATTTGTATGTTAATTGATCTCGATTTGGGTTCCAATTTCGGCTTTGGTCCGATTTTCGATTTGAGTTCTGCTAGCCTTAGATTAAATGACCTGAAGTTTGGTCAAGAACTAGTGGAGCCCAAAATTTTTTAATGAGGCATTTGATTAGGTCATAATGAGCCTAAAATTATTTGTATGTTAATTGATCTTGTTTTGGGTTCCAATTTCGGTTTTGGTCCCATTTTCCATTTGGGTTCTGCTAGCCTTAGATTAAATGACCTGAAGTTTGGTCAAGAACTAGTGGAGTCCAAATTTTTTTAATGGGGCATTTGATTAGGCCACAATAAGCCTAAAATTATTTGCATGTTAGTTGATCTCGATTTGGGTTCTAATTTCTGTTTCTGTTCGATTTTCCATTTGGGTTCTGCTAGCCTTAGATTAAATGACCTAAGTTTGGTCAAGAACTAGTGGAGCCCAAAATTTTTTAATGAGGCATTTGATTAGGTCATAATGAGCCTAAAATTATTTGTATGTTAATTGATCTTGTCTTGAGTTCTAATTTCGGTTTTGGTCCGATTTTCGATTTGGGTTCTGCTAGCCTTAGATTAAATGACCTGAAGTTTGGTCAAGAACTAGTGGAGCCTAAAATTTTTTAATGAGACATTTGATTAGGTCATAATGAGCCTAAAATTATTTGCATGTTAATTGATCTCGATTTGGGTTCCAATTTCGGCTTTGGTCCGATTTTCGATTTGGGTTCTGCTAGCCTTAGATTAAATGACCTGCAGTTTGGTCAAGAACTAGTGGAGCCCGAAATTTTATAATGGGGCTTTTGATTAGGCCATAATGAACCTAAAATTATTTGTATGTTAATTGATCTTATTTTGGGTTCTAATTTCGGTTTTGGTTCGATTTTCCATTTGAGTTCGGCTAGCCTTCGATTAAATGACCTAAAGTTTGGTCAAGAACTAGTGGAGCTCAAAATTTTTTAATAGGGCATTTGATTAGGCCACAATAAGCCTCAAATTATTTGTATGTTAATTGATCTTGTTTTGGGTTCTAATTTCGGTTTTGGTCCCATTTTCCATTTGGGTTCTGCTAGCTTTAGATTAAATGACCTGAAGTTTGGTCAAGAACTAGTGGAGCCCGAAATTTTATAATGAGGCATTTGATTAGGCCATAATGAGCCTAAAATTATTTGCATGTTAGTTGATCTCGATTTGGGTTCCAATTTCGGCTTTGGTCCGATTTTCGATTTGGGTTCTGCTAGCCTTAGATTAAATGACCTGAAGTTTGGTCAAGAACTAGTGGAGCCCGAAATTTTATAATGAGGCATTTGATTAGGCCATAATGACCCTAAAATTATTTGCATGTTAGTTGATCTCGATTTGGGTTCCAATTTCGGCTTTGGTCCGATTTTCGATTTGGGTTCTGCTAGCCTTAGATTAAATGACCTGCAGTTTGGTCAAGAACTAGTGGAGCCCGAAATTTTATAATGGGGCTTTTGATTAGGCCATAATGAACCTAAAATTATTTGTATGTTAATTGATCTTATTTTGGGTTCTAATTTCGGTTTTGGTTCGATTTTCCATTTGAGTTCGGCTAGCCTTAGATTAAATGACCTAAAGTTTGGTCAAGAACTAGTGGAGCTCAAAATTTTTTAATGGGGCATTTGATTAGGCCACAATAAGCCTCAAATTATTTGTATGTTAATTGATCTTGTCTTGAGTTCTAATTTCGGTTTTGGTCCGATTTTCGATTTGGGTTCTGCTAGCCTTAGATTAAATGACCTGAAGTTTGGTCAAGAACTAGTGGAGCCTAAAATTGTTTAATGAGACATTTGATTAGGTCATAATGAGCCTAAAATTATTTGCATGTTAGTTGATCTCCATTTGGGTTCCAATTTCGGCTTTGGTCCGATTTTCGATTTGGGTTCTGCTAGCCTTAGATTAAATGACCTGAAGTTTGGTCAAGAACTAGTGGAGCCCGAAATTTTATAATGAGGCATTTGATTAGGCCATAATGACCCTAAAATTATTTGCATGTTAGTTGATCTCGATTTGGGTTCCAATTTCGGCTTTGGTCCGATTTTCGATTTGGGTTCTGCTAGCCTTAGATTAAATGACCTGCAGTTTGGTCAAGAACTAGTGGAGCCCGAAATTTTATAATGAGGCTTTTGATTAGGCCATAATGAACCTAAAATTATTTGTATGTTAATTGATCTTATTTTGGGTTCTAATTTCGGTTTTGGTTCGATTTTCCATTTGAGTTCGGCTAGCCTTCGATTAAATGACCTAAAGTTTGGTCAAGAACTAGTGGAGCTCAAAATTTTTTAATGGGGCATTTGATTAGGCCACAATAAGCCTCAAATTATTTGTATGTTAATTGATCTTGTCTTGAGTTCTAATTTCGGTTTTGGTCCGATTTTCGATTTGGGTTCTGCTAGCCTTAGATTAAATGACCTGAAGTTTGGTCAAGAACTAGTGGAGCCTAAAATTTTTTAATGAGACATTTGATTAGGTCATAATGAGCCTAAAATTATTTGCATGTTAATTGATCTCGATTTGGGTTCCAATTTCGGGTTTGGACCTATTTTCGTTTTGGGTTCTACTAGCTCTGAAATGATAAAGCCTTCTGCCTTTTCTAGAATGAGCAGAATAATAAAATTTACATAGGGCATTTAATTAGCCTAAAATTAACCTTTAATTTTCCAATTGTTTTTAAAATATTTTTTGATATGGGTTCTGCTAATTTTTTCTAAAGCTAGCAGAACCCATCGTTTTTGTTGGAAGGAGTGGAGCCCAAAATTTTTAGTAGAGCATTTAATTAGCCTATTATTAGCCTATAATTATTCATACTATCTTGTAATGTTCTGCTGTGTGGGTTCTGCTACCTTAAGGGACGTTATATTTTACAATTTGACGTGTTCAAGCGTTTATACAGTGTTCCATGTCAATCCCACCCTCCCCCCCCCCCACCAAAATGAAGATAATAAACAAATTATTTTTAAACTTCAGCTAAACACTAGAATTTAGAATTATTGCCCGATTTCATTGATTGATCAGTCACTTAAGATTACCTTGGAGCTAAACGAGACAATTTCAGTTATTGAGATAAGGTGTTCAAGATGAATTAGTCTGTCGGGAGAGAAAATTTTGTGACATAAAATCCAACCTCTGATGTGGTTAGATATTAAGGATAAATAAATAAAAAGGAAAATTAGGGTATTGCGTAATAGCCGATCCTTAAAAACTCGTTAAACTATTAAGAAGAGTAAGTTCTATAAATTCACCGATGTGTAAAAAAACATAAAATCGTATTGACACAAAAATTTGTATTTTAATTCACTTTATTACTAGACTCAATTCACATTTTGTACACAGATCGAACGCTTAAATACATGGCACTCTATACGGCTTTTTCTTTACCAATGTGTTCCTGGAGCTGGTTGCACATTGATTGATTTTACCGATTGGATGTGTCCTGGAAGAGGAGCAATATGTTTTGATCCACCATTGGCAGCAACATACGAAGCACTATGTCCAATTGGGCCGGCATGTGCAGCTACAACGGCCGTATGTGGAGCAGCCCAATGAGAACCACCATGCCAATGACCATCCCAATGGGCGGCGGGAGCTGCCCAGTGTGCGGCAACTGGTGAAGCCCATGCAGTGACAGCTGCGGGTGCAGCCCAGTGCGAATGTGCAGCTGGAGCCCAATGAGCAGCAGCCGGTGCCCAATGTGATGCATATGGTGCGGCAGCCCATGCATTTGATACATGTACTGCTTGTGATCCAGGACCTGACCATCCACCATGGTGATAAAATGATGCGTTAGCGGCTACGGCCAATGCAAAAATAATCGCTACTGCAAAGAACTTTACAAACAATTAATAATTATACAAATTATGACAACCACTTCAAAATTGGTTGTGCCAGAATTTACCTTCATCTTTAATAATATTTCGGTTGATTAATTTAAGAACGTTACTGCACGTTTAATATTCAAATTTAATATAATTCAGTTCACCACGATCAAGGTGCTTATATAGTATACAAAAAAAATTTAGTTTCTGTATATGCCTTATGCCAACCCCAAAACCAAAACGATTTGATCAAAATATGTAACAATAAAGCTTTCAAATTATAATTTTAAGACGAAGAAATTGTTTAATTATCTCGGTATGATGTTGTCCTTCAATTATGCGATACGCGAGTGAACCAAGACCGATGTCTTGTATTTGTCGAATTCGTAATCAATGTTTGAGTGGTGTACGTATTAATTACAGATAAAAATCATTACATATGAACTGTGGTTTCGAATTTAGAGCTTTCAATGGAATTTAAGGTACTAACCACACACAGAATAGATACACAGTTGAACAATGCACGCAAATGATTAACATTTACTATAAAAATAATAAATCGGTGAGAGAAGCGTGTCCTGCAGAAAGCAGGAGTAAATAAATTAATAGAATTTGTATTGCTATTGATGTCAAAGTGCTAAAGCGCAAAAAGTTGGGTTTACATCCATGTAAGATTCAGTTGACTCAAAAGTTATACTCCAACTAGTTGACCCGGCCTTACTTCGTTTTTTCCAAAATAGATTTTTTGTTTGAATTAATTTTGAGCATTCACGATTCCATCCGAAATTTGTTTTTTTGATCGAAAATCATCGATCGTTAACAGATGACGCAGTAATATAATTTCAATTATAGATTGAATGAAACACTTTTAGACGGAAAGCTGACCCGACGGACTTCGTTCCGTTCAATATTTGGCGAAAATAGAATAAAATCTAGTTTTAATTTTATTAAATTCTATTCGTTTTATTGAAATCTAAAGACTGTATTCAATTTAAGGCTGTATGATACACAACATGTTTGTTTTCTGCTCCAGACCGTAAATGAAAAGTGATGATGGTTTCCCAACCCGGGAACAAACCACATATGGCTGGCCGTGTGAAAAGCATGACCTTTCCAGATTTATCCCGCACACTTCCAGCGACTGCCCTTGTGACTTCTTTATGGCCATCGCAAATGCAAGTTTCACTGGGAACTGAATGCGTTTGAAATGGGCCGGCAAATCGGTTGAAGTCAAGGGAATTCGCGGAATTAGGCATTTTTCTCCCTTGAACGGCTCTTTCAAAGCCCTAGCCACTATCACATTGTTCATTAGCTTCGTCACAATCAATCGGGTTCCATTGCACAGTTTCGGATGTTGGATGACAGATCCAACTTTAAGACGCAAAGGATGAGGCGGCATGCCTGGCAAATCCAAAGAGTTTAGAAATTCCACTGGATAATTGACAACTTCGTCTTTGTTTTCACCGCGATCGATCGATTTGTTTAAACGCAATTCTCCCGAAATTTGATTTTGAATCGCCCAATACAAGTCATTGACATCAATATTTTTCGCGTGCGACTAATCGTAGTTACGATAATTTTAACCAATGTTCGGATATACATTAGTGATGAGTTCATCTTTCGTTGAAGTGAATATTGGATATTAATTAGGTTATTAGTAAGCCACTAGAAGTATCTACCGGAATTTGTCCATTTCCGATTCTCAGCAATTCTTTGGAGAAAACTTCTGCAGTTCTATCCTGTTGCTTGGAATGGTTTTCACGTATCGACACAAATACAATGACTGGGGACATACGATTAATTCATCCGCCGCTGTTGATTTCGGAATCACGCGAAGTGTTTGTCGAAAGTCGTAAACAGTATTATCACGCCGCCAACACGACGATTATTGTTGCGCAAATCTTTCAATGTTCGATCGAGTGCTTCTAATGATCGTTTGTGCGCCATCGTGCACTCATCCCATATGATCAATTCACAATTTTTCAACACTTTTGCCATGGCTGAAATGTTGCAAACAGGACTTTGCCGTTCTTCCACCTTCCAGTAGTGTTGCAGCAATTCCAGTAGGTGCGAGAATTAACGCAATGCCGCTTTGAGCACGTATTGCTGCTAATATCAATGATATCAGGAACGTTTTCCCAGTTCCGCCGGTCGCATCAAGGAAAAATAGTCCACCGTTCCCATCGTCGACAGCTTTCATCAGTTGATCATAAGCACTCTTTTGCTGTCCATTCAACAGTGGAACATTTGTTTGTACTTGTTGTTGCAAAGTTGTCGTGTCGTAAGCACTCTCGTGCCAATTCACGATTCAATACATCGCTAGTTTGATGATTTGGCGCTGGCATATGAATTTCAGTCAATAGTTTGCCACTCATAAGTAAACACAAATCTTCAATCAGCACTGACGCGTAATTGAGTGATTTGCAATTCGAAATTCCCTGTCGCGACTTGAAAGCGATGCAAAATGAATCATCATAGCGAAAAGTGTACGAATTTGATTGGCAAGTGAAAAAGCTATTGCGTATCGTCTAGCGTTTGATTCCAGTGATTGTCGTGTTAAAGCAATTGAAACTATTTACATGCTTCTCGAAATGTTGCCCACACCGTACCATTCACTAACCGCAATGACTCAAATGAAATTGAACTGCGCACATTAACCAAACGCAACCGAAGGTAGAAGCAATCGTCGTTCTTTGAATGGATTGTGTAAATTCGTCCCAATGCATCAGTTGAAGACACCTGAATAACCATATACTAGTTGGCCTTGCTTTCTGCGTAACCATTTCTTCGAAGATGCATTCCATGTGTAATATCGAGACATATCCGGGTAAAGCAATGTCTCGCAAACGGATCACTGGCGCAAGTTGAAAAGAAACTCGTTAATGTTGTTGCTGGTGGTTTTCTACTCGCTGTGCTGCGTTCACTGCGTTGAAATACATTCTTTGGCCATTCTCCAAATGAACTGCCAGATGCACAAGAGTCGAATGACGTTCATGAGTTGCAAATGAAAATATTCTTCAGAGTGCTTCGTTGCAGTTCACATATCGGCCTAGTTGAAACTTGCTGATTTCATCTCGTTCAACGCCAATTTGCAAACATACTTAATCGATTTCACCGAACTGCAATACTCATCATTGATATTGGCAAATATTGGCGAATATGGCACGATCTATGTGTTGTCAACCACAAAATCCGCTCCTTTCAATTGAGTGATGAACGTTCTGCCATTGTCATCTGGTGAGCGACGCCAATAGATATCCATCGTTTCCAGTATAAATTTCCGAAGTAAAAGTACGAGGATAGCGTTTAATGCATTTATTATCGGAAATACAAACCGAAGTGGGATTGTGTTGTCCGCATGGTCCGTAGAGCATATTGGTCTTCACCACTTCGTGCAACTCTGGACCTATCTCAAGATTAGAAATTTCGGCGGAAATGATGTCATTAATTTGGTATGGTGCAATTTTGCCCACCATCCAATGAAGAATGTGTGCGTGCAGCAAACCATTTTTCTGCCACTCAACTGAATACATCCAGCACCGGACAGAACCGAATACACGTTGTTTCGCAATTAAATCCATAAAAAATCTGAGTTTTGGTTGAACACTCGTGCTGTTACATCGTGACGATCGTCAGAAACAAATCCGGCCGTCCAGAATTGCGCACGTAAGTCATCGCGTCCTGGGAGTACTCGTGCATGTGTCTCGGACCGCACTATTTCTCTTTTCGTTGTATTAAAGATAGCACAACGCCGATTTACTTCAGGTATTTGTGTTCTTGATCTAAATGCGGCAACAGCGATCCAGCAAGATGATAAAATTTTCCCATGAATCTGTATAGTTGGAGGCAAATTAGGTAATTTTGCAATAGCATTTATTGCTGATGTTTGTGAAATTACCTTGAATGCTGGATTGTAATTTCATTCATTTACAATTTCACCACCAAACGACGTCATTTGAAACCAATCGTTGTACATCTCGATGTGTGCAAGAAATGGTTCGAATCAGGAGATTCACCGTAAAGCAGCGTGCGCAATGGCTCTGGTCGTGGAAGTAACTCTGGCAATTTCACATTGCAGCTCGCGCAACACAATCCAGGCAATTCCTTTTCAAATTTAACTGCATTGCAACGCTAACAAACGACAGACATCTGACCGAATTAAACTGATGCGTGCGCACTGTAATGAATGTTTGGCTCATATGGAAAGGCTGCACGTTCAATGTTGACCGGAATTTGTTGTTGTCGACGTTGACGTTCAATAGTTGCACGTTGTGATCTTGCTTCACCACTTTGCCGAGCACGAACATCTCTTCTTCTCAATCTTTGTTGCTCATTGTAAGCTTCGTTGATCTATTATGACTGTCGCGCACGATTTTTAATCATTCAGATTCGAGATGATTCCCTTTCAATAGCACGTTCCTCTTCCTTTCGACGTGCTGCAACATTTCAGTATTGCGTTGCATTCTGAGAACGCCGACCAATATTACCATGACCTCTTCTTGGTATCGTAACAAATATCGAGCTGTAAATGATCATCACTAATCAATAATTTACCTTTGAAATGGCCAAAGTAAAGAAATCAAACGAATGAAAAAGATGCAATTTAAATTTTTGAAATCAACTGGAAAACAAAACAAATCGATTACCGATCTATTCCAATGGAAATGGGATTAGGTTTTCGCCGATAAACAAACACAATGAACTCACTTTTCTGTGATCGAAATATCAATAATATCACTCAGAAATAGACAATGACCGTGACAGCACAACCCAAATTATTAAATCAGAAAGAACAAACAATATGATGAGCTGTCAAATGGAATGACTGCGGAATGGAGTGTTGAACCACCTGTTGAACTGTAGTTGAATTGAACTGAAAGATGAAATGTGCGCCTACACCGCCACCTGTTGAGAAAACCTTCGCTTAGCAATTACGAACAAGCTCGCAGAAGAAAGTACCCAATTTGGTCCAGCCTCTTCGCAAGCTGCTGATTAACATCTCCAAATCGTGAAACGATACGGTTACCAAAAACCTTTCGCAGCAAAATCATTCTTTCTCTTGCAGTATGGGACGTAGCTCCATCTTGTTGAAACCACATTTCTTGAGTTTTATCAAGTTCAGGAAACAAGAAGTTTTCTAACATAGCCTTGTAACGCTCACCATTTACAGTCAATGCATTGCCATCTTCGTCTTGGAAGAAGTACGGGCCATATATCTCTTCTGCTGATATTCTGCACCAATCTGCCCCAGATTATAAAATTTTGCTTATTAACATAACCACTTAAATGGAAGTACGCTTCATCGGTCAATATAATTTTTCCATAAAATCAGGATCATCCGTTAATAATTCGGTCAATTTTCTTGACCGTCAGTTTTCTTTGCCTTCTTGCAGCAATACATTTTTTTCATTATTCTACGCAGTGAAGTTCTGGACATTTGAATCTGAGTGGCACGTTTACGAGTCGATGTTTCAGGGTTCTCATTAACGCTCTCCCGAACTCGTTCGATATTCACTTGGCTTCGTGCTTCAAGCGGTCTTTCACTCCGAGATAAGTCACTAATAGATCCCGAAGACTGAAAACGAGCGACTAAATCGCGTACTTGACTTCGTGATGGTGCATTTATAGTGTTAAATTTTTTTTGAAGTTTTCTTTGGGTTTGCATTATTGAATTTTGCTCGTTCCTGAATCGTATACATGGCTACTGAATCGCCCAATCCTTCTTTCTAATACTCAAAATAAAATGAAAAAAAATACAATTTATTATATCAAAAATACAATGATCAGTGACGTATGGCCCACCCTGTATTATTTTTTAAATATAGTATCTTTTAGGGGCTAGTATGCTGTTCCTCAATTTATGAAATTCATATTTCTAGAATAAGCACAAATTTCGTCAGTTTAGCTGAGCTACCTTTGAAAAATGTTAAAATTATTAAAATGATGATAATGATGGAATTAAATGATTTCTGGTTTTTCTAGAAATCGGGTATTATATGTATCGTCTCTAAATGGAAATCCCAGATTTCCTTTTCTTGTTCTCTCGGCTCTGCACTAGTACTAATTTTTTCCGTGAGTTCTAATTAGCACAAATTTCACTTAATCGGTATGCAAAGCTTCATTTTGAATTTCGAAAGTTTCCATGCTGCAGTTCCCCACACGATTAAATGTGATCTGATTTTTCCTCACCTCTTTTGAATTGCTGCGGTGTAATAGACGACGGATGTATTTTACGATTGGATATCTTATAGGGCACTTTTGAATGTCGCAGGTCGTTTTGTGTATAACTTCCTTGTGTTTTATAAAATCTTAAATTTTACCAACTTAAAATGATTACAATAATCGTTGATTATCTTCTCTTCTGGAAAAACTTAGTTATACGTTTTGGGATTCTTCTGCCTCTGCTACTCGTTTCCAAAATCTCTATATCGTTTTCTGCTAATCTGACGAAAGAGAACCTCAAATATAGCCCGCCTACACTGTTAGGTGTTGCAAGTTTTATTCAGCTTGTGAAGTTGAATTACCCATGAAGTTTCAATTATTTTGAAGTGGCTTTTTGGTTTATAGTGCGCCAATGTCTTCAAAATAGATTCCCAGAGAACTATTCTAAGACTATAATAGGTAATCATTTGTAGATTTTATGTTCTACCATTAGTGGAAGCGTCAGAAATCCCACAGTGTCTCCCAAAAAACGTTTTGCACAAATTATCAGTATTTGAATAACGGTAACAATTTACTCCTCCGCAGGGTAGATTAAAATTTGTTGGACCAGCATAGTCAACGCCACTTATTATGAGTTTATAGACGTGTCCTATAGTGTTTGTTGGAAATATGACTCTTACTGCTTTGATGCTTAAATTTGGAATCTACTTTTTCAAAGTGAAAATAATTTTGACGCATACGTCACTGATGAACAATTTTCCCGTGTGTAACAATCTGGCAGATGCGTTTCTTTTTCATTCTTGGTTAAATTGTATCTAGGAGTTCACTCTCCGTCCTTTGCTCCTTGTGCATTGTATAAAAATGAGTTCGTAATTATTTTTTGTATAGTTTAATCAGCTGGGTGAGCTTCGTTTGGATTAATTAAAAAATGCTTAATTAATTAAAATTTGAATTAAATAAAAACACAACATACAATCATTGAAATTGGGCTAATATCGAAGGGGCGCGTAGTTAAAGGGCAATGAGGTACGAGTAATATCCAGGTAAGATTTAGGCGAAACCATCTGAATTCTGTGTTTATTTTTCTCTTTTTATTTTTAACAGTTACCATAATATTGGTTCATTTTTCCCCGATATCGAACCATTATCGCAAAGTGATTATTTAAAAAAATTTGGTTTGACGAAAAAGTGAAATTTTAAATCTCTACAGCATCTGGTAATCAGGAGAGATTTCGTTTATAAAATTATAATACGATGAAGATATCCGCCCCTTAATGACGACTGTACGATGTAGCAAGTGCACTAAGAATAAGAGTAACCTCAAAATGTAAGAGAGCAACACGTAAAATAACCAAACATTTGAGATTGCAGGGACTGTTTTGGTAAATATTTATCGTCAAAACCTTACGAAAAACATAAAATTCACGGAATTTCAAGAAACTGCAAAAAAAACGGCGTGAAAAATTATTTTCAATTCTTGTTCTTGATTGGCATACGAGGGTGATGAATTGAAGAAACGAAAAATTCCCAGAACGGTCGGGTGCAGTCAGTAAGAAATATCCCAGAAGATGTAGGACAATACATTCCACGTAAACATCTTGCTTTATATAATACGGTACGGTTCGGGCGTCATAAGCAAGGCAGAAAATTCCCTTTAACATTTATAGAAACATGAGTGAAACTAAATGAAAACCACCTCGAGAAAATTTTGCAGAAACCCTGGTATCTTTTTTAAGTTTGCGATAATTGTGAGCATTCGTTTCGGTTTATGAACAGATAATAATCGCTAGAAGCCGGAACTGGCGAATTCAGCGGGTGGAAAACTAATTCTTGATTTCTATGTAAAATATAACCAACAAGTAGATACAGGGTGTCCGCCGGGAAGGTATACTACTTTGTTTGTTTATGATTTTTGATTAAATGAAAGAGAATGGATCTTATATTGATAAATGTTTTATTTAATGTCGGCAATTATGTATGGAATACAATATCAGATAAATGTCCGCCTCTGTTAACCTCACAAATGCGAGCCCTTTTGAGCACATTTTTCATCACATTCTCACACATTTCACGCGGTATTTCATTAATTTCATCACGAATATTTTGTTTGAGTTGCTCAAGCGTTTCTGGTTTGTTTGCATAAGCCTTGCTTTTTAGATATCCCCACAAAAAGAAGTCCGGAGCAGTCAAATCAGGCGACCGTGGAGGCCAATCAACATCATCATTTTTTGAAATAACTTGTTGTGGAAAGAGTTCTCGCAGTAATTCCATTGTAATCCTGGCTGTATGCGATGTGACACCGTCTTGTTGATACCACATGTTAATCAAGCCCAAAGTATGCAGTTGTGGCGTTAAAAAGTTTTCAATCATATCACGATATCGCTCCCCATTCACAGTTACCGTTAAGCCGTTTTCATTTTCGAAGAAGTAAGGTCCAATGACCCCTCCTGACCAAATTGCACACCAGACTATCACTTTTAATGGATGTAAAGGTGACTGATGAATAATGTGAGGGCTTTCCATTGCCCAGAACCGACTATTCTGTTTATTCACATATCCATTTAAATGAAAATGTGCCTCGTTATTCATTATGATTTTTTCATGAAAGTTGGGGTTGTCATGGGCGAGCTGTAACATCCTATTGACACGATGGTTTATCGAATATTTTTCCATAATAAATTTGCCATGTGTCTACTTCACGACTGTCAAGTATGAACTGTCAATACTAATATTCGCCTAAATGGCGGCAAAACAAAGTAGTATACCTTCACGGCGGACACCCTGTATAATGACACTCACTTGTTCAATCTTTTATAAAATATTTCCCTGAAGCAGATTCGCCATAACAATTAATAATAAAATTGTGATTCCAAGAAAACCTTGAAATGTCGTTATGGAAATTGGTGAATTTGAATGAAGATACTAGGTAAAGTACATTAAGCCATTTTAATTTTACCAATGGACTGGACTCACATTCGCAATATCATGAAAACCCGATTTTATGATGAGGTTTGCATCTAATTTTAAGGAATGGAATTGTGGAACTTGGCCATTTCATTACGAATTTGAATGAATATCGGAAAGGTCGACCAATATGGTTCTCCATGTTAGAAGTAATTAAAAAATACATAAATTTTAGCCTATTCGGGTGAAAAATGGCATAGTTTCAAGTCACATTAGTCATTTTGTAAAGCTACATTCGGAAATCTTATGGAATTCTACTTTTGCCATACTAACCATCTGATTTATGTGATCCCCAAGATTAAATTCATTTAAATTTGTCTTTTTCCAGAACCGGAGCAGCTTTTAATGCTCCATAAAAATCATTGCAGTCAAAAAACAGGAAGCGTAGCCCGCGGGCCTAACTTTTTCTCCAGTTGAAGGAGATAAACGGAATTCAGTAAACTGGAAATATTTTTGATTTACTTTTTCCATGGAGTACTAAGATTTTAGCAGCCCAACTCGCTGACGTCTAGAATTAATATGCCTAGATTCGGGAGCAACTCTCATAATTTTTAATTTGACCGGAAGAACGATTTTAGATAACCTAAACATCTAATACACGCAAATAAAAGTAATAACAAGGAGGAATCTCGAGAAGAGGCGAGAGCACCAAAAGAGCGACCACCATCAATATATCTCGTGAAGCGCCGTCTTAACAATTAGCAACTGATCTTAAAAATGAAACAGGTGGAGAGGTTTTCATTGCTCCAATCAAATAAGGCAATATCCGTGAAACCAGAATTCAAGCCTTGAGCATCGATGCATAAAAGGAATCGAGTCATCTGCATCGCCACAAAAGATACGTGAGGAACTCACTGCCAAAGGTTTCAATATACGAAGCGTTGCCATCATTATTAATCGTGAGGAAATCCTTCAACCAATGTTCAAAGTTGAGCTGGAACCGGAAGCAGCAAAAACCAAAGGGACACACTAAATCTACAACATGAGGTATCTGTTGTATAGAAGGGTGGTTAGCCACACAAACAAAAGTCAGTCTTACAATGCACCAATTTCCAAGAATTTGGGCATTCTCGAAACTATACAAACTGCCAGCTGTTTGCTTGATATGCGGCAATATGCACAAAACTAGCGAGTGTGATTTAGACAAAACCAAACCTGAAGTAAAGAAGTGCAGCAATTGTGGGGAAAATCATACCGAGGATGCATTGTGTATAAGGAGTTAAGGAAAAAAATGACACCAAGGCAACGAATTGAGCAACGAGCTCTAAATCAAATATATAAACGATGAACAATGAGAAAATTATTTCTGCAAGCATTAACACAGAAACATCATACTCTGCGGGCAACGTGCGAAATAAAGCAAATAAACCTCAGAATTAAATTTATACAAATTATGAAAACAAATATGGGACTCATGCTGCAAAACATGAGTACCCTGATGCAACTGTTAACGAACAATCAAAATATAAGATGATTGAACTTAAATTATTCTTATGGAATGCCAATGGGCTAGCGCAACATAAATTAGAAGTACAGCATTTTCGTAATGAACGCCACATGGTCTCATGTTGGTCTGTGAGACACATTTTACAAAAATGAGCTCTGTAAAATTTAATGGTTATACAATTTACGATACCCAACACCCTAACGGGAAACCTCGTGAGGGATCAGCAATTATTATTACAGACAACTAGCATCTGCTTAGAAGAATGGTCCGGTACATGCACCATATCTGCAGCTCACTGTCCACCGAAATATTCAATTAAAAAGCAACAATTTGCAAATTATTTCAAAACCTTGGGAAATAAATTCCTTGCAGGAGGATATTTTAACTCTAAACACATCCAATGGAGCTCTCGATTAACATCATCAAAAGACAAGCAGCAGTGGGAATGTATGCAGGAAGGAAAACTAGATCATGTTTCTGGCGGCAGACCAACATATTGACCAACCGATAGACGAAAACTTCCCGATTTAATCGACTTCTGTGTAACAAAGAGTATTGCTAGAACTTATGATACGACCAAAACATGCTACGAACTATCATCTCACCACTTCCCAGTTTTAATAACATTAAGCACACAAGTTTTAAATTCAGAATCAAATATTTTTTTAACGAACCGACACACTGATTGCTCTCAATTCAAATCTGCAGTGACAAGAGAGTGCTCATTAAGCATCTCACTTAAAACGAAATCTGAGATAGATGAAGCAGTACAGCACCTATCAAAGACGAGAGCAAGCAGCGAAGGATGCTACATGCAACAGCTGTGCTAAAGTGAAAATGCATACTGCGCAGGCAATGACAGTGACATAGATCACCTGGACTTAAATCAGGATTAAATAAAGCTATCAAAAACCTGAAAGCAGCACTAACAAAAGAACATGATGAGAGGATTCAATATTATATTAACTGTGGAAAGCCACAAAAATCCTGAAACAGCCTACGCAATCATGTCCTTCGATTCGCCTTCCCGAAGGAAACTGGGCAAGAAGTGGTGCAGAAAAAGCAAATGTAATCGCCCAATAGTTAGTTAAAGTATTTACTCCGAACGAAAATAATGGACACTCGGAATTGCTGCCTGAAGAAGTTGAAGCTTCAGAACTTCAACCGATTAAATATAAATGGCGTGAAGTAAAAACAATGATCAGCGAACCTATAAACCCCATAAAGGCACCTGGTCATGACCTTGTTAGTGGTAAAATACTTATAGAACTTCCAGATACATTTTCAATGCTATAATGAAAACTGGATATTTTCCAGAAACGTGGAAAACCTCACAGATCATAATGACATAAACCAAGTAAAGATGAAACAAAAGTAGACTCGTATCGTCCAATCAGTTTACTGCCACCTCTGTCAAAGCACTTTGACTTAAGAAAATTAAAAAATGCTTCTTAAAAAACTTAAACCAATTCTGCACGAGCAAATAATACAGGATCACCAGTTTGTTTAAAGAAGTTTAAAGAAAATCATGGGACCATAGAACAAGTGCAAAGGATCGTATCAGAAATAAGAAACTCATTTGAACAAAAAAGTACTGCTCTGCAGCATTTTTAGACATCGCCCAAGCTTTGGATAAAGTATGGCATGAAGGCTTTGTACACAAAATTAAGTCAGCTACCATCAAACTATCATCCGATCATTAAAAATTACCTGCTAAACCGGAAAGTCGTGGTGAAATATAATAGTGCATCTTCCAAAATTTAAATGAAATACGCACAGGGGTTCCACAAGGCAGTGTACTGGGTCCAGTGTTATATCTAATTTACACTTAGAAGAAATTGCTAAGTGGCTTTCAAAATGGAGAATGAAAGCAAACGAGCAGCAATCAGCATACATTACATTTACTCTCCGTAAACAAACCTGCCCTCCGGTGAAGTTAAATAACATCAATCAACCCCAATGCGAAACCATTAAATACCTTCTAAATTAACTGTAGACTGTAAAGTCTTGTTGTATAAAATGGTACTAAAAGCAATCTGGACTTACGGACTACAATTGTGGGGCTCAGCCTGTGCATCAAATATAATAAAATTGCAACGTGTACCATCAAAAATACTACGAAGAATGGTAAATGCACCTTGGTACATACCAAACTAAGTTAGAACAACATCCCAACACATTAGCTCGGGAAATATTATGGAGGCCTAGATATCAGCGCCTTAAAAGAAAAGATCCCTTAGATCTAGCTAACTAATTCATATAAACAACAATTTTTTCTCGTTTAGTTAGCTTGTAAGATTTGAACACAGCTTGTGAGTTTCGCAAGATAGGAAAGATTCAAGAATTAAGCCAAAGGCAGCTATAAAAAAAATTTAATACGCACTGGCACCTAATAACATTTCTGAGATGACAATAGTAGCGCTTCAAGCATTTTGAGCAGCATAAATTTCTTGTGTTGTTAATAAGTACACACGTACCTAATAATTATCATTGAGAATGGGCCGCAAAAAATTCCAACACACAAAACATTATTTTACAATATATCGAATTTATTTTAAATTCAATTCATATTTAATTATTTACAAATAAAATTATGCATTTTTTAAAATGGTTTAAATAAATGAAAATATCGGTGTCATTACTCGTATGGTCCTAAACAATAAATTTGGTATTCGACTAAAATTTACCAATGTGTCCCTGGGGCTGGTTGTACGTTGAGCGATTTAACTGATTGGATATGGCCTGGAAGTGGGGCAACATGTTGTGATCCACGGTTGGCAGCTACATATGAAGCGCTGTGTGCAAGTGGTGCAGCATGAGCAGCAATAACAGCTGGTGCAGCATGTGCTGCAACAATAGCGGCAGGACCAGCCCAGTGAGCACCTTCACCATGCCATTGTCCATCATGTCCTGGAGCATCACCACGCCATTGACCATCATCATGTCCCCAGTGAGCAAGAGCTGGTGCGCCCCAGTGAGCAGCGGCTGGTACTCCCCATGCGGATACGGCGGCTGGAGCAGCGGCCCAGTGTGCGGCAGCTGGTGCAGCCCAGGCAGCGGCATATGGGGCAGCAGCCCATGCATTTGGTGCATGAATGGCGGTTGAACCGGCACCCCATCCAAGAGCGTGGATTGAGGCGTTAGCAGCAACGGCTAATGTCAAAACAACGGCTAATGTGAAGAACTATATCAAATAAAACCAAAACACAAATAAGAAAACTTAAAATTTAATTTACTTTATATCGTCTAAACTTACTTTCATATTGGAATATTTATTTCTTATTTTCTTGTAATTGTGTTACTCGCTCGAGAGTTTATCGTAGTCTAATTTATTCCACCGAGTACAAGGTGTTTTTATACAAGAAAAAATTGGGTGTTTGCATGCATTTTTCGTAATACGAAAATCGCAAGCGCAAAAACGTAAACACAATTACGGGAGCTTTCATAAAATTCATAATAAAACATAAAAAATTCATAATATGATTTATTGGAAAATATTCACACAAAACTTGACTACATGTAATGAATAGATAATGTGTAGTTGCGCGCGCGCATTTACTAAACGTCCTTCAACTATGTGTATTATATTATTACAGTGCTATGCGGCTGTGACAAATTTATTATGGGTTTGGTACGGTATAATTGGATTGATTCATGCGATTAGCGTTTTATGTAAATGGGCGTCCCCGTCTACAAAATGTGTTTGATCCCGGTTACATAGCAGATACCTTTATAGGGGCAACTAATACGAGATTGTATCCAACACGACTGAACAGAGTTTGTGATAGTATAAACCCCAGGCAATCATCCTGATCCAAATATAACCAGCAACAATTGGGCAAATTTTTAATTTCCCTCTTTAGCTCAAACTCAATTTAAAATGATGGCACAGTGCACCACAATACGAGTAATTTTACATTTTATAGCACCCAAAATCATTAAAAACGAAATCCGTTCGATGATCGTTTAACAAATTTTAACGGTTAAAATAATTGGATGTCCTCATGTGCCTTTTGTTTGTTGTTGTTCATGTACAATGATTTTTAAAGTGCTCGTATTATCAATTGAGGGCATTAAACATTTTGGAGACACAACCATAAACTCAATTTCATTAGATACCTGTAGCCTCCAGATTCGAAAACGGGATTTTCAAAATTTATTTTTTCAATTTCAAAGAGGGGCTCAACAGAGGTCTACAAAGTATTAAGGCGTTCATAAGGGCATATACTTAACGCACTAAATTTTGATATGTGAGATCAAACAAGATTTCTAAACTGTTTTTAAGATGAAGTTCTGATTTAATTCCTGCGATGGAACTAAGCCATTTCTCAACCGATTTTGAGGAAATTCGTGTTGGGTATACTTGAGAAATTGCTCTAAAATACGAGCATGACCAGCAAGACTATTTTGGGAACAACCACCAAAATTTGATCACATTCTGTATTCAATAGTATACGCGGAAATTGCTTTATTGGGAAATTGGGATTATAAAATTACTTGTAGGTACAAATTTTACTGAAAAATTATTTGATTAGCCACGTACTTAGCACCGGTTTTTAGTTTTTTAATTAACGTTTTCGATTACTAAAGATAACTTTACGATGACCCGCGTCAAATTTTTCCGAACAAATCGATTAAGATTATTGAAAGAGAGCAAAACTTACAAAGCAAAACACTTTACGTGGTAAATAAACTTCTCCTGTATTTTTCGGTATTTCCCCTTTAAATTAAAACATCCTTATTTTGTGTCACATTTTGATTTAGGCGAGCCAATCCATAAACAAATGTAAATGCTATGTGATTGTATCATACCCTTTCCAAAAAGTGGGGCACAAAAATACAACAGCGCTACTTTAATTTATTGAGACACACAACCTTTATTGTTTCTATCCAAAACACCAATGTCTTTAATTTCGTTTTCATTACACATTTTATCATTCTTCTTAATGTTACTAATGACATCTACATTTTAGTTAATCAATTATTAATACCATTTTATCATAATTGTTAGTATAAATGACAGGTAGCTTCATTTCAAAATGCGGCAAAATATTCCGGTCAAAATTTTTACACTCTTAAAACTTTAATTCGACTTTACGGAAAATTATTCATATACGCGTATACCGTTTTAGTAAATTTGTCCACAATTGTGAACGTCATTTGTTCGTTGGATTTATTAGTCTAATATAATGCTGGTAACACTATTTTTGCTGTAATGAGATGAATTCAAATATATAAAAAGGGGAATCCCCAATTTGTTTGTTTTGTTAAATGAAAAAAATTTATTAGTTGTGTAGTGTGGTTCAAAGTGTGAGGTTCTCGTTGAAACAGGTCAGAACTAGTATATATTTTTTAATATGTTCTGTAAATTCTAAGGTCGTGTATTAGAGTTTTGTGATTATAAAGTAATATTAAAAAGTAAATAAAATAAATATTGCAATCGAATTTTTAATACAAAATATTGTGGAGGACTAAATCTTTCAATAATGGCGTTCTCATTTGGGGACGAATCAAACCCAATTATCATTATACGTGTCTGAATCAAACCCAATTATCTAAAAATAAAAGTTGATTGAAGAAAAAATTTTACAGGATGATGAACAAAGTGGATTGGTATTTGAAACTGGGACTGTTGTAGCTACCGGAAATGACACGGGATCGGAAATAAACATTAAACGTACCCATTAAAACCGATATAAGGTGGCGTTTGATGTTATCGATTTTTCATACATACTTATGAAATATTACTATTACTACTACGGGCGTACAACCCAGCAATTCTTGATGCCGTCAAGAATATACTGAGTCTCAAAAGATGTTAGCAATTAGAAATGTGCTTGCCTTTTGTGGACAGAACAAATTTAAACGTCACAACAAAGATAAATTGAAGTTAGTTGGACCGCTAATCAACTCTATTTTAAGAAGATGTTGGGAATATCCCTTAGAGGAAATGCTCACAGTGGATGAGCAAATCATTCCGTTTAAACGGCGTATTGATATAAAGCAGTACATGAAGGGCAAGCCGTATCCGTGGGGTACAAAAGTACTCGCTCTCTTTGGGAAAAGTGGATTTAATTATAATTTTCTTTTGTTTATCAAGTTTCAAATACAGAAACACATTTGAATTTGACCCAGCAGCTATGCTAGAACTAGCTAAACGGATACCACAAAACGGCCGTTCACTTTTCTTTGAGAACTACTTGAGTAATTATCAATTAATTGAGAGACTAAAACAATTAATTTTCAATTGTTATTTTTCTAGTATTGGTGCTAAATTTGACTCTAGCAACACGTCCGTCAACGTTTTGTATGTCCCCAGTGTCTAGTTATGAAGTTTTTTCAATTATTTGTGCTTTGGAATCGAAATACTCAATTGATAACGTTGGCCTGAGTAATTATATACTAAAAACCATTGCTGAACATATTAGTCCCGTTCTTGCACACATTTTCAACCTTTCCTTTGAGCTGGGAGTTGTATCTGATCGATTAAAAACAGCAACTATAATTCTCCTTTTTAAGAATGGTAATCGCCTCGACAAAGGGAACTATAGACTTATTGTCTTGCAGCCAGTAATCCTAAAAGTTCTTGAAAAGGCAGTGAAAAATAGAGTTTCTAGTTTTTTATATCAAACGGGTGGGTGTACTGGGAATTCATCAACATGGCTTTCGTCGAGGTATGACTACCGAATCAGCCTTGCTGGAATTCTTAAATACAATCAATATTTGGTTAAATAAAGGTAATCGGTGAGAGTTACGATAAATGACAAGTTAAGCGATCCGAAATTTATTGATGTTGGGGTTCCCCAGGGTTCAGTATTAGGCCCATTGCTGTTTCTTATTTACACTAACTCGGTGTTTAAACTGAATCTTCATGGTTATTATACAGGGTTTGTCAATGACATAGCCTTGGCTTATTGTGGGAGTTCTCCCAGTAACGTTATTTCGATGATCAATACTGATCTAAAAATTTTACTCTCATGGTTCGACAAGCGTCGTCTAATTCTAAGCTGAAAAACTAAATTCATTGAATGTGCATCTATTGGTTGAGTGTTTTGACATCGAACCTTTTGACTCGTTTAATTATCTTGGTGTTCACTTGGACACTTGTCTAAATTGGAAATCGCATGTTAATTCAGTCAATCGGTATCTTTCATCAACAGCTAGAATTTTTACCTCCTTCTTGACTATTGCCCTACTCCCGTGCTAAAAATTGCTTATGGCAATTATGGCTAAATTAGAATATGGGTTGGCGTGCTCGGGTGGTTGTTATGCAGCTACTCTGTACCCCATATATGTCCAACAAAAAATGATTTTGAGAATATTTCTAAAGAAACCACGAACTGAACCATTCTGGAATTTATTCATTACAACCAACATCTTCCTGTTAAAACACTTATATGTCTATAAGGTATTGAAAGTTTTTTTAATCGAAGTGGCCAACATACTCGTTTAATGAGAATCCATTTTCGATACAATTTTTGCGGCAGCCATCAATTTCTGTTGCAGATTCCAAGATTTTACAACGACCACTTCCGTTGATTTAAAATCTTTTTTACAAAAGTTAAACAATGGCTTCTTGAAACTGTGGATATCACCTTTTTATTCAGAGTTATTGCATAAAAAGTTTTGAACTGCAAATCCGTAAGCCGAAGGGACAAAAATGTTAAAAAGTACGTGGATGTGAAACAGCCAGGCATAGTAGCCGAATATAATTTTGGAATGGGAGTGGTGGACCGTTTGAATTAATTCATAGCGTATTATAGAATTTTTATAAAAAGTAAAAATGGACGCTAAGAATGGTTTCTCACTTCCTGCACCTTTCGCGTGCTTCTTCGTGGATCGAATACAAAAAGGAATTTAAACGAAATGGATGACCTTTATAAATTTAGATTACACCTTGCCGTGATTTTGAAAGCATCAATAATAAGAATAATTGCTTTTACGAACATCACTCAAAGGGCAGAATATTGTATAGGCGGACGTTGTTTTTATGGCTGCGACTGAATTTCCAAAATGTTAAGTTTACTGTTTTTATTTTAACTTTTATTTGTTTATTGAATTAACTGGATACATAAATACAAAATTTTCAAATTGAAAGTGATTTTAATTTGAACATTTATATGATCTTTGACGGCATTGGTATTTGTTTGTGAACCAATTTTAAAGCCCAAATTCTCAGCGCCCGGGCTCAATATTGTAATGAATCAAACATTTTTGAAAATCCGACATGAAATTTTAGAATAAAAAAAACAAAAACAAATTTCTTATTGCTAATTATAATTTTGCACTGAAAGGGTTAAGTTAAACCATGCTATGGACTTCAGGAAAGCATTCCTAAAATGCTTGTAGTATCAACTGAGAATGTTGGGGATCATCGAAACACAAAAATTTGGGCCACCATGTATATAGTCTAAGACACAAACAAAATTCAATTATATATAAGTATAAAGCTAGAAGTACCGACAATTAAAAAAAATATATTGATCAGAATATCCTCCATTCGTCCAAATTTAAAGACAATTATTTCAACGTATTCAAAGTATCGTGAGATTCTTCGACTCCTCAAACCTATACCAAATCGTTAGATAATTTTTCAAAACCATCGCCAGATTCACCAACTTCATCGACTATTCTTCATAGCAGTCCGCCAGAGAATCATAACTCAGCTTTTGTCTAATAGTTTTAGCAACAGCAGTGACCTGGATTAAAATATCCTTCGGTAGTCATGTTCAATGTCGTGGGCTGTTAGACAGTGGCGCGCAAGCAAACTTTCTGACTCGAAATATGTTTAAAAAGTTTATTTCAAACCAGAATCTCTTCATGTTATAATATCTGGTACAAACGGTGATACATCGACGGCAACAAAAAATGTTTATATATTTATCGAGTCCAAAACGTCCCATTTTAACTTAGCCCTCAGCTGTTTAGTTAAATCAAAAATTTTCGACCAACTATGATAGTACCCAGCACTGTTTGATCAATCCGAAATGCCCAATAATATACAACTGGCTGATTAGTGGTTTTTATATTGGATGTAATTGATTTATTGATCGCAGCGGAAATGTTCCCAGAAATTAAATCTGGGGGTAAATGTATAATGATAAGAAATTGGCCACTTCATAAACATCAATCGACCCAAATTCACCGAAATATCAAACAAAAATTTCGATTCCTTCAGCAATTTCCTTCAGTATATCAAAAAGCCTCGATGAGCAAATTCAAACTGAATCTGGGCGATACAGTGTTGCTCTTCCAATAAAACGGAATATCTCCGAATTAGAAAATTCGTCCATAAACGCATCAAAACAATTCTTTGCTAAGTAAAAACGCATTATTAAAATCTTAAAGTCAAAGTGTTCAAGTAATTAAAGTGAAGTGAATCCAGTGAATTTAAAACTCACTGTTTATACCACAACACGCAGTTCCTCGCGAAAATAACAGAGCGACGACATTACGCATTGTTTTTAACATGTCTTCAAAAACCCCATCGCATTTGTCTTTGAACGACTTACTGATGGTCGGTTCCACCATCCAACATGACTTATGTTCGATTTTCATGAGATTTCACAAGTGGTATCACAAGTGATATCACCAAAATGTATCTTTAAATTTTGATACAAAGTGAGTATTGGGATTTGCAAAGCGGCATGAATCTGAATCAGATTTAGTGAATTGTTACATAAGGAACCGCAACGATCCGTTCCTTGCAATAAGAACATTATTTCAATTCGCGGACAATGAAAACGCATACACTTAAAAATACACTAACATTAAAAGAATCAAAATCAGTTGAATTGGGATACCACAACGGAATTCATTTTTCATGTGAACCAATTGTTTTTAAAGCAAAATCATTTATGCAGAAGTTGTTGTTATCGAAACTCGGCTTTCTGCACAGTTATAGAATGAATTCAAAAATCAATTGATTTCCATTCATGAAATAACAATTCCGTTTTATCGTTCCAAAGATAAACTCAATCGAGCTTCACGGCCTTGGGGATGCCTCTGGTAAGGGTGCATCTCATATATTCGAGATGCTCTAAAATTCGGGAAGCGCCGCGTAAAATCCAAAAATCACCTCAATTGGAACTGTGTTTCACCACTTTTGGTACAGCTTGTAAAATCGGTCATTTGCTCAAATGGGTCGGTCATTCAAACCGAATATCAAAGATTCATGACTTGAGTTCCGCTTTTGAATGGTACTAAATTCGAACGTTATAAAACCAATTTTGCTTTCCCAATTTCGCAGAATGTTGCAATAACGGAAGCGTCCGCCATCTACGCAGTAAATAATCTCTTCCCTTGATGTAGTTAGGATTTTTCTGATGAAAAGAAAAGTATTTGAGTGCAGGTTGCGTTCTGATTCATGCAACTTGTAATTAAAGTAAAATATTTTCTCAATTCCCATGAGAAGTCAAATGAGGGTTGTTAAATAACGATGGCGTTAATGAAACGGTGGCAAATAGTGATCATCAAAAAATTGTTAAATTCATTCCGATTTTCAGGTACATATATGTCAATTATCAATGACCCTCCTTTTCCAGAAAAACATCAAAATTTTACAATTTTTGGAATTTATTTTAAATTCAATTCAATATTTACATGTTATGGCTTTGTTTTAAGATAATGGCTTAAATATATATGAAATTGTCGGTGTCCTATATTCTTAATTTGTTCAATCATACGCCTCTTTTACCAGTGGGTTCCGGGTGCTGGTGCTACATTAAGTGATTTGACTGATTGAACATGACCTGGAAGTGGGGCAACATGTTCCGATCCTCGGTTTGCAGCAACATATGTAGCACTGTGTTCAATTGGGGCTGCATGTGCGGCAACCAAAACGGGAGCAGCATGTGCAGCAACAACGACTGGAGCAGCATAACCATCCCAATGAGCACCTTCACCATGCCATTGACCATCATGTCCTGGAGCATCACCACGCCATTGTCCATCATCACTACCCCAGTGAGCAGCATGTGGTGCAGCCCAGTGTGCGCCTACTGGTGAAGCCCATGCAGTTACGGCGGCTGGAGCAGACCAGTGTGCGGCTGCTGGGGCCCAGTGTGCGTCTGCTGGGGCCCAGTGTGCGGCAGCTGGAGCCCATGCGGAGGCATATGGGGCTGCATGTACGGCGGTCGATGCTGCTGACCATCCAGTATGTAACGGGTATAATGAAGCATTAGCGGCTACGGCTAAAGCCAATACAAGTGCTACTGTGAAGAACTATAAATCACAAAAAACGAAATTAATTAAACTTGTCACAAATTCATCAATCACTATTTTGTATACCGCAAAGTATCTCACAAACTTACTTGCATGTTTAATTTGATTTGTTTGAATTGTTATGTTGCTCGGTTAATACACAATTATATTATGATTTGTATCCATCGAGTACCAAGTGCTTTTATACAATTTTTTGTGCGGTCCGGACCACAACGAAATCAACACACAAAAACAAACCAAAATAAAAAACAAACTTTCAAAAATCATGGCACGAAGAAATTGTGGTTAACAAAAATTTGTTTCTTGATCTTGTCTATATGCGCGACCTTCAAAACTATGACAAGAATTATATAATTTTGGGGTAAGCCTTAACGAATAATTTTCCACATTAGCACGCAGATAGGTAATATTCACTTAGGTGTGCTGAGTATTTAATTGATTCCGGATAGCGTACATTCTTTATGCAAATTCGCGTTAAGCTCATTAATTAAATCGCTGATCTAAGGTAGGTGGCAATTACTTTTCTATCTACACATGCTAAATTACCAGTGGAAAGAAATCAAAACAAAATCCCAAATTGATTAAGAAATGCAGAAATAAAGCAATTACAACAACAATACACAATTAAAGTATTTGATCTCGTTACATTATAATAAAAAAATTGGATTTAGGCGTTCACTCGTTTCAATTTCAATTTCATGCCAAATTTAACCTTGCTCTTGAAAATCGGTTATATTTTGTCCGCGCCGCGCGTCTGAATTAAATATTTGGTTTGATATTTGATCGACACACGGAAATAAATATTTTTGGTTGATTTGCCTTATGGATTTCGTGTTCGATGCTTGCATGTGTGTGATCATGTGTAATATAGTAGTTGTGACGAGTCAAAGATGAGGAACTACTATACGTATTTTAAATCCTTAAATCAAAAATTATTAGTTGTGGATTCCTCTGGATCTCTGCGGCTTGTGTTGTATTCTTGAAAGAGTTTGACTATGATTTAAAATTCTTTTCCCAATTGTAAAATCTAACACTCCGTTCTTATTTCATTTGTTGTGCCACGTCATCTTTAATGGAGGATGATTAATGTCCTAATGTGTTAAAATAAAAATAAAAAAGTGGAAATTTTGTAATAAGCCCACTAACTGCACTCTCTGTTACGGATGGGCTGATACTCTTAAAATGAAATTGTGATTCATTAAAAACAACGAAATAAACTTTCCAACCATATACAATCCAAGTAGTAGTACAGGTAATACAAGATTTTCATTGGAATTAATACACCCAAGTGAGATCTCGCCCAAGGTTTATAAAAAACAAATTATACAAATTTCCACCCCTCGGAAGTGGGTTTGGGGTGTTGAAAGGACGCAGGAAAGCAGTTTTGGACATCAATGGGAAAGTTGTAACATAAAAAAATACCATTTATTTTCAGACCCTATGTTACCTTGTTCCGTGTTACGGAAAAAATAATCAAACTAAGAAAAAACACTAAAAATTTAAAAGACGTCCTAAAAACTTAAAATTTAGCAAAAAAGATGCGCGTGAAATATTTCCTAACATTATCCTAAGCCAAAAAAAATTTAGGAAAGGTTTAGGAAAAATTTCACACCCCTGTATACCGGAATGAAATAATTCCTAAATAAATCCTAAGTAAAAATCGTGTTTGTGTAGTAGTAAATATACATCAAAAAACAAACATTTAGGCGTAGCTAGTTATATATGCAATTTTGAATAATTGGTTTTACTGATAAATTTAAAATTTCAAAAACTAGGTGTTTTCACTTCGTACTAGACCAAATTCAACCAGAAAACATGAGATTTCCGGAAAAATTAGGGGAACACTGAGTTTAATATTCAAAAGTTTTAGTTGTAAAAACCCTCTGTCCTAAGATACATCTAAAAGGTTACAACTCTTGGGATACGTGTTTTCACTTCGTACTAGACCCAACCAATCCAACCAGAACACATAAGTTTATCGGAAAAATTAGGGGAACACTGGGTTTAATATTCAAACGTTCTAGACGCAAAAATTGAAGTAAAAACCCTCTGTCCTAAGATACTTCTAAGAGCTTACAACTCTTAGGACAGGTTTTTCCACTTTGTACTACACCAAATCCAACTAGAAAACATGAGTTTTTCGGAAAAATTAGGGGAACAGTGAGTTTAATATTCAAAAGTTGTAGAGGCAAAAATTGAAGTAAAAACCCTCTGTCCTAAGATACTTCTAAGAGACTACAACTCTTAGGATAGGTATTTCCACTTTGTACTAGACCAAATCGAACTAGAAAACATGAGTTTTCTCAAAACCAATTCAACTAGACAACATGAGTTTTCCGGAAAAATTAGGGGAACACTGGGTTAGTTATTCAAAAGTTGTATTTGTAAAATTCAATTCCTCTATCCTGAGATACTTCTAAGAGGTTTCAACTCTTGCGATAGGTGTTTTCACTTTGTACGAGATCCAATCCAACTAGAAAACACGAGTTTTCTGGAAAAATTAGGGGAGCACTGAGTTTAATGTTCAAAAGTTGTAGTTGTAGAAACCCTCTATCCTAAAATAATTCTAAGAAGTTACAACTCTTGGGATAGATGTTTTCACTTTGTACTAGTCCCAATCCAACTAGAAAACATGAGTTTTCCCGAAAAAATTAGGGGAACACTGGGTTTAATATTCAAAAGTTGTAATTGTAAAAACCCTCTATCCTAAGATACTTCTAAGAGCCTACCACTCTTGAGATAGGTGTTTTCACTTTGTATTAGACCAAATCCAACTAGAAAACATGAGTTTTCCGGAAAAATTAGGGGATCACTGGGTTAGTTATTCAAAAGTTTTAGTTGTAAAAACCCTCTATCCTAAGATACTTTTAAGAGGTCACAACTCTTGGGGTAGATGTTTTCACTTTGTACTAAAACCAATCCAACTAGAAAACATGAGTTTTCCGGTAAAATTAGGGGAACACTGGGTTAGTTATTCAAAAGTTGTAGTTGTAAAATTCAATTCCTGTATCCTGATATACTTCTAAGAGGTTACAACTCTTGAGATAGGTGTTTTCACTTTGTACGAGATCCAATCCAACTAGAAAACGCGAGTTTTCTGAAAAAATTAGGGGAACACTGAGTTTAATATTCAAAAGTTTTAGTTGTAAACTGTCCTAAGATACATCTAAAAGGTTACAACTCTTGGGATACGTGTTTTCACTTCGTACTAGACCAAACCAATCCAACTATAAAACATGAGTTTATCGGAAAAATTAGGGGAACACTGGGTTTAATATTCAAACGTTCTAGAGGCACAAAATGAAGTAAAAACCCTCTGTTCTAAGATACTTCTAAGAGCTTACAACTCTCGGGATAGGTATTTCCACTTCTTACTAGACCAAACCAATCCAACCAGAAAACATGAGTTTTTCGGGAAAATTAGGGGAACACTGGGTTTAATATTCAAACGTTCTAGAGGCAAAAGTTGAAATAAAAACCCTCTGTCCTAAGATACTTCTAAGAGGTTACAACTCTTAGGATAGGTATTTCCACTTTGTACTAGACCAAATCCAACTAGAAAACATGAGTTTTCCGGAAAAATTAGGGGAATACTGGGTTTAATATTCAAACGTTCTAGAGGCAAAAGTTGAAATAAAAACCCTCTGTCCTAAGATACTTCTAGGAGCTTACAACTCTTAGGACAGGCATTTCCACTTTGTACTAGACCCAATTGAACTAGAAAACATGAGTTTTCCGGAAAAATTAGGGGAACACTGAGTTTAATATTCAAAAGTTGTAGTTGTAAAAAAACTCTATCATGAGATACTTCTAAGAGGTTACAACTCTTGGGATACGTGTTTTCACTTCGTACTAGACCAAACCAATCCAACCAGAAAACATGAGTTTTTCGGAAAAATTAGGGGAACACTGGGTTAGTTATTCAAAAGTTGTAGAGACAAAAATTGAAGTAAGAACCCTCTGTCCTATGATACTTCCAAGAGGTTACAACTCTTGGGATAGGTGTTTTGACTTCGTACTAGACCCAGTCCAACTAGAAAACATGAGTTTTCTGGATAAATTAGGGGAACACTGGGTTAGTTATTCAAAAGTTGTAGTTGTAAAATTCAATTCCTCTATCCTGAGATACTTCTAAGAGGTTACAACTCTTGAGATATGTGTTTTCAATTTGTACGAGGTCCAATCCAACTAGAAAACGCGAGTTTTCTGGAAAAATTAGGGGAACACTGGGTTTAATATTCTAAAGTTGTAGAGGCAAAAATTGAAGTAAAAACCCACTGTTCTAAGATACTTCTAAGAGGTTACAACTCTTGGGATACGTGTTTCCACTTCGTACTAGATCCAACCAATCCAACCAGAAAACATGAGTTTTCCCGAAAAATTAGGAGAACACTGGGTTTAATATTCAAAAGTTGGAGAGGCAAAAATTGAAGTAAAATCCCTCTGTCCTAGGATACTTCTAAGAGGTTACAACTCTTGGGATATATGTTAGTATGAACAGATCCTAGAATTTTGTCGAAAACTCCCTTTAAAATCCCTAATTTTTCTTTAAGAATGACGGAAAGACGGAATATTGTTAAATTTCAAGATTTCATTTACCGAGTTCCTTTACTTCGGAGGTCAATCAATTTGTCATTTTAAGGATGACTTTTAATATTTTATTCCGCTGGCAATTATATAACAAAATCAATTCTCTTTTGTGACAGTGCTGCCACTTGCGGCGAGTAGCGTAATCTCTAATTTTCCGCTGTCAAATTTTCGCTATCTTTTTCGCTTCTGATACAGCTATCTTCTGATATCGATTTTAATTTTATGTATTGAGTTTCACATTCACTACCTTAGTTTCATCCTTCTATCTAGGATCCGTGATATCCAGATATGGCGAAATGCGATAATACACCGATTACATGATTAAAATGCGAATAATTTGGAAGCTCAGCGATTTATTATAAAAAATTTAGAAACTGGATTCATAATGATCTCTCATTCAATATAACATACACTTAAATGATACTTTAATTCGTAAGCCGACGATGAGAAGATTAACAAATATGCAAAGCAGTATTGAGAACCCACATTTACTCTATTATCTAACTATTCGATGATACTACAGAAAACCCCACTTTATGAGGCAGCACTTTACACCAAAGATAGACAAAATCTACTAATCCAGACAAAGGCGGGGTGCTCAACGCTTTTGAAGAATCTGGAAACTGTACAACATGATGTAAATATCCCAGCAAGAAATGCACATGGAATGTAAAGTGTAAGTGCTTAAACGGGTTAAACATTAGTAGAAACTCGATAGATAAGCGCAAACCGCTCAGAAGATTAAGCCAGGCGTGATGTACTTAGGGTATGAATAGCAGAATTACCACCTTAACAAGAGTTTAAGAAATCTCATCGAACGTAAAATGTGGAGAAGCGAAAAGGAGGCAAATATACTAGGAATCAAATCAAGAACGAACTACTTCAAGAAAAACATCCTTAAATACTGAAAAATACCGCCGAGGCGCTTTATGTATATCTGAATCATGACCGACGTTAGGCTGGGTATTAAAAGCCACTTAGAGTATACTTGTGAGGGTCCATACTTCTTCTTGAACGAAAGGGTGGTCTTTCTTCAGGCAAGGTTCGAAGTTTTCTTCTTTCTACTTAAAATGTCATAAAAAGTTTACTAATTATTTTGAGAGCATATGTTTGAGAGCATATGTTTAACTCCATCCAATGTTACGGTAAAAGTTTTTGTCCGAAACATTTTGAGTCTTTCAATTGAAATGTTGCAACCAGAATGGAAAAATAAAAAGTTAGGAGCTCGAAGTCAGTATATACCATAGTCATTACCGTTTGAAATGCTTTCAAATCAATCGATTCAGTCAGCTGTAGTGAAATCTGAATTTTTTTGTATTTTACTGATTAACGCCATAATCTGGGCTTGCTGAAATATAGTATTTGGGTTTCGAAATTCACACCTAGTAACAGTTCAGAGACAATTTTTTATTTTTATTTTGGAATTTATTTTAAATTCTATATGATTTATGATTCAAATGTTTAAATGCTTTTTAAATGAGTATTGCACAGTCGTTGGTTGTTGATATTATATTAAATGAACTTTGGTACAAATTTTATTTTTACCAGTTGGTTCCTGGAGCTGGTTGCACATTAAGTGATTTCACTGATTGGATGTGTCCTGGGAGTGGCGCTACATGTTTTGAACCACGGTTAGCAGCGACGTATGATGCGCTATGCGCAATTGGGGCTGCATGTGCAGCAACAACTGGACCAGCATGAGCAGCTAAAACTGGAGCTGCACCCCAGTGGGCGGCAGCTGGTCCCCATGCAGTAACCGCAGCAGGTGCTGCCCAATGGGCCGCGGCTGGACCCCATGCAGTTACGGTGGCTGGTGCAGCCCAGTGAGCTGCAGCTGGTGCCCAACCGCCGGCGTATGGAGCAGCTGCCCAAGCACCTGGAGCATGGATTGCGGTTGATCCTGCAGCCCATCCAAGTGGACCATATGACGCATTAGCGGCAACGGCTAAAGCCAAAACAAGGGCTACTGTGAAAAACTGAAATAATCCAAAGCTTTATTAGATACCTAGACACATAACCATCCAATAATAATAACTTACTTGCATATTTGATATAATGTTTTTTAATGTTTTGGAATAAACTTTGTGTTTAACGTACAACTATATTCTGATTAAATTCATTCAACCCAAGGTGCTTTTATACAAAAATTATTTAATTGCAAAGTGGATAGAAAAAATACCAAACATAAAGCAAAATAAACTTTCAAAACTATTAAAAGAAAATACATAATAAAATTGTTAGAAAATTTGTTGTTAAACTTGACCAAATGTGCAGCAACGTTATGTACAATTTCGGTATGCATACGTTAAATGTATTTCCTACCATAAAAAAATGTTGGGCTCGGTTTTCCGTTAAATATTGCAGTTGATTGAACTTTATAGTTTATAATTTGTTATTCACATTTTATAGCATGTAAATATTTGACAATGGGGTACTCGTGTATAGCAAAATAACAAGTTCAAGTTCATCTTATTATTTGCTCATTATTTAAGTGAACTTGATCAATTGTCATTAATAAGGCGATCAAGGCATATGAAGTTAGAACAGTTTTCAAACCAGAAAAAAAATTAAATTTCCTCAAACAGTACTATTCATCTCATCCCAGTTTTTTCTATTTAAACTTGTATAAGACGGAATTAGTTTTTAAGTTGAGTAAAAAACAACAAAATATCCCTCCCAGATTATTCCATTTAATTGTTGTTTCTGTTCTTTACGTTTTCGATTAAAGATAGTGATTGATATTGTTTTGAGTTGGTATCAGTAAGGGCTTACATTGACTATGAGGGCAATACAAGCCGTATGGTAGTTTTGGCGCATATGGGCCCATATATGAAAATAAGAAAATCTTGCCATTTTCCTATAAATATGATTTGTCGCAAATGATTCTTTAATTAATCATACAGCTGATACTGGCCTCTTAGTCATTGTAAGCCCTTACCAACTCAAAACAATATCAATCATTTCCGGCAAATCATGTTTCTAGGAGAATGGCATGATTTTCTCATATTCTTATGGAATTTGGCCCATTTGGAATTTGGCCATTTGTGCCAATACTACCATACGGCTGATACTGCCCGTTAATCATTGTAAACTCGTTCTATTACGAACTCAAAACAGTATCATAAAACGGTTATGGCACAACAACAACTCACATATGCTCGTATAGGATCATATATCGGTCAAGCATAAATATTTTCGCCAAAATTATGCGATTCTCTCATAATGCCAGACTTCCTGTGTGTGAATACGAGTACATAGATGCATGTTATGTTCGCACTAAATATTTTTTAACTTGTTAAAATGTACGATCAGTAAATTTACCTGCTAGTTGGTATTATAGTTGTTATTGTACTTATGATTTAACTATAACAAAGGTCAGATTCAAGTAAACAGTCAAGTGTTTTAAATCTCGCTAGTCACACAGCCATCACCCTTGTTGAGCTGTTAAACTAGCTTTTAGGTCTTGATTCACCACAAGTCAAGAGTGAATCTTTACACACTATCTTTAATCAAAACCAACAATTAATACCTATAAATCATATCACTTACTTACGAGTATAATCAAATATTCATACGTAGAGTACAAAAACAACAATTAAATGGAATAATCGGGGATGGATATTTTGTAGATTTTTACTGAACTTAACAAACAATTCCGTCTTATACAAGTTTAAATAGAAAAAACGAGATGAGATGAAATAGTATTGTTTGAGGAATTTTTTTTTTCCTGGGATGAAAAACTGGGCTAACTTCATATGCTTCGTGGAAGCTTGATTTTTTGGTAACAAAATATTGATACACAATTTTGTGAACTAGGATTCCTAATGTTTTTTTCCAAAACGGAGCCGGTGATCACGTTATCTAACCAATTTACAACAAATTAATCTCACATTGGTACTTACCTTCAGTTTTGTGCCCGTATTTCGGAATTATCTACATGTTGAATAGAATATTGTTTTTGCAGTTGTTCTCACCTGTTTTAGTCATTCCGACAAATGTGGAACATTTTTCGTACCGAAACCATAATAATTTCGAAAAAAAAATATTGCAACTAAACTAAACCAAGCGACATCCGCCACTTAGAAGTAAGATGCCGACCGATTAAAAACGACCAGTTACAGTAACTTAAATTAAAACTATCGTATACAATTTTTTATGGTCGCTTCTTAAGTGTAGAACTTAGTAGAATACCGCAACTTGAGCCGGTAAATTAATCTGTCGGCTTAGAAATGTTACAAATTTTAATATTTGCTTATGGCGCAACTTCCAGCAGTAATTTACTTTCGATATCGAGCACCTGTGAATTGGAGTTCGAACATAAACAATTGAAAAAAAATTATAATCTTGGTTGATATAAATGGATCTAAAAATTAAGGTTAAATTTGGTGTGTAAAGCACTCAGCAATATAGTATGTCAACCGAAAATTTTTATACTTTTAATGATTTTGTAGAGCTGTAATGAAATTTGAACATTAATTTCGGAAAATGTTCTCAAGTTCGGCACCCGTTAGTTTCACCCGTTATTATAAATGTATTCTCTCAATAAAAGGAATTGTCTATGATCGTGTTGAAAAAGACAGATACAAATCAAATTGGACTATAACATAGTAAAGAAATGCATTGCCTAGTTCTATTCAGCATTGCCGAATTTTAAAACTTCTTTCAAAATTAATTTTAGAACCCCAATCCGCTTTTGAATACCCAATTTGACAATAATTGGTTAAGAATTGGCCAAAATTCGTACAGAATGGTCGAATTCCAAAAGTTATAGACAACTTTTACATACTAAATTTAACCATAATTTGTTCAAAAAATGACTAAGTACGGTAAGTAAGAACGGGTTGGATACGATTCGCCAAGTGCAGAATTCCAAAATAAAAATTCTAAACAACAAAACACGAGAAACAAAAATTCTAAAAATTTGAGCAAACTTCTTATTGGCTCCTAATGATTTTTGAGTGAATCTTATTCATTCTCACAATAACAAGACATCACGGAGATTGCCCCACAATAACACCATAAAGGAATAACTTATACGGGTTTAGCCTACCAAACGAAACATGTTCCGTTCCAATATGGAATTGCTCAGTACGTTTTTTGAGCAAACTTCTTATTGGCTCCTTATGATTTTTGAGTGAATCTCATTTATTCTCACAATAACAAGACATCACGGATATTGCACCACAATAACACCATAATGGAATATCTTATACGGGTTTAGCCTACCAAACGAAACATGTTCCGTTCCAATATGGAATTGCTCAGTACGTTTTTTGAGCAAACTTCTTATTGGCTTCTTATGATTTTTGAGTGAATCTAATTTATTTTCACAATAACAAGACATCACGGAGATTGCCCCACAATAACACCATAAAGGAATAACTTATACGGGTTTAGCCTATCAAACGAAACATGTTCCGTTCCAATATGGAATTGTTCAGTACGTTTTTTTGAGCAAACTTGTTATTGGCTTCTTATGATTTTTGAGTGAATCTCATTTATTCTCACAATAACAAGACATCACGGATATTGCACCACAATAACACCATAATGGAATTTCTTATACGGGTTTAGCCTATCAAACGAAACATGTTCCGTTCCAATATGGAATTGCTGAGTACGTTTTTCGAGCAAACTTCTCATTGGCTCTTTATGATTTTTGAATGAATCTCATTTATTCTCACAACAACAAGACATCACGTAGATTGCACCACAATAACACCATAAAGGAATAATAACGGGTGTCCGCCGGGAAGGTATATTACTTTGTTTTGCCGCCATTTAGGCGAATATTAGTATTGACAGTTCATACTTGACAGTCGTGAAGTAGACACGCGGCAAATTTATTATGGAAAAATATTCGATAAACCATCGTGTCAATGGGATGTTACAGCTCGCCCATGACAACCCCGATTTTCATGAAAAAATCATAATGAGTGACGAGGCACATTTTCATTTAAATGGATATGTGAATAAGCAGAATAGTCGGTTCTGGGCAATGGAAAACCCTCACATTATTCATCAGTCACCTTTACATCCATTAAAAGTGATAGTCTGGTGTGCAATTTGGTCAGGAGGAATCATTGGACCGTACTTCTTTGAAAATGAAAACGGCGTAACGGTAACTGTGAATGGGGAGCGATATCGTGATATGATTGAAAATTTTTTAACGCCACAACTGCATACTTTGGGCTTGATTACCATGTGGTATCAACAAGACGGTGCCACATCGCATACAGCCAGGATTACAATGGAATTACTGCGAGAACTCTTTCCACAACAAGTTATTTCAAAAAATGGTGATGTTGATTGGCCTACACGGTCGCCTGATTTGACTGCTCCGGACTTCTTTTTGTGGGGATATCTAAAAGGCAAGGCTTATGCAAACAAACCAGAAACGCTTGAGCAACTCAAACAAAATATTCGTGATAAAATTAATGAAATTCCGCGAGAAATGTGTGAGAATGTAATGAAAAATGTGCTCAAAAGGGCTCGCATTTGTGAGGCTGACAGAGGCGGACATTTATCTGATATTGTATTCCATACATAATTGCCGACATTAAATAAAACATTTATCAATATAAGATCCATTCTCTTCCATTTAATCAAAAATCATAAACAAACAAAGTAGTATACCTTCCCGGCGGACACTCTGTATATACGGGTTTAGCCTACCAAACGAATCATGTTCCGTTCCAATATGGAATTGCTGAGTACGTTTTTTTGAGCAAACTTCTTATTGACTCCTTATGATTATTGAGTGAATCTCATTTATTCTCTTATATTTCTCTTATATGCTTATTTTTGTTAATTGGAAAAAATTCCACACTCATCATTCTATTCCATTCCTAAGAAATACTCCAAAATCCTCATATACGCAGATGACATCATAATCTACAAAGCTAGTGAAGACAACCTAGCGATGTGGTGTGAGTTTAATTCTCTGAGTCTCAACATTGACAACCCTGTTACACAAGGCTATAAGATAAATGGTCAACTTCTTCAGGTAGTACTTGAAACTAAAGACCTAGAGGGGTTATTTTAGTTAAAAACATGAGATTTACTAAGCACATTGAACTGTGCATCGCTATAGAGCGAACTCTATACTCGACTTTGTTAACCGTTGGACGGGTGACATTTTTGATTTGGAGACAATTAAGATCCTGGATTGTGCATACGTTTAATCCAAGCTGGAATATGATGTTAATGGGCAGTTCCTTCTACGGAGAACATATCCAAAGTATTAAGAAAATTCAAAAGAAGTTTATACGCTAATTGACTTGGAAAGACGGATGGGTTTATGGCCATGATCTACCATACCACGTAAACATAACCAACTATGGCGGTGATGGACCAGTGAAAACATTGTGTAAAAGTTTCAATAAATTAACAATTTGCTTGATATTGTTTAACTAAAGATAATTTTAGAAGTAGATTAAGGCTTTTTTATTTGTTGGTAAAAATAATCGTTCAAAAACATCAACATTTTGTAAATTACGTAAGAGTTTTGGTCGAAGTCCAACTTCATCCTGTTCGTACTCCTGATGCAGTGGCAGCTGTATTAGTGAAGGTATTCGCAATGAATTAAGAACATCAACCAGGCAAAAATCATCTTCAGCGATGAAGTTCATTTTCATTAATGGGTACGTCAATAAAAAAAATTGTCGAATTTGGGTAGCGAAGAATCCTCATACTATTCACAAAGCAGAAGTTCATACTGCAAGAGTCTTTTGGTGTGGTTTATGGGCTGGTGGCATCATTGGGCCGTTTTTCTTTGAAAACGAACAGGAAAATACCCTTACAGTGAATGGAGAAGTTATCGCAACATGTTAACTGGTTTTTTGAAGCCCAAATGGAAAGAAGTCGTACAACAATCCATTTATTGTCAACAAAATTTGCTGATCGCATAATTTCTGGAAATTGTGAAGTTCCTTGACCCACCCTGTACTTGTTACTTAAGTTTTATATTTTATATTTTCAGATCCAAAGCGGAAGTTTGTAGAGGAACGGCTCGGTATTTCAAAAAACCCAACCCTGTTGGGAAGAATAATTAAATTAAATAAATAAGAATTGCGAAATGTTGCAAATAAATTAAGATGATGCAGCGTTCCCTTCCAAAACTTTCTACAAAATTCAAGTTAGTATCCCAATTCAATTCTGCATGCCAAATTTGACAGTTATTGGTTGCGGAATGGCCAAGTACCATTGAGCATGGCAATTTCCAAAAATGTAAATCACATCCCATAATCCAAATGCAACAATGATCGGTCAAGAAATGACCTCTCAAGAAATGACACCCCAAAAAAACCCACCAGCAGAAAAAGATCTCTGAAAAGCTCAATGTGAAGCAACGTAACACATTTAAAGAAAGCTGCTCTGTTGAATAGCCTTGGTGAATCCGGCAAAACGTTGCTCTGCGAAATTTTGATGTCTTTCGTGAGAAAACGTAAACAAGAAGCTCTTCCCTTCGTAATAACGGGAATTGCTGCAACGCTTCTCACTGGAGGAAGAACTGTTCACAGTGGTTTTAGTTGCCTGTGCCACTACTCGATACATCTAGAAATCTTAAAATCAGCATCGCTCGTTATTATTGCTGATATAACGAATACTGCAATTGCTGTGCGAAATGATGAAAAATTCAACATTTGGTGGCAAAGTCTTCGTTATCGATGGTAATTTTAGACAGACACTTTCAGAAGTGCCTCGGGTGTTAACATACGAACTAAAGGCCAGCGACTACACAATCAATGGCTCTTGAGATTTGATGAGGGAAGACTGCCAAAATTTCCAACACTACGTGATGCAGAAATCATTCAAATTACTCCAGAAATGATTAAGATTGCCAACCTAATTGATTTAATTTTCGGTGAAATGCCTCGGATTTCTAAGCGATGAGAAATTATCCAACCAGATAATCGAAGCTGCAACAAACGCTCAACGAATTTCTACATGAGCAAACTCCTCAAAAAATACCTCTTCATACTGTACTGCTCAAGAAAGGTACAATCATTAGTTGTTACACAATTTGAACCCAAAAATAAGCTTATGTAATGGCACACGATTGGTGGTAGAGCTCACGTCGTGAATCCCAATTAATAAATGTGCCAATTCCATTGGAACGCAGAATAGGGCATTCCTCGACAATTTCCTGTCATTCCTGCATTCTACTTCACAATGAACAAGTCACCACATTCCTTTCAACGAGATTTTCGGCAAGTAAAGCAGATCTGGTATATAAGAGAGATGCACAATCCGCCATACTATATCAGATGTAGTAAATGGGAGAGCTTGTAGCCAGCAAAAATAGAATCCAGCAAAAGAAAGCTACGGGAAAATTTGTTCATACAAAAAGGTATTTGTAGCGAAATAAGTAAAACATATTTCTATAATTTTTAAAATTGATTTAAATTATTTATTTATTTACATTTAAAATAAATTTATGAAGAATTAAATAACCAAAAATAACATAAGAAAAAATGAAATTTTTGGCGCAGAAGGGATTGATGTTGCAAGAGGTTAAACATCTAGGACGGAATAGTAACCTTATCACAAAACAAATTTACCAATGTGTTCCTGGTGCTGGTGCTACATTGAGTGATTTGACTGACTGAATATGTCCTGGAAGTGGGGCAACATGTTCTGCTCCACGGTTAGCGGCAACATATGTAGCACTGTGTGCAATTGGTGCAGCGTGTGCGGCTACTACAACTGGGGCAGCATGTGCTGCATAAACTACTGGAGCAACATGACCATCCCAGTGAGCACCTTCACCGTACCATTGACCATCTTGACCTGGAGCATCACCACGCCATTGGCCATCATCACCTCCCCAGTAGGCAGCTGGTGCAGCCCATGTTGAAACAACAGCTGGAGCAGCCCAGTGAGCAGCAGCTGGAGCCCACGCAGCGGCATAAGGTCCGGCGGCGTATGCGTTTGATGCATGAATTGCAGTTGAACCTGCACCCCATCCAAGTGCTTGGATTGATGCGTTAGCGGCGACGGCTAAAGTTAAAACAACGGCTACTGTGAAGAACTGAAAAATAATAAAAAAAATTATTGTAACACTCCGCGTATCCAATAAAATCGGTATCTTAAGACCTACTTTCATTTTTGATATTTTTGTTTTTTAAGCTTGGAATAAACTTTGAATGATTACTTGGTAATATGCAACTATATTCTGATTTAATTCGCCCAATTCAAGTTGGTTTTATACAAAAATTCGAGGTACATACATTACATACACACATTTTTCGTGTTTTACTTTGCTACACTTGCGAAACGTAAACCTACCGAGGGTACTCGAAAGATTTTACTTTCGTTAAGGCCATTACCTTTAAAAATAGTTGATCTTACGTGAAAACATATTGAGGTATGTACTCGCATAAATAACCGGAATTCATTTATTTTTAGCCAAACAGAAATTATGGGTGACGTATGGTTGTCGGTTAATTGGATCGATTAAACGCGTATATGGAATTTAGATTGAATGAATTGATATTGAGGTGTAGACCGTGAATTGGCTGTCGTACTCGTATGTAAATGTTACGCGACGAAAATTTATATAAAATTTATGTTATATGAACGTAAATTCAGGTGAAACCAGGTAAACGGTCTTGATTAAATCTTTATGCGCGACTTTCTTCACTAATTAATTAATAATTTAAAATTATTACATTTTTGATTTTATTATTTCCTTCTAATGATGATTACTGCAGATAATGATTTATTATCGAGATTTATCAGCAAAAGCTCGTTTAATTTTGGACAAATACGAATTCGACCTTTTTAATTGTGGCATGCTTTTCTGAGATTTTGCTATGCAAACTGATGATCTTGAGTGAAAATCGATTATCTTTTGTACCTACAGTAGATGATAAATTCAATTGGGTTTATAGGGCCAAATTATTGAAATCCTGATAGAAAATTACCTTAGTTCAAAACCATTTTCGATCATATCTCAAGAACAGTTTGTGCTATTTTTTCGTCAATATTTTTCTATTTATAATTTTAAAATTTTAAAAGCTTTCTGACCTATACATTTGTTCAAAATTATGGCGCTTCGGTCCTGGTGAGAAATTATTCATTTACAAGATACGTACGTTGTCGATCTGCCTTCATTTTGGGATTGGCCCTAAATTCAACCTTCAAAAAAAATAAAACTGTTCTAATTTTCCTGACTTTTTCCCCATATAAGGATTAAGGAGCCACACTCTTACGTCAACCACACTCTGGCAACCGAGAAACAGCGGGGTAACCGAATACCGATTACCTAGCAAATGATGTTCAATTCACTGACCCTCTATCAATCTCACAGGTTAGGTTGGCAGGTGCTGCGATAACCAGTCGTTAAAGCAATGAGTATACAATAAAACGGATGTTTCAGCCCAGCTGGTACACTAGCTGCACAGCAGGCTCAAGAGATTCTGGGGTGAGCCGACCATTACGAAACCCATTCATACCAAGCTAAATTAAGTGCTTTGAACCTGCACCGACCAAATTAGCTCGACTCTATGAAAACCATACTATATCGGAGTGAAGTTTATGCCAAAATAACAAAATATACACTGTGTCCTATAAGTACCTAGAATTAAAAAAAAAACACTCAGAAATTATACTTTCAAAATAATAATTGAAAATTTTTAATAAACACAAACATTTTTGCACAATAAATAAAAAATATTTAATTTTTGTGAAAAGTTTTGAGTGAATTTTATAATAAGAAATTTTTACAACAAAACACACTACGAATCGCACAGAGGTAGACACACTACGAATCGCATAGAACTTTACGTAAGAAAAATATCTCGTTTATCCACATGCTCGGAAATTTCTGAGATTTGAGTTATTCGAGAGAGAACATCAATGAGTGTAATCCAAAAATTCTTTAACATTTGAAATTATTTAACTCAGCCCCTACGGATCGCACAGAGATGATCGAAGTGGTTCTATAGCAGCATTTGATGTAAGAAGCGAATCTTATTTATCCACTTGCTCGGAAATCTCTGAGAATTTAGAAATTCGCGAGAAAACATCATTGAGTACACTCAACTATCATCATCATCACTATCATCCATGATAAATAATTTCGGATTACACTCAATGATGTTCTCACTCAATTAACAAAATTAACAAAAATCTCAGAGATCTCCGAGCTTGTGGATACATAAGAATTATTTATTACATCAAGTATTAGTTCAGAACCACTTCGATCACCTCTGTGCGATTCGTAGTGTGTTTTGTTGTAAAAATTTCTTATTATAAAATTCACTCAAAACTTTTCACAAAAATTAAATATTTTTTATTTATTGTGCAAAAATGTTTGTGTTTATTAAAAATTTTCAATTATTATTTTGAAAGTATAATTTCTGAGTGTTTTTTTTTTAATTCTAGGTACTTATAGGACACAGTGTATATTTTGTTATTTTGGCATAAATTTCACTACGATCCATACTATAATTTATTACAAATGTATTACAATTTATTACAACAAATCCCGATTTCATTACAGTTACCGTTTTCGAGAAAAGAGTGGTCGGTTTAGCTTACAATTAATCTTGCACCGCTGAAACTGTAACTTTTGATGTAGCTATGATATCTGGATGATTCCTAGACCAGAATTTATTAATTACATTGATTAATTAGTTCAATACCAACCCTATAACTTGACTAAGAGTAAATTTCACCCCAAACGACTATTTATAACAAAAAATCGATTTTATCGTCTTTAATAATTTTTTACACCAAACCGCCACCAGGTTTTAGGCCAAATAATGCAATGGAAGTCTTGTCGAGGGTAGGTCAACCTTGGCCAGGTGTTTAATAAATTATTTGCGTGTCAGATTACACGGAATTGGCTCCAAACAGTAAAAGCTTCAAATTTGCAATTTAAAGTTAGATTCTACCACGTTTAATAATTTATTACACCAGACCGCCACCAGATATTGAATCAAATGTTACTCCTAGGACCTTATGGAGGCCAGGTCAACCTTATCCAGGTGTGTAATAAATTATGTTTGAGCCAGGTTACACGGAATTGGCTCCGAACGGTAAAGGCTTCAAATTTGTAGTTTAAATGTCGATTTTACATGTCTGTGAAGCTAGCATGTAAAGTTAGCATGATATTTGCGATGGTAACACTCTTGGTTTGAATCTTGAATATAGCATTTTTAGTACAAGATAGCACGAAAAATTGTAAAATATGATATGAATTTATAAAAGTTAGCACGAAAAACTTAAAATAATTAATTGGTCAAAAAAGAAATTAAGATGAAAATTTATCAACTTCTAATTTGTATACAAAATAAAAATTAGCACGAAAAACGCAACGGCTGATAATAAATAAGAAAAATCAAATATTTGATAAAACTTGATATAAAAGCACTTCCAAACAATTGTCGGACATGAAATAAATTTTAATTGAAATTGAATCTTTGATGAACATCTTAGACAAATTCCCAAATTTCAAAGCAATCGTATGGGTCAGACGGTAGTACTAGTGGTTCGAGCTGGCCTCTTCCAAGGGTTTGTCGGACATAAATTTAATTTTGTATTGTAGGAGAATCCTTATCGAATTTCTAAGAAAAATTTCAAAGCAATCGTATGGGTCAGACATTTGTAATATAAGTTCGAGCTGGCCTCCTCCACGCATTCGCCGGGCATGAATTTGTAGCAGAATCCTTAACGATTCTCTGACACAAATTTCACAGCAATCGTATTGATCCGACGGTAGTACTAATGGTTCGAGCTGGCCTCTTTATAGGATTTGTCGGACATGAACTTAATTTTGTATTGTAGCAGAGTCCTTAACGAATTTCTAAGACAAATTTGGATATGCACTTAAGAAATTTCGATTTGGATTAAAATAATGTGAAAATTGGGTGTGGAAACTGTTCAAACAACCATGAAAAAATTTATTAAAAACGTATGCAACAACAAGAAACATGAAAATTCCGATAAACCAAAAACATCTTTTGAAATGACCGGATTGATGACCCGACTTTAATTTAAAAAAATGCATACCTGGCAAACTTTGCTCAGCTCGAAACATTAATATTCCCTTCCCTCAAACCAGAAATTTATTTCACATCCGACAAATGCTTGGAAAAGGCCAGCTCGAACCATTAGTACTACCGTCTGACTCATACGATTGCTTTGAAACGTGTCTTTGAAGTTCATTAAGAATTCTTCTACAAAACAAAATTAAATTCATGTCCAACAAATCCATGGAACAGGCAGCTCGATCCAATATCATAAACGTCTGACCCATACGATTGTTTTGAAATGTGTCTATGAAGGTTATTAAGGATTCTTCTACAAAACAAAATTAAGTTGACGTCCGACAAATGTTCCAAAGAGGCCAGTTCGAACCATTACTACTACCGTCTGACCCATATTTGCTGGTTCAAAGGATTGTTTTGAAATTTCCGATTGTTCGCAATTTTTAGTTTATAATCATGATTGTGAAATACATACCAAAAATGTACACTGTTAAATTTAAAAATATTCCAATTGGATTTGTTTTGTAGTGCAATTGAAACCTTTTTAGATAATCTTTAACATTTAACATACTAAAGAAGCCCTTGAATCTCTAATAGTGTCGCTGTAAAGAACAAATAATTTTTTAACAATTTTAGATAAACACGAGAAAATTTTTTTTAATTCTAAACAAGGTTATTTTAGACACTGTTTCTACTTTTATATCTCCGAATCTAGAGATGTTCACGGGGTCTCACCTATATGGTCAGATAGATCAGTCAAACCCCTATGTAGGTAATCAACGGGATCTAATCATGATGATTTTTAACTAGTCCAGAGACATTTTGAATGATTGATGTTCATCATATTTTCCAAAATTTACAACTTCTTCGTTTACAATTTTACTCTTAATTGGAAATTTTTGGTATTTTCTTCAATAGGATTTTTACTCAATTGACATTCCCAAATAAGCTACGAACCCGATTTATTGTGAAAACAATCAAATAACAAAAATCCTATGGATGTTCACAAGGTCACGTTTATACTTTTAGATAGTTCAAAGTTTTGACTTTCGATAGTTCCGAACAGGGTCCAATTGTGATTTCACTCAATATCTAGTGGCGGTCTGGTGTAATAAATTATTAAAGTTGGTTAGGTTGACGTTTTTGAAATATATAATCGTTTTGGGATGAACTTTACCCTTAGGCAAGTTATAGGGGTGGTTTTGAACTAACTTATTCAATAATTACATTTGTAATAAATTGTGGTTCAAGTGCCATCCCGATATCATAGCTACATCAAAAGTTACAGTTTTGGCGGTGCAGGTTTAATTGTACGCTAAGCCAACGTTCCTTGAAAACGGTAACTGTAATAAAATCGGGATTTGTTGTAACAAATTATAGTAAGGGTTTCATTGAGGCGGGCAAATTTGGTTGGTGCAGGTTTAGAGCACTGCTAAATTATATCTAAATCACCACCTAAACAAATGCATCCCGAGGCACAGCAGGAGAACGAAAATGTTGAACGGATGGAGAACTTGAACCAAAAAAACCACCACGATGTCGCTAGAGAAAACGCTGATTTAAAGAAATCGTTTAAAAGCTTAATGCAACTCAATGGGCAACTATTCAAAGCAGTTCAGTAACTTAAATAAGAAATTGCTTACAGAATATTATCAAATGCAATCACTGCTCAAAACATCGAATGTTTCACCTATGAAAACAAAACTGAGCAACCAATTAAAGTCATGGCCAGAGGGCTACTTCATACATGCCCAAATGAAGAAATAATTGAGGATCAGAAGCGATTCAAAATCCTAAATGCAGTGAACATACCAAAGAAAAACGTAACTAAAAATGCAAATGGTGAAAGAGAACAAAGTTTCCCCTTTTTCATGCTAACATTTGACAACGCTGAGAGCATTGATAGAGTGTCTGCTATCAAAGCAATCCTTAACATAAAAGTTAAGATTGAGACATTAAAAAAGACCACTAGAAAAATGCCACAACGCTACTACTATCAGGTGTATTCCCACCTGATAAAGAACGAACGAAAACGAACGATAAAGAACGAAATAAGAACGAACTAGTGAAATGCATACACTGTGGTATTCTTCATCTAGCAAATTGTAAAAACGCGAGGTAGCCAAAGAACTGCAAAGAATGAAAGACAACAAGAAAGAGTTATCAACCTAGGATGAAATTTCACCCAAAACAAATCCCTCTAAATAGTGCCAAAGTGAGAGAAGGCGCAACTTATGGACAAATGGCTAAGCAGAACGAAAATATCAAGACAGCACCGAGTTAAGAAAACCATGTCCCGCAAAAAATAATTCAGAAGCTGAACGCTACCAATTCAGATCTGGCTGCGCAGATCCAAAAAATAGAATCTATGAGCGAGCTACTGAAAAATCAAGAACAGAGACTAGGAACACTGGAAAAACATCCATGAGCCAAGATAAAAAATTACGGATGCGACAAGTAAAACTCAGGTAGTCATTAACAAGAAAAAATAATGACACACTATTTAAGAATTGCCACCTGAAACGCAACGCATTTTATTTCTTTCAAGTCAGAAACAGGCGACAAGTTAGAAACATAAAGTGTTGGATTGCCTACTTTTAGGATTTCAAAAATATCAAAACCAACAAGGAAAAATTTTGAAGTAACAGGTGAGCAGAAACAAGAAGAATATAATAAATACTCGTAGTAGAAGAAAACTCATCTCTGTTATAAAACATCATCATCTGATGTACAGAATCGGTTATAACGGGTAGCCCATCTAACGTTTGCAATTTAATTTGGTTTTAATCCAAAGACGAATGAATATTTTTTAAAACGGTTTATTAGAAAGGAGAGTATACATTGCCATTAAGTATGGAACGCAATTTCAATAAAATGACATCCACGGCTGGCTTTTGTACCCCATTCTGTCAACCCGATTTTTCAGAGCATTTTCAAGGCTTGAAGTCTCTGGATGGTTAGCGTAACACTTAAAGTCCAACGGAGTCAAATCGCAGCTGCATGGTGGCCAATTGACATCTCCGTTAGGCTGATTATTTGATCCCCGATGACATTGTGCAAAAGACCGATTGCTGCGGCTGCTGTGTAACAAGTTGCGCCATTCTGTTGAAACCAAGTGTCGTGTGTGTTCTTCTCTTGAATTCTGGGTAGCAAAAACTCGTTTAGCATGGCTCGGTCGCGCTTCCCATTGACGCTCCGCGCCGGCCAAAATCCACAACAGACAGTCACTCGTTGTGGATGCATTTTCTCCATGGTTACTTATGGATTTTCTGAGCCCCAAATGCGACAATTTTGCTTGTTGACGTAGACTCCGAGGTGAAAATGATGTTACAGGCTGGCTACTGCCAACCTGCAGATATCACTAAGCACCTGCAGAGGCCTCCACGGTGATTTTTGCCGGCTACGTTCTCAGGGAGAAGTGCTAAGGGTCGTGGGGTTTGAGGCATGCAGGGCTCCTCGCTTACACCGTGATCATACAGAATTGTAGGGGGAACGCAAATAATAAAAACCGAGTTCCGCCAAAATTCGTCGGCCGGAACCTGAGAAACGAACCGAATTTTCATAAATAAATAATAAAATAATAATAACGATAGAGGTGCCTTGGTGCGCGCATCCATCCGAATTCAAACAGGGACAAGCCCTGGTTACGGAATCGGATGCGGGCATCAAGGGACCGCTAACACTACGCCGACACAGAGGGAGTCTCCGCTCCCATCACACCACACCGAAAAAATTTAATAATTCATTTTATTTTTAAAGAAGAAAACAAGAAAACAACTTCCCCCTCCACCCGCACCAAGAGAAACGAGAGAGAGAGAGAGAGCAACAATGCACACCGATCGTGCACCCGCTGTGCGGCGCTCGATTACAATAATATAAAAAGAATTAATAAAATAAAAAAAATCAAAAAAAAATAAAATCAAAAAAAATAAAATTAAAAAAAATATAAATAAAAAAAATTGTACCTTAAAAAAAAATACCGTTGCGGCCTTGCGCGGCCGTCATGCCACAGGTGATGCCACACCCGGACCGTTGCGGTGCCTTTCACCGTTACACCAAAAACTCACAAAACACGAGGGACCGGTTGGCCACCCGTATGTAGCCAGACCTTGTGCGGTCAAACGTTGCGGGGCTTTTCCCCGATACCAATTTGCCTCGATAGGCCGTTTTTTGTTGGGCGTCTTCCCGCTGTAATAGATTTTATGCCTCGGTAGGCCGTTTTTTGTTGGGCGTCTTCCCGCCGTATATTTTTTATGCCTCGATAGGATGCCTTAATTATTGGGCGTCTTTGCGCTGCATGTGTAAACTAATCGAGGTATATATATATTACCATTGGTAAATGGATCGTGTAATAACGTATTATTATTTTTAGCGATCGTTTCACTTAATTTTTTATTGTTTTGTTCACAAAAATTCACTTCTATTCAATATCAACTATTTATTTACATATGAATAGAAAAGAAACACTCAAAATAAATCCAAAATACGTAATTTTCTTTATTTTCCATCAAATTCTCAAAATGGCTGAGCTACGTTTCACCATAAAACAAAACTCTCACCAGATTTTTAATTTTATTTTTATTAAAATGTTGTAAAAATGCACAAATTATAAAGGTAATTATTTTAAAAGTTTAAGCTTTTATTTTAGTATTTTTCAAATACGTATATTAATCTCGACTTTGCATGACGATAATCAAAATGAAATTTTATATATTTTTTTATTTTATAAACAAAGAAAAAACTCGACTCTTTCAAATCAAAAACTCGAATCACCAAAAATCTCAACTTTACTTTTCAAAATCACAAACTCGAATCATCAACAAAAAAAATTCTTGCCCCGCACAACGACGCGCAGAACATTCCAGAAGAATTGTCTTTCTTCTCTGTCTCTCGTTTACATCAATTCGCATTGATGTAAACGAGAGGCATATAAGAAAAACATTCTTATGGAATGTTTTGCTTTACACACCCATTCGATGCGCATTGTTCTCTCTTTCTTCATCTCACTCACCCTCGCGCCATCACCACGACGTGCACAAACATTAAGCAACTCCGAAAGCGAGGACACAAACCGAGGGGAATAAAATCAAACAGCGCTTGTTACGATCATGTAATCGTAACAATGAGCTTCATCGGAAAAGATGATTTTTCGGTAAAAATGCTCATTTTCTTCCAAGCATTTCACAGCCCAATTAGCGAACCAAAATCTTTGCGAATGATAATTTTTCTTCAGCTCCTGGTCCTCCTTCGATTTATCCAATAACAATCCAGTTTCTCAAACTCGCTTCACAAATTGATCCACAAATTACCTTTTAAGCATTTCATTTCTACTGAATTTTCTACGTAAATTTCTTACCGTTTGGGTGGGGAACACCCACCACATTGAAAATAAGTTTTCAATATTTCCCAATTTTATTCAAGCTAAAACAACCCATTCGTAAATGCACTAACACACTAACATTAAACTAATTTTCTGTTATAAGACGAATGACGTAAGTGTTGCCACTCTCGGAACAACTGGTATTTGAAACGCGCTCTAGCACTAGATTGGTCATCCTTTAATAACAAATTTTACTTCTTTTAAATTTTGTCGCCTGTTATAAATATAAAAATTTAGAATATCGCATACTTTTTGGATTTCAAAAAATCAAAAGCCAACAAGAAAAAAATCTAGAAGGAACAGGCAACCAAAAACAAGAACAGTATAACAAATGGTGAAGATCAAAACCCGTTTTTGTTTTACAACATCAATTTTTGAACCAACCTAACATACAGGTGTACAGAATCGGTCATAATTGCACAATTTACTTCTTTTAGGTCTTGTCGCCTAATTGAGTATTTTTGAAATCCAAAAAACCAACAAGAAAAAATTTTGAAGTAACAAGCGAGCAAAAACAAGAAGAATATAACAAATAGTGAAGAAAAACCCCATTTATCCCATCATCTGATGATGTTATAATACCAAATGTTACTTCTTTAAGTCTTGTTGCCTGTTACAAAGATAAAAATTTGGATAGCACACTTTTTGGCTTTCAAAAATATCAAAAACCACCAAGAAAAACGTTGAAGTAACAGGCAACCAGAAAGAAGCCATCCCTATTTCTATTATACGTCATCAATTTTTGATCCAAACTATTATGCATGTAAATGCTTTCCTCAATTCCCAATTCCCGGGGAATTACCAAATTAGTGCAACTGATTGTTTATTCTTCTTTCCCAATTTTCCCTTCCTCGCAACTCATCTAATATGATAATGTGGACGCATTTTTGAATGTGATGCAATGGGCCGTATGGAGCGTAGTACCTTTTAGTACATGCATGAAGATCGACATCTGGAGTAAAGTAGCAGAACGAACACAGCAGAAGTAGTAAGCAGAACAACCATAAAAGTCGCTTCGGATACGGCAAATGTGAATTGCTCAGCCGATGACTTATTAAAATTTGGAGGAAATTCGTTGAACTGTCAAAGAGGTTAGTAACAAGGAGGAGAAGCGATATCGACACGACCGATGTCGGACCGATAATTAAAATAAACAGTGTGAGTGTAGTGCTTAATAGAATGCACCACACGAACCATAAGAACCCAGTGGATAAGTGGTGGATCCGTAAGAACCATAAGAACCCAGTGGATAAGTGATGGATCCGTGCCACCACAAAAAAGGGAATTCATAATATTCAGCTGAGCACCCGGTGTTTGTCGTTTCGGTAATCCATAAAATTATTTTCTTTCTTCATTTCATTATTTTAATTGCGATCGATATTTTAGGCAGCTTTATGTGTTGTCTTTCACCACACCCGAAACTACCAGCTTAAACACAAGACTTAGCTGGGAAAACGAAAAGTGCAGGTAGACTGGCGCCCAAAAGGATCTAGAACATTTTTTCGTCTACACAAGCTACCGGTTTGACCGGACCTGAGGAGATATGCACGTTATACAATTGACATTTAAAAAGCAAGACAGCAACCAAATCAGTGAGAAATGATGACTGACGAACTTGATCTATATGGAAGCTTAACAAAAGATCAAACGTATGGCTAGGGCATTACCTAACAAATTTTGACTTTGGTAACGTAAGCAAATAGATAGAAAGGTATCTAAAATAATTTAGGATAGATAAATATCTCATTCCTAAATAAAAGCAAAAATACAAAAAGGTAGAAATTGTAGCATCTTTTAAAAGTCCTGCTAGTTACCAAAATCTAAAATTGTTTAAATCATTTTTTTAACCAACACATTTAGTTAAGTAGAAATGCCAAATACAATCGATCAATCAATTCATATTAAGTTTAAACCGATATGTAAACATAAATTCACGGCCTACAACACTTTGCTACATATTACGTATGTATGTTCATACGTAAATTCCACACGAATGCGACAGTTTTTAAAATAACGACAATCATTTACTTTAAATACAAATTCCGTTTCCTTATGTGCCTCAATTACAGTTGTCTTGAAAGTTTAATTTTAGTTTTAAAGGTGAACTTCACGAAAGTAACTAAAACTTACGAGCACACTCGGTTGGTATTTACGATTTACGCAAGTGTACATAGCACAGTACATAACGAGATAAATTTGTGTATAAAAACAAGTTGAGTTGGGCGAATTAAATCAGAATATAGTTGCATATTACCAAGTAATCATTCAAAGTTTATTCCAAGCTTAAAAAACAAAAATATCAAAAATGAAAGTAGGTCTTAAGATACCGATTTTATTGGATACGCGGAGTGTTTTAATAATTTTTTTTATTATTTTTCAGTTCTTCACAGTAGCCGTTGTTTTAACCTTAGCCGTCGCCGCTAACGCATCAATCCACGCACTTGGATGGGGTGCAGGTTCAACCGCAATTCATGCATCAAACGCATGGGCCGCCGGACCATATGCCGCTGCATGGGCTCCAGCCGCTGCTCACTGGGCCGCTCCAGCTGTTGTTTCAACATGGGCCGCACCAGCCGCTCACTGGGGAGGTGATGATGGTCAATGGCGTGGTGATGCACCAGGTCAAGATGGTCAATGGTACGGTGAAGGTGCTCACTGGGATGGTCATGTTGCTCCAGTAGTTTATGCAGCACATGCTGCCCCAGTTGTAGTAGCCGCACACGCTGCACCAATTGCACACAGTGCTACATATGTTGCCGCTAACCGTGGATCAGAGCATGTTGCTCCACTCCCAGGACATGTCCAATCGGTTAAATCACTCAACGTGGCACCAGCACCCGGAACACATTGGTAATTTTTTACATAACACGCCGTTTAGTCTGTATACCATCCCTGTGCACCAAATATATCATCCCTTTGATATTTTTGTTATTTAATTTTTCGTAAATTTATTCTTAATGTAAATAAATAAAGAGATTTTAAATCAATTGAAAAAATTTAAAAAAAAAAAAACATTTTTTTATTAATCCGTTTAAAATTTCAAGAGCAAGGTCATCGTACAAGAAACATACGATCGATTTCAAGATTATCGCTGTTTGGTGTTGTTGTTGTTAAAGCCGCCTAGTCATAACCGATTAAAATAAAAATATACGAGGGCAAAAAAACAACTTTCGATTGCAAAAAGAAATTAATTGGATATGCTAAGTGCGTCAATTTCATAACATACTCGAAGGTTGTCTATACATGGTTTTAAATAAATTTTAAGGGAATTCCGGAGTTACTTTTTCATTTTTGTGGTTATTTATCATGAAATGCCCAGTGTTCTACTATATCTACACGCGGTCATATGGTCATGTTTATTTAACACAAAATTAAATGCAGTGTGAAATACAATGTTCTCAGCTTGGTATGGTATCAGGCACTTGTGATAAAGTTGTCAATACCATATGCATATTGCGACGGGCCACATTAGCCTGTACACGTGGAAGCTTTTTTGATAAAAATTATTATTAAATTCTGATTTGGCATGGTGTCGATCACCTTTATTATACACGGTGTCCACACGAAAGGTTTACTACTTTTTTACCTATACAATTTTTTTAACTAAAAATAAATAGATTTAATATTTACAGATAATTTATTTAATGTTTGGAATTATGTACGAAAAACAATGTCTGCGAAATGTCCGGCTCTATTGGCCTTACGTATATGCGAGCTTTTTAGATTATTTTTTCATCACTTTTCCACATTCCACCCTGTGTCATGTTAATTTTTTCTCTGACGTTCCTTTGTTGAAGTTGTTCAATATCATCTGGTTTATTTGCATAAATCTTACATTTACGATAATACCATAAAAATAAGACGGGAGCAGTTAAATGAGGTGCCGTGGAAGTCAATCCACATCACCAGATTTCGAAATTAACTGTTGTGGAAACATTTCTCTTAACAAATGCATGTTTTCTCTAGCAGAGGTCCTGTTGGAACCACATGTTCCCCAAATCATTGGTATGCAATGATTAACCTCTCCAGCCCAAATTGCACACAATACGTCACTTTCAAGGGACGTATTCGTAATATGATTTATTTTATTATCTACTGCCCAGAACCGTCGTCACTCATAATTTATTTTTCAAAATACGGATTGTCATTGTCAAGCAACAGCATCTTATTTGCATACGTACGGCCCCGCAAATGATCTCTTGGTGGCAGCTCTTGTGTTAATTGAATTTTATACGGGAATAAATCCAGGCGTTATGCAAAATATTGGTTAGTGTTGATCTTCGAAGTTCTTGCGCACGGTGTCTGATTGATGTCGTTGGATTATCTCGTCCACTTGTACGTACGCAGCTGTATTTTCTGGTGTTCTAACTTTTCTCTGTTGCCTACACTTTGACTGATTTGCCACAATCCCATTTTTTCCAATTCTATAGTAATCCGGTAAATTCTAGGTTTCATATTCCTTCCGGAACTTTCACACAATTTTCTTAATGTCTTTGTAATTGATTATTGACTTGTGTACACGATTTTCACTATTAAAACGATTTGTTTAATGGCAGTGAAGTATGTCCCAAATAACAAAAATAAACCAGTATTAGTAAATAAACTGTTAAAAAAATTCTTATAAGAATTTCGGTGTGAGAGCTAGAAAATAAACTCAAGAAATGTGTTTTACTTTATTCATATTAGCCCGGAAAATCATTTCCTTTCTTCCTCATTGGTAAGTAGTTTTACAGAAGATACTATTTCAATATATCGAAATGTCGGGTATAGAAAATTTGTGTATAAAGCCACTATGTAAAAATAAGGCGATAAAATTATATCCAGAAGACAGATAAAACAATCAGGTGAGCTAAAGGACATTTCCATAAAAATGGGAAACTTCTGAATTTTGATCTGGCAAATTAGGTCAATTCGTTCGATATGGGTAATTTTAGTTAAAATATCGGGTGTCCGCCGGGAAGGTATACTACTTTGTTTTTCCGCCATTTAGGCGAATATTAGTATTGACAGTTCATACTTGACAGTCGTGAAGTAGACACGTGGCAAATTTATTATGGAAAAATATTCGATAAGCCATCGTGTCAATAGGATGTTACAGCTCGCCCATGACAACTCCGATTTTCATGAAAAAATCATAATGAATGACGAGACACATTTTCATTTAAATGGATATGTGAATAAACAGAATAGTCGGTTCTGGGTAATGGAAAACCCTCACATTATTCATCAGTCACCTTTATATCCATTAAAAGTGATAGTCTGGTGTGCAATTTGGTCAGGAGGAATCATTGAACCTTACTTCTTTGAAAATGAAAACGGCGTAACGGTAACTGTGAATGGGGAGCGATATCGTGATATGACTGAAAACTTTTTAACGCCACAACTGCATACTTTGGGCTTGATTAACATGTGGTATCAACAAGACGGTGCCACATCGCATACAGCCAGGATTACAACGGAATTACTGCGAGAACTCTTTCCACAACAAGTTATTTCAAAAAATGGTGATGTTGATTGGCCTCCACGGTCGCCTGATTTGACTGCTCCGGACTTCTTTTTGTGGGGATATCTGAAAAGCAAGGCTTATGCAAACAAACCAGAAACGCTTGAGCAACTCAAACAAAATATTCGTGATGAAATTATTGAATGTGTGAGAATTATTAATGTGTGAGAATGTAATGAAAAATGTGCTCAAAAGACATTAAATAAAACATTTATCAATATAAGATCCATTCTCTTTCATTTAATCAAAAATCATAAACAAACAAAGTAGTATACCTTCCCGGCGGACACCCTGTAAATTACTAAGATCGTGGTTTATAGGAAAATTCCTATAAAGTAACACAATGAAATGACTCAAGTTTCCAAATATGGAAGGGGTATTCTTTTCAGTTCTACTAAATCAAGTCGATTTTATTAGTTTTCGTAATTCTTGCTAACTTTAGATTGACCCAATCAAATAAAGCCATTTCCATATCTAGGGGATAGGTGATGATTATTCATTCTCGCAATTCAAATCGATTTTTATTGGTTTGAGTAGTTTTAGTTTAGATAAATTCTGGATACCAAAAAATTGTTTTTGGATTTGTATATTGGATTTGTACACGGGATTTTTTTTGGGACAAACTTCACAACCGTGTTGTTAAATCGAATATGTTTCCATGATTAATTTGCCATTGTCGTTGTTGTTCATTTGTCTGAATTTTACTTCTGTCCCTAAATGGCGGCAAAAATATTGCAAACTTTTCGGGCGGACACTCTGCATTTATGTTATAGGTAGATATATTTTCAACGTGTTTGAAGTTAGACCTAACGTAATCCTAACCAACAAAAACAAACGAAAATTTGTATGTATTGGTTAAAAAGTAAAACAAGAATGTCATTTAGGCGAAACATTGAAACAAGAAATTGAATAGCTCGAGACCTAATATGTTTATCAAAAATGTTATTACGTTTTTCTGATAGGTCTAGATTAGGACTATCTATATTCCAAGCCAACTAACTTCTCGGGCTAGTAAAGACTAACAAAAAATTAATTTGATTGCGCAAAAATTATTAGCTTTTCAAATGGCTTGGAATATAAATAGTCCTAACCAAGACCTATCAGAAAAACATAATAACATTCTTGATAAACATATTAGATCTCGAGATATTCAATTTCTTAAGAAAATCCTAACTTCTCAGGTTAGTAAAGCATAGCAAAAAATCCTAATTATTTATTATAAATTGAAATTGGAATTAGTTCACAAATCAATGTTTCGCCTAAATGACATTCTTGTTTTACTTTTTAATCAATACATACAAATTTTCGTTTGTTTTTTGTTGGTTATGATTAAGTTATGTCTAACTTCACACGCGTATACAAGCGTGTGAAGTTTGTGCTAAACTAATCCTAAAGTTAGTTCAATACTGGTTAGGTCTAACTTCAAATGCATATATTTTCATTTTCATTAGTGCATTGAAGTTCTGAACGCTGAGTGGCATGTTTACTCAGGGTTTTCATTTAAAAACTCCCAAACTCTTTCGATTTTATCTTGGGTCAGCGATTTTATATGCTGTATAAGATAGCGGAAATTTCTCGGCGTAAAATAAGGGATTTCGCTGCTCACCGCAAGTGGCAGCACCATCACAAAAAAGAAATCTTGAAATTTAACAATATTCCATTCTAAAAGAATGACGATGAAATTTGGATAATAGTATTGATCAGGGGTCTAAAACTTAGGACAAATTTCTAGGATCTGTTCATGCTGGACTAAACTTGGCCATTTCATAACCAATACTTTTGAAAATTTAAATTTTCTTATTAATTTATTTTCAGTTTTTGGCCAAAATCTCAAAAACTTCCACTAGTAACCAATACTTGTGGTTGTTTTTCTATTATCACAGGTCATACTGAGACAACGAGGAAAATTTGGGGAAAATTGATGTATTAGAATCTGCAGGCAGGCGAAACAGAATTTTTGTTGAAAAACAGTTTTTTGTCAAAAGACATCATTTCCGATTAAATTTTTGTAAATGAATCTGGAACGGTATGGTTAAACAGATAATTTACAATCTTTAAGTCCTAAGTCGTTTTACTCCTAAGTGATATAGTTTTTATTATAGTTGGAAAAAAACCAAAAAGCCACGAAGTTGCCACTTCTGGTCTACCGATTTCGGCCAAAAATCACTGGGATCTCACAATCAATATAAAACGCTTGAATATGTTTTTCACCCCGATCAGGATTGTCTGGCTATATATAAATGCACACGCCATGATTTTTTGATGACGTGTGTGTGTTTTTTTTTATGAGCGGAGGAGGGGAACCTTCGATAGGCTTCACGCGTGAACCAATATATCAAACTGGTGATAGTGTCGGATTCTTACCGACGAAACCACCACCCCGATAAACCACGCCGTTCGACCCCGTGGAACTACCGTTAGCTATTACTTGCGAGGCAGACTCAGCTTTCGCTGCTCGTCTGGAATTAACTCCTCACTGAATTTCTGCTACTTTCGAGGCGTCTCAACTCTCTCATTATCCGTGAGACACTTCCGCTTACGGCGGAATCTCATCTTGAGATGCCAGCATAAACTCCACTATATTTTCCGGCGTTCGTTGGACCCCACGTACACAGATACTCCTTCTCTCCTCAGCAAATCATGGACACTCGAATAATACGTGCTCTACATTCTCCGCTACTCCGATGCATAAAGGGCAATCTGGTGACTCTTCGTGTTTGAATTTGAACAGGTATGATCTAAAGCAACCATGACCCGTCAGAAACTGCGCCAGATGGTAATCCACTTCACCGTGTCGCCTGTTTAGCCACGCCTCGATGTAGGGGATCAGGCGATGAGTCCATCTACCATTCGTCGACTCACTCCATCTTCTCTGCCATACAGTGATCGTCTCAGCACGTGCTAATCGGTGTTTCTCCGCTTTTGTTCCGTGACCACGACGCAGGTAAGTGGGTTGGCGCTCCTTGGCAAGTAGATCTATTGGGGGCATTCCCGCAAAAACACCAGGAGCATATTCTGACAACGTCCGAAATGGGCACAATACTGTCAGACCACTTAACCTCTGAACTGTTGCTACTCTTTGTCTATAAGTATTCTTCTCCAACTAGTTGACCCAAATTGGTGCCCCATACATCATTATAGATGTAACGACGTTGGCGAGCAGAACTCTGCTGCTCATCCGCGCCCCTCTTGTATTCGGCATTATTCATGCTAGTGCCGCATTAACTCTCCTAGCTCGCTCGCTGGTGGTAATGAGATGTGTCTTATATGACAATCTGGCATCGATCATTACTCCTAGACACCTGATGGATGGTTGACTAACAATTTGTTGGGCTCCAATCTCTAAGGTTACATTCTCCATTACTTTTCGGCTAGTAATAGGGACAGCTTCTGTTTTATGTTCTGCTAGTTGCAGCCCAGCAGATGTTAACAACTGTTGAATAAGTCTGACCGTCCTATTACAGATGTCCACAATCTCCTCTCTGTGTTTTGCGACAACTACAATCGCGATGTCGTCCGCAAATCCAATCACCTGTACATCATTTGGTATGGGCAGTTGAAGTACCCCATCGTACATCACATTCCAGAGTGTAGGACCTAACACTGATCCTTGAGGAACTCCACCAGTCACCTCGCAAGTTTTATTTCTCTCCTCAGTCTCATAAAGCAAGATCCTCTCATCAAGATCCGTGTAAGGGGGGTTTTACTTGCCATATCCAACAGAGAGACTGGATGCCAGGAGGGTTCCTTCCATTTACTAGGGAACACTCCCTCAACAAAGCATGCAGTATATACTTCGGTGAATATATTTGGGTATGCTTTAACAGCTAACTTCAACGCAATATTCGGAATGTTATCCGGACCAGGGGCTTTAGTGTTACCCACTCTGCCACTTGTCTTCAGAACCTCCTCCTCAGTAACTGGTGTTACATCATCCTCCTCGTTGCCTAATACTTCTAATACACAATCGGCTTGCTGCGGGAACAGGTGACTCACCATGTCAGACAGCATTGCTGGGCATGTGGGAGCAGTGGTGTAATTGTTCGCGAAAGCACTTTTGCTTATTTTATTTTATGGCATGCTTGAGCTCTGATCGAGCTTTACAATATCGTTGTCGAAGAGGAGAGGGAGTGGAGAGTTTTCGACGTGTCTAGCACGCTGGTATTGCCTTCTTGATTCCAGACACCTTTTACGCAATTCCAAAATCTCTCCGTTCCACCAGGAGACCGGTTTTCTACGATTATCCACCATCCTTCTTGGCATTGCTGCATCACAGGCTCTTGTAACATGTCTCATAAGCTGGACGGCTTTGTTATTTACGGCACCAGATAGGGTAAGATCCTCCATCATGAGACTTTACATGTTCTTATCGAACGCTGCGGGTTCCATCCAATTTTCTTCCTGTAACTATAGTTCTTTAGGGTCCACTATCCGCCAGTTCATACACAATAACCTGATGATCACTATGCGCATATAAATTGCTCACCCTCCATGCTACTCCTCTATCGGCAAGACAATGGCTCATAAACGTGGACCTAACACTATCGAGGTTGCATTTCCTCTACAGAAAGTAGGTGTATTTCCTGTATTCATTAATTCGACCGATAATGATGCGAATGCTTCTAACAATGCGGTAGTTAATACTACTGCTACTACTTTCTCTGCTTCCACACTCCTTGGCCCATGTATTAAAATCCCCGGCTATGAACAACGGGTTGTGGCTTCGTGCATCATCCTTTAGTTGACCGAGAAATATTTTAAAGTCTTCAATTGATGCACTAGGAGGTGCGTAGCAGCTATAAATATAAACGCCGTTCACTTTGGCTCTGACAAATCCGGGTACAATACTCCCCCAATTTCCTGTAGGGGTAGGTACCGCAAACGGATTGCTGCAGAAGATCCTAGGCAGCATCACAGTGGTTAAGATTGACTTGGATGACTTTCATTTCCAACGCTCTATTTGCAGCGCGTCTGAGTGTGTGTATGTGTGTGTGAGCGTGTGTGGTGTCGTGCAGAATAAATGTTCTGTTGGCGCTGTGCAGCCCAGGTGAAACTTCATACTTAAGCGTTTATCTTAAATTGGGGGATTCCAGTGATTTTTTGTCAAAATCGTTATACCGGAAGTGGCAGCGCCCATAGAAGCTTTTTCGTTTTTTGCAAATATTTTTAAACGTACATCAGTTACGAGGAAAACGGCTTTTGGCTGAAAGATTGTAAATTAACTTTTCAGCAACACCAGTTCAGGTCAGTTTTCTAAAATTTAAGCGGAAATGAACATCGTTCACGAAAAACTGAGATGGATTGATTTTTCGAGGCGAAACTTAATACTTAAGCTTTTTCCACAAATTGAGGGGTCCCAGTTATTTTTGGCGATAGGTCCACCGGAAGTGGCACTATACTATATAATACATTTTTTAAAATTTCATCAAAATTCGGCAGTTCGGATTGACTATTTGGAACGGAATTTCAAACTTAAACTTATTTTCATTAATTGGGAGATTCTTGTGAAATTTGGTGGAAATTTGTATACCGGAAGTGGCAGCTACCATGGGAGCATTGGTAGTTTTTGGAAAAATATTGAAAAGTTGACCTTGTTGATTTATGTTGATTATAAAGTATATCTTTACAATGTTCAAAAAACACAAACTTAATTAAAACAATTCGTATTTAAATTTTTGGAATTTATTTAAAATTCTATCAGTATTGCAACTTAAAGGTGTATGATTAACGGTAGATGGTTTAAATATTATATGAGTATTGAGCAGTGGTTCATTTATGAAGAGATTCTATTTACAAGGGTTGAGTGTAAATTGTATGGTTTACCAGTTGGTTCCTGGGGCTGGTTGCACATTAACTGAACTGACCGATTGGATATGTCCCGGAAGTGGAGCAACATGTTTTGATCCACGATTAGCAGCTACATATGAAGCGCTGTGTGCCGCAAGTGGCGCGGCATGTGCAGCTACAACTGGACCCGCATGGGCGGCTAAAACTGGTCCTGCACCCCAATGAGCAGCTGGAGCACCCCAATGAGCAGCAGCTGGACCCCATGCAGTAACGGCGGCTGGTGCAGCCCAATGTGCGGCAGCTGGACCCCATGCAGTTACCGAAGCTGGTCCAGCCCAGTGAGCAGCAGCTGGGGCCCAGCCAGCGGCGTATGGAGCAGCGGCCCATGCGCCTGGCGCATGAATGGCAGTTGACGCCGCACCCCATCCGAGTGGCGCCAACGAAGCATTAGCGGCAACAGCTAAAGCTAATACAAGTGCTACTGTGAAGAACTAAAAAATTCAAACAATTATTAGATATTCAAACGTATTCACGGATAAACCACAAACTTACTTGCATATTTGTTAAAATATTTTTTTATTTTGTTTGGAATAAACTTTGCAACGTACAACTATATTCTGACTAAATTCACCCAATTCAAGGTGTATTTATACGATAATGCACAATATGAAAAAATAACAAACATATATAAAGCTTTCGAAAATACTAAAAGAAAATACATAACAAAACATTAGACGTTAGAAAATGTATGTTGTTAAACTTGACCAAATGTGCAGAGAAAAATATTTCCGATTTTAACAGTTTATGCTTGCCTTTGTGGGTGTAGTATGGTTCAATTGAAATATAAACTTTGCCTATTTTATTTATTATTTCATAGATCGATTAGTACAACCTATGGAGAGGTATCGCAATAAGCATGTTTTGCTAATAAGACCTCTTTGTGCCGAAGATGCTCACCCGTTACGATTGTTCACTAGAATGTATTGTGTAAATATTATTAAAAGTGATTTCGCCACAATTAATTAAATTAGTTAATTTCCAATTAACACAAATTATTGCTTTTGTATTGTATAAAAAAGTATAGCTTGGCTAGGTTACGTTAGGTTAGGTTTCAATGGTTGCTATCGCACATTTAGGCCAATTTTAGCCCATTGTGATGCCACAAGATTCGACATAATTAAACTCTCTTTAAAACCATCTAATGCTATTCACTTAGTGTAAAAGTTCTCGCACATTACAACTTTCGATATCAGTGAGGCAGGCTGTCTGAACTGGGTGAAAGGGAAATTATCTATCTGGAATTCCGCTACTATCCGTATTGTCGCTGTACCATTCAAATTTTAAAAAAGTTTGATCCATAAAACTAACTTTTAAAGACCTGAAATATACCAATTGACATTTATTTTGACATGACGTTATAAACAAAAATTCATCTTGCTGCGTTTTCAACTTTTATAGTAAGATTAAGTTTTTCACGGTTTAAGTGTTGTACAAAACTAAAGCTTTTAGTTAAGAGTTAAATAAATTAATTATATGCAAAAATAGTGCGCTAAATATAAGTTTTGACGACGATAAATAAATATTAAGTTAAAGTGAATTATTTGGCAACCATAAAACCAACATCACACTGTTTCAGTAACCAGTCTTTCACAAAATTAACAATTGTTTTGCTATTTGCTAGAATAGAGTTATTCTTAAAATAAGTGGGCAAACTGTTAAAAAATTTAGGCGCACAGACTAAGTAATATTTAAGAATTATTTCTGCAGTAAACCTAAGAATTGTAAAGATCACAAGGTGATTATTGCGTACATCTTAGGTCGCTAGCAGTCTCTGTAACCTGTGATCACTTCCAGCATGGTATGCCATAGTTCAGGCGAGACTCAATACAACCATAGTAAAAATTAAGCAAAACCTGCGTAGGCCGGAATTGCGTACAAATAAATAATTCGTAAAGCGGAATTAAGCTGATTTTTATCTTAAGAATTCGCATTTTCAGTTAAGATTGACATCAATTTCTAAACCTAAGTACTTAAAGGACGAAATTGAATCAATGTTAAAACAATCATTACCACAACTAGTTAAAGCACAATTTTTTGTGATAAAATACTCCTGGAACATAACTCGGATAATTTTCACTCAATAATTTAAAAAACATAATTCTAGTTTTCTCGGCGATACACCATCAGCCGCGCATTTTATCATATTAGAATTGAAACTTTACTTAATACATATCAAGTCTATTACTGCATTTTAAATGCTACTGAAGTTAGCCGAAAATTTCCGCCTAATAAAAATCTGCATTATCGACATATTGTGTATCAGGTGGCAGTATAAAATTCTGATGGTATTAGCCGAAAATTACAAGTTATTGAAGTTAGCAGTCAATTTTCGCCGAAAAAAGTTTGGATTATTAATAAAAAATAATTTCACGAATGTTTAAAGATAATATGAACTAAGTAAAGTTACCAATTCATAAACAGCTGGATGCCATAATAATAATTTGTCGTGTTGGGAGACAATGTGTTTGAATTCTGGCACTAACAGTGAACATCTGTGTGCCAAAAATCAGTTCATATTTTATGTAGCATCATAGTGAAATAAATTAAAAGATGGACGTTGTTTGTTTTGTGGTAATTGGGACTGGATCCAGCTATTTTCGAATTGCTAACTTCACTCAGTTCATATTACCTTCAAACACTCGAAATCATCGGAATTTTGTACTTACACCGGCAACATGCAAAATACGTCGATAATGCAGATTTTCGGCTAACTTCAGTCGCATAAAAAACGACGGAGTCACACACACATTTAGATCAGAAGTTCGTAGAATATCAACATTAACCTCGTAGATTGACTTTTCAACGACCGCGTACTGACAATAGCAGATGCGCGTGAAATATTTCCTAACCCTGTCTTAAGTGTAAAATATTTTTAGGAAAGGTTTAGGAAATATTTCACACTCCTGCACACAGTCGTGAAATATTTCCTAAAAAAATCCTATGTATGCTAGTGTTAGTAATATCAACATAAAAGCAAACATTTAGGCGAAACGATATTTTAACGAAACTCCTATCTAAACAAAAATATGGAAATTAGCAGTTACAAACGAATTAAAAAATTTAAATTAAAGTCCAAAATAAAAACGGGGGGGGGGGGGGTTAGCCCTGAAAGAGAGGATCTGAAGTAAAAGTTCACCCTGATATAAGATTCGATTGTACTTTAGACAGAATTCACACTATTCCTCTAAATCAGAACTTACCACTGATTGTCAATATTAAACGAGGATTTTTAGAATTTTGTCATAGTTCTGGCATGGGCAAATATGGCCCCGAGACGTGTGAGTTGTGATTTACAATATTTTTGCTATTCACACGATTACTAATCGAGATTTTGACCAGTTCTCATCGATCTCGTTATGTTTCTCAGGAAGATCTATTAAATGTCAATGCACACGTAGAGCATTAGAATTTTGTCATAGTTCTGGCATGGGCAAATATGGACCCGAGACGTGTGAGTTGTGATTTACAATATTTTTGCTTTCACTCGATTACTAATCGAGATTTTGGGCAGTTTTCATCGATCCCGTTATATTTCCCAGGAAGATCTATTAAATGTCAATACACACGAGGATTTTTAGAGTTTTTTCATAGTTCTGGCATGGGCAAATATCGCCCCGAAACGTGTGAGTTGTGATTTAAAATATTTCGCTATTCACACGATTACTAATCGAGATTTTGGCCGGTTCTCATCGATCCCGTTATGTTTCCCAAGAAGATCTATTAAATGCCAATGCACACGAGAATTTTTAGAGTTTTGCCATAGTTCTGGCGATGGATATATTAAATTAAATTTTATAATATTATAATATATTATAATATTTATAATATTAAATTTTATTTAAATGTGTACTTTTGTGTGGTATTTAGAATTCGTTTAAAAATTTATTTACGCCTAAATGTTTTCTTTTTCTGTATATAATCACTAATACACATACACAATTTTTACTTAGGATTTTTTTAGGAATTATTTCACACCAGTCAATAGCTGGAGCTTCAACATTTAGTTTATGCTTTGTGGCTCAGAAGACTTCCTAAACTAAAATTTTCAAATTTCGAAGCTTTTGCTATTTACTCACAGATGCCAGAAGGAAAGTTAATTTACGAGGTTACTTTTCGATTACTTTTACTTTTGTATGACGTAATAACGTAAAATAAATTTACTTAGCCAATAAAAAGGTATTTTCGTTATTATTTATAAATTTATATTGTTTATAAATTCGTATTGTTTACGAAATTCAAATGAATAATTTAGTTGGATGTAAGGAAGAGTTGAATAATTTTACTCTAGTGACATCTATTTAAACATTGCGCAAACTTTAGATTAGTTTTAAAAGTATTCTGAGACACACAGCAAAAGTCGACATACAACATAAATTTGCGACTAAGTAAATTAGTTCACAGTTATTGATAAATGTTTGTATGCTTCATAAACCAAACCATACCTGCTATTCAGTTTTAAACAGCAAACATAGACTGTGTTTTGTGGTAAAATTTTCTTATTTACTTGTTTAATGAATTAACATGATTAGAAGCTGTTTAAAGTAAAAGGAGTGGGGGATCAAGGATATAATATTCAACAACAATATTGTAATTTGCTTGAAAAAATTAATTCAATACAAAAATTAAATTGATTGGCAAGGCATTTTATCAAAAAAGTTATCATAGAATTCGGGCAGCAAAATTTAAAAAATTTCCCGCATGTATAATTGTTTTCTTTAGTGTCAAATATGTGTACTATAAAATATTTCTCAAACAAGTCGGATACAGGCTTTGAACAAATTTATCAATCGAGAATTAAATACATTTTGAAGATTGAAAATCTTAAATTGTTCATTTAAACAATAAATAAACACATCAAATGCGGTTTGTGTTGTGCCATCTATGAGTGACTAGTGTAAACGAGCCATCAATTTAAAAACGATAGATGCGCAGCGCATACAAGACATTAATCAGCGAAGAATAAGAGACTACGCTACTCACCACCAGTGGTAGCACTATCCCAAAAGACAATATATGTTGTTATTTCATAACCAGAGGATGTTGGCCATAAACTTGGCCATTTCATAACCAATTCTTATGAAAATTGGTTTCTAGATTTATTTTGGATTAATATATAATTTTTGATGAAGTTCTGGTATATGTCCATTTTACACGATTAAAATGAATTTTGATCTGGAGAGAACTAGGTGAAATTTGCATCGCAGGCCTATATTGTAATTCTAATAAGAATTTTAAACAAGGTTCTTCATTTGAATTTTGGATGGACGAATCTTTTCAAGATCTGGCCAATATCTGAAAAACTCTCACAAATAACCAACACTTTCGGTTGCTTTCCTAATATCAGAGGCATCCTGATACTACATGAAATATTTGGGGAACATGTAGCCTCAGTATGGCCTTAGCTATTAGAAAAACAACGAAAAGTATTAGTAACTTGAAAGAGTTTTTGAGATATGGGTCAGACAATGAAAAGAATCTATAAGGAATTTTACCTTTATAGGTAAAATTCACATGCAACCCTGCACAAATATTTTTATATTTACTTGTTAAGAAGTGGACGAGAAGCGCTCATCATTGACTCATTTCAGAAATTTGTTTAAAATTCTTATTAGAATTAATACCTGCGATGCAAATTTTACAATCAATTATAAAAGGGTTTCCAACAGGAATGATATAATTTAAAAATTAAAAAAAACACATAAATTATTCTGTCAGTCCAATTTATCATCACTTTTTTACATAAATTTGGCTGTATTTCATCAATAGCACGTTCAATGTTGATTTTTAACTGCTCAATTGTTGTTGGATTAACAGCAACTTGTGACCTAACATATCCCCAAAGAAAGAAATCACAAAGTGTTAAATCACACGACCTGGGAGGATAATAAACTGGACCAAATCGTGAGATAATTTCATCACCAAATTTTGTTGTCAATAAATCGATTGTTAAGGTGGCTGTGTGGCAGGTGGCACCGTCTTGTTGAAACCACATATCTTCCAGATTATTCTCAACAAGGGAGCAGGAAGAAAATCATTTAACTGTTACTCTTCGACATTTTCTTCAAAGTAATATGGACCAATCACTCCACCAGCATGAATTGCACACCAGACAATGACTTTATCTGGATGTAATGGTGTCTGAATAGATTCGTGTGGATTTTCATCACTCCAAATTCTGCAATTCTGTTTGTTTACATAACCATTTTACCAAAAATGAGCTTCATCACTGAATAAAATTTTTCGATAAAAATGTTCATCATTATCAAGTTTATGGTGGTCTAATGGCTTCAGTTCTTGAACCAGTTGAATTTTGTAAGGATATAAACCCAAATCTTTTCTTAAAATTCTCCATGTTGTTGTTTGAGAAAGATTTAATTGTTGAGAACGACGTGGAACCGATAAATTTGGGTTTTCTCTTACACTTGCTGCTACCAAATCGATATTCTCTTGTGTGCGTGCTTTTCCTTGTAGAACTGGTACTCTTGTATCGTGTAAAGAAAATTCACTTTCAAATTTGTCTACAAAACGACGAATAGTGAGTCGATTAACTGAATAATATCGTCCATGAACTCTCCTTAAATTTCTCTCAGTATTCTCAAATGAGCACTGATTTTGATAAAACAATTTAACAATTTCTAAACGTTGTCGAAGCGTGTATCTTTGAGGAAGAAATGTCCTAAAATAATACGTTTTAAATTGTATCATTCCTATCGGAAACCCCGTTAGATTAAGAATTATCCGAGTTCTTTTCAGCTTAAAATTCATTTAAATCGTGTAAAGTGGACCAGAATTTCATTCAAAATTTATGTTTTAATCCAAAATGAATCTAGAAACCGAATTTCACAAGGATTGATTATGAAATGGCCAAGTTTACTCCATTCACGTTAGAACCCCTAACCAATACTACTAACTAAATTTCTTCACAATTCGTAAAAAAAAAATGGCGGAGAAAGATGGATCATCGTAAAATTTCAAATTTTGTATACCGAGTTTTTTCACTTAGGCTTTTAATCAATTTGTCAATTTAAGAAACTCTTTTAAGATTTTATTCCAGGTGTTTTATTCCAAGTGTTTTATTTTGTGAAAAATAGGTATAAAATTAATAAAAAATGTCCGCTGGTTATAAAATAACAAGAGAATTTCTCTTTTGTGATAGTGCTGCCACTTGTGGCGAGTAGCGAAATTTCTTATTTTCCGCTCGCAAATTTCTGCTGTCTGATACAAATGTAGAAGAGGAAGATAATTGCGACTAGAACTTCACAATAAATGTAAATTAACCATTGCTTGGTATGCCTCATTCAGCAATCCTGAGATCTAATTTGCATATAAAACCTGATTCTCGTGGACCATGTGTTTCGTCTACCGTCCCATTTTTTGTTTTTCCACTGACTTCCAGTAATAAGTGAGTACTGAGGCCAATTACTCGAATTAGTCAATTTTGCACGCCGAGAGTATGATTGAAGAAATCACTTTGGGCAACCACCGATCTTCAAAAATTCTATATTCGGAACAGAATATCAGTGAGTATAATTTAAAATTATGTTTGCCTCTTAAGGACGAAATAGAAGAGGCTAAATCCATTTGACCTTAGGCTAACATTACAAGTTAATAACGTTGCTTACGAGCGCGAACAAATTCTTCAGAAAACTTTATAAAATTCTGTTAACTGAACTAAGAGTAATTGCCGCTTCCAGGAAACTGGAATCCGTACCTTGAAGTCGATGGAATGAGATACCATAAAGAAATGTAGTAACTTTTACAATTGAATATATGTTTTGATTACGACCTCGGAAATCAAACTGAGCTTTAATTGCAATTATTTCAATTCATTTCGCAACTTGTCATAATCTGATCTGTTGACAGATACGTATCGAATATTACAAATATTCCAAATCTTATTATAATTCGTACAAGCCGGATTTTCAAAACTATTTAGGTAGGATCAAACCAGTCGACCTTATTCTAAATTTTCTAAAATTTGTTATTTACTACACAAACATCCTTATCGCCATGATTTCATCGAATTATCGAAACCAAACATTTTGTCCTAATTTTATTACATGCCTATGTATTTCGAACCACCCAATCAATCGTGTTTATACCACTGGTTTTTTACTATAATTTACTATATTTCCTACATAAACCATACTCGTATATATTAACAAATCATAAAAATTGGCGCGACAAATGTTGTAGGCAAGTCCTCTGTACCGATAAATAGGTAACGCACACCAAAAAATGTTACAAATCCAAAAATATTAATCACCCGCAAACGAACATGTAATTTAACACTACATTTCACGCCTAAGATCATTAATCAAATTTTAAAAAAGAATTTGCATAAAACACACAGCACATGTCAAAAAGACAATAAAAATTCTTAAACTCGCGACTCGGGAGTTATATAAGAGAGATCATGGTTTGAATTTTTATCTAAATATTTTGATCAATTGCGATCAGTTTTTGTTTTGTTTTTTTTTTGCTTTTGTTTTGAAATTGTCGCTTTATTAAAGTAAAAAGTCTTTAAGAGTTAAGTAAATTACGGGTACTTATATCTTATAATATTGATTTATCTCGCGCATATCAAGGTCTTTGTGTGTATAAAAACAGAAATAAATCTTTTTGTTGAAATTGTGGGCAACATGCCACAAGAATGTTGTTAACTTAAGAAAACAAAAAATGAACGCGAGATCAGGAAAAGGTAGATTTTCTGTTTTGTTTTCAGTTTTCAATAATAGGTATTGGTTTACGATCGTAATTGGGTTTTAATTTTAATAAACTCGCGTATACCCAAACCACTATGCACACAATGGCACCTTATAGTAAGAAATAGTTTATTGTTGTTTTGCTATCAAAATAGAATTTTTTGTATTTTGAATTCATTTCACGGTTTTATTGTTATGGTTTCGGTTGGAAAATGTGGTGGTTTGGCATTGAGATGTTTATTAAATTTTTGTCGATTTGATTTGACGAAATAATGAAAAGTACTCAGATGAATTGATATCGACTTCACATCTTGTAAATTATAAAGGCCGCGTGCGCACACTGACCTCTAAACATTTTATATTTTTTTAAATAAGGTAATTGGATAGTTCGCGGTAAATTTGATTGGATAAATTTAATTGGACTGTGACTATGTGAGGATATTTTAATTTAAATGGACTGTTGATAGTGCGTGTGAACATTTTCATAAATCTATCCTAAAAACAAAAGCAAGAATTAGGAATAGTTCAGGAAATATTTCACTAAGACCGGTGTGAAGAACTTAACAAAATTTGTTATTTTAAAATTTACGCGAGTGTGCATTCAATATTTTAACAGTGTAATTCAACAAAAACTTGAACAGAAATGATTGAAAATTGCATTAAAATAGTTATAAGTAAACTCATTCAATTTTTTGTGCTGTTCAATATATTTTACGAGCCCGATTATAGATCGTCCCACGCATTTATATTACATACATTAAATAGTTTACCTAATAGGCTGTCAAAATACAATGTTAAGAGTAAGGACGACGACTCATCCAATTGTTTGTGTTGGCACCGTTGTGTGTTTCGATATACGGGGACAAATTCACTTAATTATGAAAGAATTCAAAAAGTTATCGGAACAATGAGTGCCGAGTGTGGAAGTTAGTGTTCTCAACTTGGCATGGTGTTCGAAATGAGAACAAAAAATTTTGATTTTTTGAATTACGATATAATTAAGTGAATTTGGCCCAAAAGGCACTTCCACGTGTAGCGCCATATCGCCAATTACAACATGCAAATTGTCTTGAAATATTTTGTACACATTTTAGACACGACGCCAAGTTGAGAACACTAAAATTCACACTCGGCACTCATTGTTCCAATGATTTTTTGAATTATGAAAGAATTAAATGAATTTGGCTCAAAAGTCACTTCCACGTGTAGCGCCATATCGCCAATTACAACATGCAAATTGCCTTGAAATATTTTGTACACATTTTAGACACCATGTCAAGTTGAGAACACTAAATTCCACACTCGGCACTCATTATTCCGATGATTTTCTGAATTAAAAAGACTTTAAAATTATTTTTTTATACCTTCTAAAACTTATTATTGTAGTATTGTGATTCTCAATATTTTTTGTTTATTTTTAATAATTTTAATTAAACCACGTATTTCGAATTCCAACCCTTTTTCTTTGACAGCTACATTTTTCGATAATTTGTGTTTCTACACTTTTTGAGTCTACACTTTTCGATAAAATGTGTAGTTACACTTTTCATTAACGTTAAGTACTTCACACCGGTTCTTCGACACTAGTCGAATGTAGCCCTGGCAAGCAATCTGCCATCGACCGGAACAAATGACAGTCCGAGGGGGCCAGGTGTAGCGAATAAGGCGGCTGTGGTAGCGATATGACTCGTTCGTGTCTCGTGTCCCATTCTGGCCATTTTGGTCAGCAGTTCATAGTACACGAGTCATTTCTGGTCCTACCAAACGCAGAGCATTGTCTTCTTTCCGAAGCGATTTGGCAGTGCCGTCGATGTTGATACTTCGTCAGGTGAAAGCCACGACTCTTTGTGCTTGGTATTCTTAAAAAAAGGTTCACTTCTCATATCCCGTTACAATTCGATGCAGGGAGCTCTTTTTTCATGTCGTGAAAGCAAAATTTCACAAGTGGCTTATCCATTTTCCATCTGTCTCTCAGTCAACTCTTGCGGTACCCATTTTCCCTCCTTTTGAATTTTTCGCATAACATGAAAACGTTTGGAAATATCTTGGCGAGTCGTTTTAATGTTTAATGCCTCCGCGGCTCGGTGTCTTCAAATGTCGAAATTGCCGTTTAAATTAATCATCACAGGTAGTTTTCGATGATACATGTTCACCTTAGTCCTCCTCAAGCAAACGACGTGCTTCAGTTGCATTTTTTTAACTACTTCAAGATAAATTGCAACGTGTAAAAGTGAAAAATTTTACACACGAAAAAAATTATCGTAGAAGTTTAGATTTATATTGGATATCGTGATGTTTTAGAAAATTCGCATTCTCTAGATTTTTTCAAGATAAAATGTAAAGTGGCAAGATAAATTTAAGTCAAAAAGTATCACAAATAATTTATGGTGGGATAACTCGCGGCTTGGATATTAGGCTCACGTTTGGATATTATTAAGAACCTATAAAAATGGACTGTTCTCGTTGGAATTAAAATATGCTTTCAGTAAAGTCAAACATTCGAATATTTTACTCGATCGTCTTCACTTCTACCTATACTGTTGCTTAGTTTTATCTCCAGTCTTTCCACAAATGTGGAAACCATCACAACAAAACAAATAAAGTTACTATTTATAATTAAATGTTTAAAGTACAAAATAAATAAATTGCCTGTTCATATTAGAAGAAAGGAGACTTAAGGAGTAGAATATCCCAAAACATGATGGTCTGTGGATTACTGCACAAGCCATTTTAGTTGCTTAATTTTCAAATAGAAAAGTCAAGTGTTTCAAGTATTTGATTTGACAACATTCTAAAGAAGCAGTTGATGAGTCCAAGTTTCACCTCCTACTCGTTGCCGATCCTTAAGATTAACCCGTACATTTTACAAAAATTAAAAATTAGCTCAAGGTAAAAAACAAATGGTAAAACTAGAACGTCCCTCCATAACTAGACCTAAATTAGAGAATGGCAATTTTTTAAAAAGGCAAGAAAAATTATCGTTTACACGTTTACAAATTACCGTACTGCTTAGAGAATTAGGGCACTGGTTATAGTTAACAACTGCCCACGCTATGAACAAAACACAACTTCTGACATAAATAACAACTAGATGTGTCACTAGCACCATCTATGTGTGAAACCCGGAAATTTAGTTGCGCACCTGATACTAATATGAGCAACAAATACAATCAATATTTTTCTGTTTGTATTTGAGTTTCGAAAACCACTCGAACGATTTGTTGGCAAATTGCTCAAAGTGGGTTATCGAGTAACAGGAATCGTTTGCGATTGTATATTTGTTTTGACTAGAAATAAAGGGTGGTTAAATTTTAAGGGCCGATGTTGGTTTTGAATAAAAAACAAATTATTTAGGAAATTATTGTCAATTCTTTTTATTATGATAATATGGTATGATTCAATTATGTATGAAATAAAATATCGGCCAAATGGCAGCCGCGACCTCGGCGGCACACCTCCACCCGATGGTCCAAATTTTCGATGACGCTTAGGCATAATTGAGGTTCTATGCCGTTAATGTGCCGAATTATCTCATCCTTTAGCTCTTGAATTGTTGCTGGCTTATCGACGTACACCTTTTCTTTCAAATAACCTTTCAAAGAAAGAAGTCCAACGGTGTCAAATCACATGATCTTGGCGGCCAATTGACATCGCCACCAAGTGAGATAACATGGCCATTGAATTTGTCGCGCAAAAGGGCCATTGTTTCGTTAGCTGTGTGGCAAGTGGCACCGTCCTGTTGAAACCACATATCCTCCACATCCATATCTTCCAGTTCGGGCCATAAAAAGTTCGTTATCATCTCACGATAGCGAAAACCATTCACAGTAACTGCCTGACCGGCCTCATTTTGGAAAAAATACGGCCCGATGATGCCACCAGCCCATAAACCGCACCAAACAGTCACTCTTTGTGGGTGCATTGGTTTTTCGACAATCACTCTTAGATTATGATTCGCCCAAATGCGGCAATTCTGCTTATTGACAAATCCACTGAGGTGAAAATGTGCCTCATCACTGAAGATGATTTTCTTCGAAAATTGATCATCCACTGTTGCCATTTCTTGCCACCAGTCTGACCATTGACGACGTTTGGAATGGTCAAGAGGCTTTAGTTCTTGAGTCAATTGCACCTTATAAGCGTGTAAATGCAAGTCTTTATGCATAATGTTCATCAACGACGAGCGTGAGAGGTGCAATTGTTGGGCACGACGACGAGTTGAGATGGACGGCTCTTCAGTCACACTATCGCGAACAGCAGCAATATTTTCTGCTGTACGAGCTGTACGAGCATGCACTGGTGTTTTAAAATCTCCTACAGACCAGGTTTGCTCAAATTTTTGCACGATTTTTCCGATTGTACGCACATTTGGACGATTGAATTGACCGAAAAAATCGCGAAGTGCACGATATGCATTTTGATTTGAACTCCCATTTTCATAATATGCCTGAATAACTTTAACACGTTGCTCGATTGTGTATCTTTCCATGGTTCAAATTGAGTTAGTCTGAAATTGAGAAATGTCAAATTAAATGCAGAAAAAGCTTGACGTTTAGGTGTGGTTCATATTCAACGTCGGCCCTTAAAATTTAACCACCCTTTACTTTCTACTTGACTAGATTCATTGTTTTATCCGTTGTTCTTTGCGTAAAGATAATGTACGCGTTGCAAACGATGATAGTGTACGCGTTGTATATCCATTAACAAGTGATCAACAATTTGATTCTAAATACGATGGCGTTTTTTGGCGCATCCAATAAAACGTCGAAATGTGAGGCGCATCAAATTTCGTGCTCCGATGATACAACACTTTTCTTGTTATGGCCTCATTAGCAATGAAGGTGACAATAATCGTTGTGGATTTGGTATACGATATGTTGACTTATTGTCCATTTTGACAACGGGTGTTTCGTGTTGTACGGTGCCAAAGCTTTTCTTGATTCGACCCTCCACTCTCATGACCATGTAAATACGATGAACATACGAACCGGTTGCAAAATTTTCCGCGGGGTTAAATTGCGAAGGAATATGACTCTAGATTGAATAGGCTCATGAATTAAGTCCGTCCAATGTGCAGTGCATGATGGTTTAATTCTGCTTTCGTTTGACAAACTCACAGACTTCAGCGATGAGGCCTTTGTGTTGGAGCAGAGTATACATGTAATTGAGTACACGACATGTACTGCTGCCAGGCCGTTCCACGAGCATAGCAAAATAAGTGAAATTCGAGTACTTCGTCTCCATCAAATGTTCTCGTTATCCACCTGTTCCGCTGAATGGATTCAGAGTTTTCAATTTCTTGTAGCAAATTGATCAATTCGTTGAGTATCTCCTTTGGTAGAGTGCCATCCGAATCTACCTGGCAGAAAACTTGAAGGATGATTTTTGATCTGTCTACAAGTGAAGAAAGCCGTCAAAACTGGTCAAACACATGGCTTGCTACGTAGAGGATCAGCCGTTGTGCTTGTGTTACTCTAATTTGGTTCTCACTGGATTCCAAGTACCTTCATGCACATCTAACAATTTGGCGCTGGTTGCTTGTGACAAATCATGCAGTTCTGGGTGATTATAGTCCAATGTGGGTTAAACGGCTGGCCCTGTCAGGAGCATATCGTTGAGTAACGTACTAAGTTTTGTGATAGTATTTTACTCTTTTAATACACCATAATGCGGTATAAAGTAAGCGTTGATATCGACCGGACCTTCGGACACTCAGTTCGCTTGGAGTCACCAACCTCTTCTACCTTCCAGTTTAGCTGGTAATTTTGGAATAACCAGTGCGTTTACGATCATTTCTTCATTATGGTTTTATAGTCCTGGTTTCATGGGAATTGTGAGAATACCTCGAGTCAATGCTGAAGTGATTCATTTCGAGCAAACTCAGTTTTTGAACCAGTCTGGTGTTGGCTTCATCCTTATGTAGTGACTTATGATATCTACGGTGACAATTGGCACATCTTTACTTTAAGTTGCAAAGCTTAACATAGTTTGTGTAAGCAAATATGTTCTTGGCGTTCTTTAACTTCCATGGCATTGTATTTTGAACAATCGAGCAAACGATGAGCTGCAGCTGACTTCATACGTATATACAGGATTTGGATTTAGAATCGATTATAATGGCAGATGTGGTAAACGGAGTAGACTTGAATCTTAAATGTGTGGAATTTTTCGTGGAAGCAGGTGGGGTAGGCGGGTATCCTAAAACTTCAAAAAATCACCAATTTAACGGGTAGATAAACCACCAGTCTCGAGTATCCGCGTTGGTACCCAATTCAATTAGACCCTGGAATATTTCACTTGTCCTAAGTTACCCGCGATCTTATCTATGATGTAAACGCGACATGGCTTCTGCATAATTTGCTTAACAATTAAAACAATTAAAATTTTCGTAACTGTGTATACGTCCCCATATTATGAACAGCTGTGTTGAATAGATGAATGAAACTTTGAAACTCCATTGGAGCGCCAGAAAACGAAGAAATATCGACTTTAACATACTTCATTATATTGATCGGTTGCTACGTGGTGTCAGTAAGTATTTCATCATTGATGCTTGCTGATACTTGACGTGGTACCGCTTGACTGCGCACAGTTTAACTTAGAAATTGCTGCCAGATACGAAGGCATAGTGATAAGTCTGGTAAAATTGCAGCAGAGGGAGTCACAATCACAAATCCCAGATGTCATGTGTCAATACCATCTGTCACTAGACCAAAAATAAAATTTTCAGACAGATCTGTCATTTAGTTCAGTTTTGACAGCTATTGAAAACAGACAACCCATTGTTTTTCTGCAAACATGGAAAACAGTGAATTTCGTGTGTTAATTTTTGGCATGGAAAAACCAAATATTATGGGGACTCTTCACCAACGATTAAAATGATTCACAAGTGGTTTACTGATTTTCGTTACGACAATACAAGCACAACTGATGCCGAACGTTCAGGACGCCCAAATGAAGTCACCACACCAAAAATGGTTCACAAAATCCATGGTTGCTTACAATCGACCAAAAACGCACACGTGCGACAACTTCAGAGCCAGGTTTGGCGATGTTCAAGCGAAATAAAAAAGAGTTTTTGCGTCGTTTCATAACTGTGGATGAAACATGGATCCATCGCTATATACACCGGAGGCCAAACTGAGAACAGTCTAAACAGTGGATTTCTACTGGCGAATCTGCGCCGAACAAGGCGGTTTATCGGCCAGCAAGGGCATGGCCACAGTTTTTTGGGATGCACGCAGCATTATCCTCATAGATTACCTTCAAAAGGGGAAAACAGTCAACGACGCATATTACTGCAACTTATTGGACCATTTCAACGACGTTTTGAAAGAAAAACGGCCGCATTTGGCGAAGAAAAAAGTTCTCTTTCATCAAGACAATGCACGGGTGCACACGTGTGTAGTTGTCATGGCCAAAATCCATGAATTACACATCCGCCATATTCTCCAGACTTAGCCCCCTGCGATTATTTCCTGTTTCCGAACTTGAAGAAATGGCTCGGCGGGAAGAGATTCGGCTTTAATGAGGAGATCATCGATGCAACAAACGCCTATTTTGAAAGGTTGGAGAAATCGTATTATTTGGGAGGGATCGAAAAATTGGAAAACCGCTGGACTAAGTGTATCGAGCTAAAAAGCGACAACGTTGAAAAATAAATTTTTTTTGGTCGAAAATATTATTCCTTATTTCATTTTTACCAGACTTCTCTTTCCGCCCTCGTATTAATCTCTGAATGCTCCAATTTGCGGTTCCTCACTTTCTGTTTCCAATACGGTTGCCTTCAGTGTGATAAATCTGTCGAGCAAATCTTTGCATGTAAAATTCTGGCCTTAATCTTGTTCACCGGAGCATTCGAACCATGTTTAAGTCATTGGTAAATTTAAGAAATTTCGTTAATCCACCTTTGCAGGGAAAATGTTGTCTTTTTAAACCATCAGTCATACTATGTGCCTGCACTAATATTTCCCTAGGGATTATGCGCTCGTTTTTTGTTAATAAAGTACCGCAGCAACACTATCACTACAGATATCACCTCTGACAAACACAATGAGTGCTCGATGTGGAACCAGACTGCCAATGAAGGTTATTGGGTGCACTACAGCATGAGATCTGATTTTTCTCCATGCGTTAAAATTAGATTCAAACGAAAAACCGTATCAACACTTACCGAAGTATGCCTGAATATAAAGGGCGCAATGGTTCAGTTCGACCTGTAAACTTTCCTCATGAGGTTTCATAAGGTTAAATCGTAAATCAAAATGTTCCCAATGATCTTCATCAAATATGCCAAACATTTGCCAAAAATATAGTCTAAGAGTCTAGTGTTGCTAATGAAGGGGGTATTTTACAAAAATGCAGAAATTATTTTCGAGACGACGGAGTTAAATTTAATAATTTGAAATTACATTACTTTAGTAGTAGCGTTGGTTTTACAATATTTTCTTATCCTTTTGTACAAAATTAGCCCTCGACAATTACCATGTGCCTGGTGCTGCTTCAAGATTTACCGATTGGGCTGATTGTGAGTGACCTAGTAATGGTGCAACATGAACTGCTCCACGATTGGCAGCCACATATTGTCCTTCAATCGAAATTGGGGCGGCGGCATAAGCATGAGCGGTTGCTGCTCCATGTGCATAAACTGTACGATCTGCTGGGGCGAAATCCCATCCTGATAAATATCGAGAGGTAAGAACGGGTTGCGATACGGCTAGAGAAGGTTGAGGTGCCCATACGGCTGGCAATGGGACAACGCCTCCATCAACGGCGAGGGCAATAGCCAATAAAACGATAGCTGCGGCAAACTATAAATAAATTTTGTAAACAATTTTAATTATTTCTGTTCATCAACACGTCTACTAAGGAATACTTACTTTCATGTTTTTTGTGTAGTTGGAGGTGAATTCCGTTACTTATGCGAGTACAAAGTAAATTATAGTTCATTTAACAAGTTGGTCTGGCTTATATACTCCTTCTCAATTTTTTTTTTTTTTTTGGTTTTTTTTGCAAATCTTGTATTTCTTGTGTTCATCAGATTTCTTGTTTTTTTGGTTCCAGTAATCGCGACTGGTATCTTGAACGCGGAAATACGAGTAAATCAATAATTTCATACCAAAATCAATACAACAATTGCTGCCGGCGATATAATAACAGTTTGGGTTGAGTTTTGTACTTCTGGATGATAATAAATCATTACTCATATCAAATTTGATCATAGTTAGTACATTTGAGTATTCAATGCAGCTCAGCTCGCACATTTAAAATTTAACAACATGACTGACATTGATATATGCGTGTAGTTTGTAGTAATTAGAAATGCAAATTAATTAAATAAATGTGTTAATCAATTTTTAATGAGTTCCAATTTATTAAAACTACTTGCATAGCATAAAGGTATTAACAGCAAAATACTATAGAAGTAGCTTATGCTTAGTAGCATTGCTCTTTTCTAAGAACTTATGTAGAGTGCGGCTAGCGGATATATGCAAATTTAGTACAGCGTTCTTGCATATTTGACGTTTGTCTGTTAAACTGGTTTATATTTGCGGATTATTGTTCGAAGCTGATTTATATATACGAGAAATTATTATTAAATATCCGCAACAAAATTCTTAGAAGAACTATTAGTCGAACCAGTAGACACTTGGTCATCAGCATAATTAGAACACCTGTTTTAACTCAATTTGGTTTGTAATTTGCTCTTAATTTAGTGGTATGTGGCGGTATGGTCGAGTTGCTCGACGTAAATAAATTAGGCGACAGATTACCATACCACTAGAGCGTTAAATGCAACGTCAATATTTGTGGAAACGATACTAGTGTATCAAAAAACGATTTTACTACTGTTGACATGATAAACGTAATGTCAAATATTTCAGGCATGTTTACGAAAAATATACTGCTCATACATAGGCATACCGCGGTTAAATGCCTGATCACCTTCCTAATACACAGCCATGTTTACTATGCGAATGAAATCCACATTTCGCCTCTTACACCAACTAACGATAGAGGGTTATCGCCATCGTCGGCACCAAAATCTGCTACAAAATGAATTATTATTTATTTATAAATGGTGCCTACAGTGACTACAATCGGCACAACAAAACAATTGGTACAAAAAAAGCAATTATGAGCTCGACTACAAAAGATTATATAAAGCTCCGTAGATCTTGTTGAACACCCGCGATACCCTCGGAATTGGATCAGAAAGACCGTAGTTCGTTACCGCTCGGTCGATGAATAAAGCTCCATCGCGTTGACGGACTTGACGCTCGGGAGCGTACAAGTTGATACGTGCTAGTAACTCGATACAATCGACACGGGAATTAATGATATCACGCGCAAACAGCGCGGAAGCTACGTCGCGGCGATTGTCTGGACATTGCAGTTTCAAAATATTGCATCGATTCTGATAAGGCGGAAGAACGTAGTCCACGGCACGGCTGGATGGTAAATGTCGTAGCGCGAACAAAATAAACTGTTTCTGGATACCCTCAATCCTCTCAGAATGACAGTGGTAGGATCAACGGATCACGAAAGTCTTTGCAGTTTCGTTTAATGAAGCCAAGCATAATGTACGACTTTGAAATAATGGCATTAACATGTCTGGTAAATGTAGCATCAGATTCAAAGATCACACCAAGATCCGAAATGAACTCAACCCGATCAATGATTTCGTTGTACAGTTGGTATTGATAAAAAACTAGCGAGCGGATACGGAAGAAAGAAATGGTTTTGCATTTACTCACGTTTAAAGTCAGTAAGTTGTTAATTGACCAGGTGCAAAAGCGGTTTATCGTCGCCTTGTAACATTTCGCAGTCTAACACGCTAGAGACCCGGGCAAAAATCTTTATATCATCTGCGAAGAGGAGGCAATTGGCAAACTTAAAACATTTTACAACGTCGTTAATAAATAATGAAAATAACAGTGTGCCGATATGGCTACCTTGAGGCACACCGGATGGATCCAAAATCCTAACAGATTGCCAATGATCCCGAGAGATAAGAACGCCACCAGTCGGTGGAAATGAAATCACAGTCGAGACTCTCCAACTTGCTAATAAGAATGGAGTGATCAATCACATCGCAAGCCTTTGCGAAGTCTGTGTAGACAACGTGAAGCTGTTGCTTGGAGTTTAGGCTGTCAAACAATCCATGCTGAAAAGGAGAAATTAGTATCTTGATATGGAAGTACAATACTCTGTGAACCATGGACTCGAACAGTTTGGGTAAGACAGAGAGAATGGCGATCCCACGATAATCACTTACCTCACTTCTATTACCCGCCTTAAAAATTGGATGAACGCATGATATTTTCCAGGAATCTGGAAAAATACCACGACGAAGGCTTTTTCGTTAAACAAGAATGTTTGAATAGGATCGGTGGAAGACCGTCATAACCCGCTCCCTTGCTAACGTCGAGAAGGAGCAGTTGATCCAGATCCACCTGTTCGGTAAGTTTGAAATGATGGAGTACAATGGAGGTGGAAATAGTAGGAGAACCGATGTCTGTTGACCGAAGTGGCTTGTAAACTGATGCAAAGAATTTGGCAAACAAATTGCAAATGTCGGATGGCTGACTAGCGGTGGAGATCTGGTAAGACATATTCGACGGAAAACCAGATACCTTTTTCTTGCTGTTAATGAAGTTCCAAAATTTTTTGGGATTGGATGTCTAAACTTGCTCGATTTGCACTACAATTATTAAAAAGGGACCAATTAAGGGTCTTGAATTCATTGCGGGCATTAACGAAATCGGGATAATAATCCTTCGTTTTTCGAGCAGCATCAACTCGGTATAATACCATGGCTCCCGAAAGCCGGATTTATTATTGATAACGCGCGGAACATGAATCTATGCACCGTGTCATTCAAATCCACATCGCGCTGTAAAAATCCCGATCGGCAGTGCTGAGAAATTCATTCAAGGATGCGTTGTCGGCCATGCTAGAATTAAAGTGAAAATCATTAGAAAAATAATTAGTTGTACATTTAGTATAAAAAATATTTATCGTAATTGGTGTGTGATAAATGCTATCGCGCCCAGTGAAGTCCAAGCACGGAGCATCATCGGCATGCAAGACGTTGTTGGCAAATAGCAGGTCCAGGAATTTCCCTCGACTGTTGCTCATACGGTTAAGCTGCGTTGCTGATATGGAAGCGAAGTAATCGATGATAGTCAATGCTTCGTCGATTGAGGATGAAGAGAACACACCGTCGACATCGTTCCAAGATATACCGGGTAAGTTAAAGTCACCCACGATGATAATTTGATCACAAGGGCGAACTGAAGGTATAACGGCTGAGTCGATGTAGTTGATAAACGTGTTGTAGAGATCCCGGTCGGATCCGTACGGAATATAAACGGCGACGGCGACAATCGAGGTATTGTAAGATAGTCTGATGCGAACGGCGATGACATCAAGGCAAGGATGGCAGGCGATCACTTCATTGGAGACTGAATTCTCCTTTCTATGAACGACATAGTCTGATGGAAAGTACTCTTCGGATAACATATTGATCGTAAGCCAGGTCTCGCTGATTATTATAACATCGAAATCATTGTCAAGTATGCCTAAGCGAAAATCCCTGGTTTTACCGCGGATATTGGAGGCATTGTGAGATTATATAGAAGTGAAGGCGTTGGTGGTATTGGATGAAGCAACGGTCGTTGATAAATTAAATTGGCTGGTTAACGCAGTAGTTACTTCGGCTGTTGAAACGTGGCCACGGTACGGTTTTTTTGATATGCGTGGATAATTTGTAAATGGGCGAATTAAAGCACCAGCAGGCCAAACGTCAGAATTATTAAGTAGGTTAAAATCAGCCTCCTTCAAACCAATTTTAAATGAGACGAACGTTAGTGAGCTGTCCATAACACAGACATAGCTAACGATCTGATCGGTTGAGATGGATGGATCGATACGACTGATATATAAATATTTTTCGACAGGTACTGAGACAGTTTTGACATAGTTGATGGGAGGCCCCGATCCTACAATAGCTTGCGGCGACGTCGATACATCATGTATGTTGGAGCTAGGCTTTACACATTTTTTGCAGATGTTGTCGGGTTGAAATTATCATGAGCGAGTTTGTTAGTCAATGCGTTGATTAATTTTTTACAGTCAAGCCCACTACAATCGCAACAAAATTGGCAGTCGCAGAGATTACATGAAACGATGTCCGTAAAAGTAGCGGAAAAATTTTTTTTTGCACGCAATTAATTGCAATTAAGTCTGTCTAACCGGAATTGATATTTTTATTCCGATACATCGAAGTGCCATTTGCAACGTGCTAGATTATTGTCGGGTTTTTGGCGGTATGGGTAGACACATTCCAAAACTAACTGTTAATCAAAACACAGGTTGGGCGCCAGTCTATACCTGCACGCCGAAAGCCGACTTTGCTCAGATATGAGCAGATCCACACGGGCGAGGGTTTTCACAACTACAAGATACAAGTATATGAGGTTATTCCAACTTGTTCATCCCAGGATTTTTTTTTATTATTTACACGAAACTATTCAATTCCATTCCAGTTTTGCCATAAGCGATTATGAATCCCAATCAACCTGTGAAATGAGGTTAACATTTAATGCAAAGCGTTATGGTCAACTACGCTTTTCGTTTTGTTTTCGAAGATGATGGCTTAGCGACTCAAGAACACGCGACCGTGCGCGAACCACGGAACGTCTAAGTTAGTCCAGCAAACTCCCAACGAGTGGCCTTGTGATTTGTTGAAGGTCATCGCGAATGCCAGATGCACGAGGCGTTAAATCCATTTGAACTCGAATGACAAGTCCGCTGGATTCATCTCGATGCATGGAATCAAAACGTCCTCTCATTTGTACTTTCACTTGATAATCGTCGCCTCGATGATGTCGTTCATAAGCCTTTTCAAGGCCCGTCTCGTTCCATTTCACAGTCGAGGTTGATTGATGGCAACATGATGATAACTTACTCTACTTTCAATAGCAATTGGTGAGGTGGTAATCCGGGCAATTCCAGCGAATTCAAGAATTCTGTGTCAACCGATTTGAAGGAAAATAACTGTCCCGGAGTGAAATTTTGTCGTCGATTCGGTCAATTGGCCAATTGGTGGAATAATAGGAATAGTCTGACGAAAATCACCGAACAACAGGGTTATGATTTCACCAAAACTGTTTTGATTGCCACGAAGATCTTTCAACGTGCTGTCCAGCGCCTCAAGTGACCTTTTGTGGGCCATCGTGCATTCGTCCCAAACGATGCACACACGTCACACGATGCAAAACATTCTTAGACAGGTCGTCCTTATATTTCACTCACAAATCATTCGGATTTGAAGGGGAATATGAGGATATGATAATCGCGAACAATGTGCGAATTTGATTCGGTGATGAAGATATGACGGAATCTTTTAGCGTATTGTCCCAATGCAAAACGTTCTCGAGCAACTGAAATAGTTGACATGAAACAACGTCGAACCACGAACATTCACCAACAAGAATCGAAGATAGAAACTTAAGTCGTTATTTTAATGCACAGTGTAGATGCGACCCAAAGCTTCTGTAGCAACTATATTTGGATGTCCTTCAACTCCGACGCTGAAACAATTACGATGATGCTTTCCATGTGTAGTAGCGTGACAATCATTTACTTGAAAAACCTGCTTGTCAATGTTGTCAACGGTCCGCTGTGTTCTCTGGATTAAAATACACTCGTTGCCCGATTTCCAGATGTACTACCAAACGTACAACTGTAGGATGTCTTTCGTGGATCGCAAAGGAAAATATGGACCAAATCGCCTCGTTGCTACTCACATAGCGAAACATCTGATACTGAGATACTTCGTCATTTACATTTGTCATACCGAAAACAGTCATATCGCTGCCTTTGTTCAAACCTTTGCGTACGTACTTGATTGACTTGAAGGAGTTACTGTATTCCACATTAATGTGAGCCACAAAAGGAGATGATGGAATCGATTTCACCTGATTTGATTTTTTGAACATTCAACAATGAACTTGGCCATATACACGGTAATTTATGATGAAATACATCAGAGATTTTAATTTTTGTTTAAAAACTCTGGTAGTGATGTCATGTCTGTCAACTAGTGTTCGGCTGGGTAGTAGTTTCTCCGTGATTTTGATCCATTGAGGATTACAGATGAATGTTACGAATAGGTATGGGCGGCCATATTGACTAACATACGACATTGCATCTTGCAAGTACTCGTGCATGATGTAAGTGGCCGGATAACAACAGCCACGTCGATTCTCGGCGAATTGAATCTTCTTCCGTCAGTAAAATTGACTGTTTTAAATGATTTCAATGTGTTTTCTGATGCAACGGCGAATGATGCGGAAGATAATTGTACAATATGCGTTGCGCCAAAAAAAAGGCCATTTGAAGCCACTGTTGTATTTTTAAAGTTTGGCCACGAAATGGGTAGAAGCACTTCCACCAACTTCACTTTCCCACCTACGCAACAAAATCCAAGAGTTTCGCTGCTGAATTTCAACGCCTTACAATGTAGACAAACGACTGACATTTCTCCAATGATTACTAATCTGTCCGCACTGTAATCGATATCCGAATCGTAATGAAATGCCGCTCGTTCCAGGTTTATAAGAACACCGCGTCGGGGCAATCGGTCATGACCATTGTGACGTGTCTTAACTGATTGCATTCTGAATCTATTCGCTTGTCGTTCATCTTCAGTCGCTCTCGAGCGTAATTGGGACATGCCAATACGACTATTTTTATTATCCGTGGTGCGCTCGTCATCAGTGCGGTTCACACGTGAAGTAGATTACAGCGCATTTGACTGACTGCGATGACCTAAGTTAGCCCTAGGCATTGTATTGTAATGGACACTGTAAAATGATACGGAAATGTTTTCACAATCACGTGTACACGAACCAAATCTGTCCAAATTACCTTGTTATTCTTCACTGAGAACTTTACAATATTGAAATCCTTGTGTATCAAACCATTTTTTACGAAAAAACAATTTTAAATCGATTAGATTTCACAAATTCTCGCTGAAATGCTTGAGCACATTCGGACGGTGCGAATAATCGAATCAGAAATATGTATTGCATGGTGCAGCTGCCAAACGATAGGTCCGCCACCAACCAAAATCTCAGGTCAAGATAAATAAAAATGTGTATCTCTTAAGAAGTTTCTAGGCCTGAAATGGTTCTTTATGTTTTGAGTTGGTCCTTAGTGCCAGCCGTATTTTAGGATTGGCACTTCCAGCTTCGATATGGAGCAATTTAAAATTATTTGAAAATCGTCTATAACTTTGAAGACATTCCTGGGTTGGAAATAGCGATTGATGTTTTGAGGTGGTACGTGATAAAATGAGACAAAGTAGCCGGTACAAGCCGTATGTTAAAATTTGAGTAAATGGCCAACAAACTAAATCGTAGGTGAAGTTAAATAAAAAAAAATTTCTCTTTAGAACTTCCTAAGCCACAAATAGTTCTTTATGTTTTGAGTTGGTAATAATAAGAACACACTATGATAAGCTGCCCAGTCTTAGCCGTATATGAGTATTGATACAAGCTTCAAGGTTTGATTCGGCCCCACATAATTTTATATGAAAACCGCCTATCACATCCGAGACCTTTCTGGGCCGAAAACAGCGATTGATGTTTTGCGATGGTACATGATAGGGCGAATACTAACCAAAGTGGCTATTACCAACCGTATGTTAAAATTTGAGTAAAAGGCCAACTTCCACAATCTCAGGTGATGTTGAATAAAAATTCGTATCTTTTAAAACTTCCTAGGCTTGAAATATTTCTTTAAGTTTTGAGTTGGTAATGATAAGGGCAGACTATGGTGAGCTCTTCAACTCCCAATTCATCCTTGGGCCGGAAAGAGCGATTGACATTTTGAAATTATACGTGATAGGATGTATGCTGAGTTCCGCTTCCAAACTCCTACAACCAATCAAATACAACTTTGAAAAACCAAATCGCGTATGCCAATATGTTGAAAAGAGGATTAGAGGCGGACAAAACAATGTTTCTACAATATAGTAACGAATTTGAAATGTTTTTCAAATCAAAATACAGGTCGTATCTCGATCAAATTCAAGAAAAAATCAAAGTAAATCCAAAACAATTTTGGAAATACTTTAGGAATAATCATGATATTTAAGGATACCCTGCTAGTATGACCTACAACAATGCCAGCTCTTCAAACGCAAAAGATATAGCTGGCATGTTTGCGTTGTGGATTGTATGAACAACCCAGCTATAACAACGCATCAATAACTCCGCCTGGTATTTTTGAGGGCAACATTTTATCGGCTACCAGAGGTATGGAGACATTTGCGGTCTTAACAATATGCCCTCTTCTATTCTGAAGGAGTACGCTGACATTTTAACACTTCGAGTATGTTATCTATTCAATCATTCCATTTTAAAAGTTACACCAATGTTTAAGTCAGGTTAACGAGATGACATCACATGCTACAGAAGAATATCAATTTCATCTTCTTAAGTGACCAACATCACTGTATGTTCAAACTTAAGTAAATGGCCAACTTAATCTCTGGTGAAGTTAAATAAAAATTTGTATATCGTAAGATCTTCCTAGCGGCAACAGGAAAAAATACTGAGAATTACTGAAAATTACTGAGACATATGGGTACGAGATCAAGACGTGATTCAGATCAGTCTGCGGAACAAGCTGACGCTCAACGTGTTTAGAAAAATATGAAATATGACAACAATCTAAACGATTCGAACTCAGATGCTGAGCTTGTCGGCGATGATGAAGACACGGCTGAAGTTGTTATTACTTCGCCAAGCAAGGTTGGCCAAGTAGCACAAACATGAAAACCTGATGATTAAAATCGTTTCTTTTGAAACGATGCGAGAGCGAACCAAAAATACAAAACTTACTGAGCATCAGTTTCGCTAATTATCAAACCAAATTATAAATACAAAGGAAGATAAGAATTCTCGAAGCTGTTGCTGAAACTAATCTAACTGTTGGTAAACTGGTTGAGACACGCAACAATGCAGTTGCAGCCAGAAATCAATAACTATGATTACTTTGAAAAAGACACCAGGGAAGACTGGGATTACCAAAAAAATCAAGGAAGTCATACGTCCCAATGAATCAAACATATGATCCACAATGTTACAAATGCTGGCCCTAGTGGTGTTGCGGTTACTGTTGATTCTTCCACTGATTTGAAGGTATTTACAGAAAAGGTGTAGTTGGACGGCGTAGTCACCGTACAGAGTCACCTGGAAAGAGATTACCTGAAGTAATTTTCCTTGATAATTGCTCAAAACTTGATGGCGACATGGTCAGGTCTTAACAAATCAAGCACGCCTAAATTGCTGGATGGTGGAAGTTGAGCCGGCAACCAAAAACTGGACTAGTTACAATGTCATGTGAGAGTTTTTAACTCCAACTAGGTACTTTAGGTACCACCACAGAGATCTATTCTCACTATGCACAAGATGCTCACGGTTATAAGGGTAGTCCAAAAAAAGACAAATCTGCCAGTTGTGCAAATAGTCGGATCAGAAATATTTGAGCATATCTTCAGTCACGACATGGATAGTCCATGTATGCAAGAACCACACTTGGTCAATGTTTATATTTGCGGCATGCCCGCTACAGCCAGAATAGGGGCCTCAGGCTGCTCTGAGGATCCCAAGACTGCAATTAGTAGACAGTGAACTGATCGAGAAACATCTACGCACAATCAACACGATCCTAGGCTCTTTATCGGGTCAACATCAAAAGGTAGAAGACTAGAAACTTCAATGCTATAAGTAAAATTTGATCTGGCCGTCTAACTGATGAAAACAGAAGAAAAGTAGGAGGACTTCGTATCTAGGAGTGACCTATTCATAATAAACAAACAAGGAATCAAACGTCTAACGAGAACTTCAATTTTGATCTAACAATAGTAAGCGGAGCCTTGTTGGGCGGTGTGTCCGAGAAAGTTGGACATCTAGTGACCTCAGAGTCATGATGTTCAAGTTATCAAACTTCCCTCAGAATAGTCCGAGATTTGCCATTGGGACAGCTGACTGGAGTCTATTTGCTAGACACTTGGTTGGCTCTTAGGACGGTGTAGAAATATTTCCAGTAATTGATCCGATCGATGAAATTGGTCTTCACACAATTAAAAAATGTCTATAATACCTCAATTCCAAGGAAGAGAGGAGGTAAGAAAAGAAATATTTGGTGGAAATATTTTGAGTTGTCACTCTTTAGAGGGGCAAGGAACAAGTACTTCCACGAAGTATTCCACGAAACATCAGATGAAAATAAATCACATGCAGCTATGCGTGAGATCGCTAAAAACAGCAGTTTGACACCTACGATTACTGAAGACACCTCATTCACGAGGAAAGAAATCACCAGTGATCTAAAATGATTTAGAGGAAACAAGTCACCAGGACTTGACAACTGGAACGCTGAAATAATTCAACACACATTGCCTATCATTGGGCCCAGCATAATAAAATTATTAAACAGCTGCTTGAAATTGGGCTACTTTTCTAAGGTGTGGAAAGCAAGTGAAATGATTCTAGGCTGTACAGGCCTATAATGTAACTACATGTTAAGGGGAAATTCTCTGAATTGAACAGAGCGGAGTATTCTCAAACAAACAATTCGGATTCTGACGTAGCATGTTTACTGAAGGTGCGATAGTCCATCTAACTAATACTGGCAAAACCCAAAATTATGATTACCCAAGTTATTATGATAACTTGATGAAATTGCGTTCGCGGATGGCAAAGTCATTCTGGTGCCAGGCAAATCGGGACTCGAACTTCGGCGTCAAATAGTGCGTAGCAAATAAAATGTCACTTTCTGCAGAAAAATCAGTAATGCTGCAACTAAAAGGCAAATTGGACTCTTGTCGACCACCAAAAATATCTTTAAACGATCGAAACTTAAAAATGGTCAAAACTCTAAGATATCTAGGAGTTGACAGTGGTGAACGTTTGGTAGTAACTTCTCATGGTCTAAAAGCCTGTGAAAACGTTAAGAACTATTCCACTGACGAGAGTGTCAAGGGAGGGATTAACCGACTAAGAGTATCAAAGGCTTACAGATCAGTTTTTAAAGATGCTATTGTGGTTCTAACCGGTGTACTCCTAGTGGATATTCTAATCAAGAACATGAGGCACTTGTACCACGGCATACATGATTTTTCATCATAATTCCGGTCAATGTGACGGTATACACGGAATAAGGCACATTCCGTCAAAATTAAGAAATAAAATATTCACTCGATTTTTCTGCAAATTTGCCTGATGGTTAGCCTTCTCGATTTTTATGAGCGAAAATTTTTTGTTCTGGATTTCTCAAAAATGGCTCATTCCTGTGAGAATAGACAATTTTAAACGGGACAGGGTTGACAGTTTACTAAATGTATGTCTCGTTTGCCTGTAATTCGCTCTTGAATAGACAATATTTTCCAAACTTCAGTCTAAATGATTATTGAGCTCCTACACAAATATCACGGCTGCTATACATGATTTTTCAGCATATTTCCGGTCAATGTGACGGTATACATGGAATAAGGCTCATCCCGGCAAAACTAGGAAACAAAATATTCACTCGATTTTTCTGCAAATTTGACTGATGGTTAGCCTAGCAGTTTCTGAAGATGCTATTGTATTTCTAACCGGTGTACTCCTAGTGGATATTCTAATCAATAACCAGGGGCACTTGTACCACCTAAGAAGAAGTGGTCCAAAGAAACTAGGTGACTTTTTACATGACGCAGATAGTGCACGTGCTATCTATGGCAAAGCAGTTGGATTGAATCGGTCAATCGTAGGAATACATTTTAGACCATTCCTGATATCAATGAAACACCCAACATAGAATTCCCCGCTAACGAGATCGATAAGGCAGTAATCTCGGGACAGTTGAAGAACGAAGTTCTTCCAAAGCTCACGTAATACTGTGCTGAACTGATTACTATCTTACATATAGTAAAGTGAAAGTCCGGACTGTAAATGTCTCTATGCGGGTAGGGATGGAAAGGCCATAATTGTTTAATTGTGGACGGCTAAATTTACAAAGCATTGATATCAGTTAACCATGCTAATTGATATAAACTATTCATAATAGCCAATTATGAATAGTTTATATCGTTTAAATAGGTACGGGAACTAATGCCAGTTTTATCCAGTAATGTTGCATCCGACTAATAATAAATGAATCGAAGGAATTTGATGTTAGTAGGTATTTGATTTGTATCTATGATCAATTACCACCACAACTCGCGATCAAATCTACTATTGCCACCAAATCCCATGCCAACGCTTTACACATTGACCATTTGTACAGAATGATAGGTGTGGTCGTCGATTATGAAGGAGCTGTAAAGACATGCTTTTAGGTCAAGCTAAGTTATTCTGTGTATACCGAGTCACCAGCATGTAGGAATATAATAATTTGAAATTAAAAATCTGCATAATGTAGCAGACAAGCAAACGCCTGTATCGAGTTCACAGCAATCCGCATTGCGGAAATACGAACAACAAAACATTTAAATAATGGCGAAAGCCTGATGTATTGTATCTTTGCCGGTGTTTTACATGAAATGAGTATGGCCAAACAAGAACACGTTGCAAAATTAAGGCGCGAGCCCAACAATGCTACATAAGCAGCGAGTAAGAGTATTTCACCCGCAAATGTCCTAATCTAAATTCGGATAAGAAGCCACTCACCGTGATGTGTTTTGGCCTAATTGGAAAAACGTAAAATACCTGCAAATTATAACCAGCAAAAGAAAATGAGTAGCCCACTGTGGTCATTGGGCTGTGTATTTTTTCCACTAAGATAGTAGCTGGTAAAGCTGATTGTTTTTGACATTCGCAGGATTTACAATCCCTATCTTAGTATCTCCGAGTTCACAGCCTATTTTGGCCCAGATACCCCGACCCTATATCTACGATTGAGTTATAATCGTAGACAGGGTCGGGACAATGAATTTTGTGCATTTACTTGTGTTTATTTGAATGGGAACATTGAATATTGCGCTATTTTAGTACCGGGTTAACCAAATTGTCGTGAATCGGGATAACCATTTTCTTCATCAGTAATGCTAGCTATGATAAACCGATATTTGAACCGCATTTCTCCGAATGTTACTGCAAGGGTTCACTCTTCTTTTACTATCTCAGAATCACCTGTGGCTGTTAGCAAACTATAACATACAATATCGTCAATGTTTTCTGGATCTACCATATCAGGCCCAACAACCGATTTCGAAGCTCCAGTATGTAAGTAAATGTACATTGATGCCGTGCCAATAGGCCAAAAACAGCTACACTTCTATAGTACGCTGAAAATTCTGCGATTTTAACGGTTTTTTGGGGGCATTTTCTCCCTTTCTTAGCCATAATTTACGCCTCACAAAATTAATTTACCCCTCTCAAACCTGACGTAACTTAGTTTTTCGAGATAAGTGTTTTCTCTCCTCGTTTCGCCCAAGGTTTTCTTACGCTGTGTACCGGGCTGCTAATAATCTCTTATGTAGTGTCCTGGTTCTTGACATCGAAAATATCGGAATTGCAGGAACGTGATTATCATTCTCTAAACGTGCACTAAAGCAAACATAAATACTTCGTTCACGGTTTTACATGTTGTGTTGGTTCTCAAATTAAGTATTGGTGGTTCTTAACAGCACTGATGAACGGGTCTCTTGTTATTCTGCTCAGTACATCTGCTGGAGCTCTACCATATGCTTGATGCATCAATTTCGTCACCTCCCTTTCTAGGTCTTGCAGGCTGTCACCACGTCGTTGGCGCTTGCGTTGGAGTGCATAATTTGCTGACATGTAACTGCCTATATCTTAGTTCCAACTTAGTCGTAAGTCAGTTTGCGAGACATCAGCAGCTTTCTCTCGAAGAGCCAATATAAGTGCATTAAGGTGCTAATGTGCAGCTCAACCAATACTGCCGCTTGAAATTGAACTTTAACATTCTCAAATGGGCTCTCGCCATCGAATGTAGCAGGCGTTAAAAATAAAATAGAGTTCTCAAAAAGTAGCAATTGATGTCGGACAGCAACACAAAGGCCATAGTCATATTTCAAACTTTGTTGAAAGATTAGACTTAAAGATTCCCGCCCGATTTTAGAAATCAGAACTAAATTCAATAAACCAGCTTACAGATCAAAAAGCAGTTTCCCAAAGGAATCAGTGCTTCATTACTACTATACATATCAGTACCGGATATTCACCTCTATTTACGGATCGCATTAAAATTCTTGTTCTTACGACACAAAATTACCATAATATTGCATTTATTATAGTAATTCAAATATTGATCGCTAATCGTTCAACAATTGCCATAAAAACGCTATAGAGCAAATATGTTTTTCCTATTTGAAGCTGTTAACCATGAAAATATATCTAAAGCTAATAATTAGCGACAGACAAATGTACGGAGATAAAACCACACCCAATGAACATAAACAACACACAGACACACAATAACTCTTAAGACCCCTGCAGTACTTACGTGAAAATGCATAAGTTTTCTTCTTATTCGTTATATCTCGAAATTAATTTCTTTTTTTATTATAACATAATTTGAAAGTTTGGCGAATAAGATTTTTTTATATAAAAACACTTTGCACTTGGTAAATTTATTCAGAATACAGTTGTACATTACAAAGTATATTCGTTCATATCAAATCGAATAAATCAAATATCCAAAAATGAAAGTAAGTCAAGAAATAGATCTTGGCCAGGCTTAGAATGGAACTAATCTATAAAATTTTTTTGTGTTTTTAGTTCTTCACAGTAGCATTCGTTTTAGCTTTGGCCGCAGCCGCTAATGCCTCAATCGCTGCTCTTGGATGGGGTGCCGCACATACCGCTATTCATGCACCAGGTGCATGGGCTGCTGGACCATATGCGGGTGCATGGGGACCTGCCGCTGCACATTGGGGTGCTGCTCCAGCCGCCGTTACAGTATTAGCTACACCAGGCGCAGGACACTGGGGTGTACCAGCTGCCGCACACTGGGGCGCCGGTCCAGTTTTAGCTGCCCATGCTGGGCCAGTTGTTGCCGCACATGCTGCACCACTAGCACATAGTGCTTCATACGTTGCTGCTAATCGGGGATCACAACATGTTGCTCCACTTCCAGGCCATATCCAATCGGTTAAATCACTCAATGTACAACCAGCCCCAGGAACAGTGTGGTAAATGTTATATCACATTATAGTTAGGACTTAATATTTTAATGTATACGAATAATGACACCGATATTTCACGACTTAATCTTAAGTATTTTCACTGCCACCAATGTACACCTTTTTTATAATATTTCTTCTATGCACCCCATGTAACCTCTTTATCTGTCACTTTTCTATTGTAAAAACTATATGTTATTTATATTTTTCTAAATCATTTTATACATTTTCATCGAAAATAATAATAAAATTACAAAATATTACAATCATGCTGTTTTAATAGACCCGACAGGCCAACACCAATCAGATTATTAAGCTCTCACGCTTGCGGATCAAAATATAAAACTCCTGTTTACACTTTCTAGTTTTCCAAATCAAATTCTCAGTTGTACGAGTATGCTAGGAATAGTTCTTCGATTATGATGGTCCATTCTAAAAGAAAAGCTTCGTTTGCACCAATGAACTATCATCGTTTCGGTGTGCTTTCAAAGAACATGACCGTGTCGCCAGCAAATGTTGATTTTTACTTTATTTCAGAGGTGTGTGGCCAAAATTGACCACATATCACTAATCTGGGTGACGGTTTCTTGATCGTAAACAATATACCGTGTTTCAATTTAACGTGAACATTTTACAGTATAACAGTTTATCGTAGACACAATTTACCGTGGACACAATTTATCGTGTGGACAATTTATCGTATTCCAGTTTATCGTAGCTTTGTAAAATTGACTCTAAAACAAAATAATTTGTAAATAAAAATTAAAGTGTCTTCGGCTTATAAAATTTTATTAAATTCGGCCATTACCAACTTAATAGATTAATAAAATAAGATGGGATTTTGTAAGTTGGAAATGGGATTTTTGAATAAGAAGTTCTGGAATATGGCGATCTGGGACGGAACTCGGTAATTTCTTAACCGATTATGATGAATTTGGATATGGTGGACAGAAATGGGATTCTTTAATGATTTTTGGAAGAAGTTCTGGAATTATAGTGCTCCAATATTAGCCGTGTTTTAATATTGGAGCACTATCCGGCGCCGAAGGGAAGTTTCTACTGAAGAAATGCGATTCTTTAATGATTTTTGCAACAAGTTCTGGTGTATGGCTATCTGAGACGGAACTCGGTAATTTCTTAACCGATTATGATGAAATTGGATATGGTGGAGAGAAATGGAATTCTTTAATGATTTTTGCAACAAGTTCTGAAATTATAGTGCTCCAATATTAGCCGTGTTTTATTATTGGAGCACTATCCGGCGCCGAAGGGAAGTTTCTACTGAAACTGTAGCTATTTATTCACTGGTTTCGCTATACCATACAAATGAAAAAATAAATTCATCCATAAAACAAACATTTAACGACCTGATATATACCAATTAACATTTATTTTGGCATGACGCTATAAAAAATAAATCATCTTGCTGCGTTTTAAATTTTTATTGTAAGAATAAGTTTCAAATGGTTTAAGGGTTGTACAAAACAAAGGAAATTTAAAATTTCCCTTTGAAATGGATAGTGCTCCCGATAGCCGCTCCCGATAAATAGTTAGAAAAATTTTAGTTAAGAGTTAAATAAATTAATTATATGCAAAAATAGCGCGCTAAATACTGGGTGTCCGCCGGGAAGGTATACTACTTTGTTTTGCCACCACTTAGGCGAATATTAGTATTGACAGTTCGTACTTGACAGTTATTATGGAAAAATATTCGATAAACCATCGTGTTTTAATTGTTAAAACATTTTATCAAAATCAATCATCGATTACTGTGACGATGAGAAAGTTACGTGAAATTTTTGGGAGAAACAACGTGCCAACAAAACGCACTATTTATCGTGTAGTGAATGATTTCGAAGAAAGAGGGTCTGTAAGTGATAGGCCCAAGCATGGGCCACAACGTACTGCAAGATCGGCTGAAAACATTACTGCTGTTCAAGAAAGTGTTCAAAACAATCCATCAACCTCAATTCGACGCCGTGCTCAGGAGTTCAATTTCAACATAGTTGGTTATGAAATGGCCGAATTCTTATACGATACATATTGGAAATTTTTTTATGTTTTAAGATACATATTTCAAATCCAAGACATTAATTGTGATATACGATAAACTGTCCTCACGATTAACGGTTTTACGATAAATTGTTCACGATAAACTGAAAGTAAACCCACTAATCTATCAGAGATGTTGATAACTTAATCGCGCAATTTTTATTCATTTACTCTTTCATAAGGGCAAGCCACCACAAATTATCAAAAGCTTCAAATACACCTAGGATTACTCCCAGAACTTACTTTTGATCTAACACTTTTATTGTATTGACAATTCTACAATGTGCATTCTATAATGTGCAACCACCGTGGATCAATTTTACAGATTCTGAAATATTTATCTCTACAACTTTCGTTAATATGGTTAGGCACTTACTAACAAAGTGGTAGTAAGCATTTGATTTTACTGCGTGATCACAAAATAAAACTAAAAAAATAACTTTTATCAATTGATAATATCACTTTGGAACAAACTAAGCCTAGCAGTTTTTGCAATTCCAATTTAACCTAAACATTCCAATTTCATACTGGTTATCAATTTGTAAAGTACTTAGGTAAGAGAGGAATCAGTTGTATTGGTCTGTACAAATTGCTCGGTGCCCAGCCCATTAGAAGCGAAATGGGCCTTGGTTGGATGCTTCGTTGGATGCCTTTATTTACTATGAAAAGATCGTTTTGAATGAATTTCTAAATTGTTGTTAATTATCAGTGATGTCATTGCTGCCCATCCATAATATTTGCAGATAATTTACATTTATCATTCGATCATCTGAATAAGTATTGGAAGTACATGTTCATATTACTGAAACACAAATTGAGTGGCAGAACTGTGACATTCTCATCTTTTTTCGTGTTGAGTGGTTGAATGCTTTTTTCGAAATATTTTTTTTACAACATAGACTGAAAATGGTTATTATGGTCCGTTGATCCGTTCTCATTCTTTACAGAATCGTGTGATGAGTTCTGTACTTTGTAGGAAAACCAGCAAATACTGCGATTTTTGCTATATCGAGCTATTTCACTTTGTATGGCTAAATTGGTCTCAGTGCAGTTTCGATCAATACTCCTCTATCACGAACGTTATTGATACCTTTGGCAGCAGTGTTGTTCTCAGCTATACTAGTTTAGCAGTGACAGGGTTTGATGGTTCCCACTGAGACTTAAGAATGTTTTTTTGCAAATTTTCTTCTTGTTAATTTGTTTTTAATAATATCCGATCCAATACTATTAACAGCCAAAGAAATGGAATTTCAGAGTGAAACTCTGATAACAAATAATTATTATTTTTTAAAACAACACTATTTTCTAGGAACCCGAAAAACGAAGAGTATTCGTAAATTAGAGGGGTGAAGGGTATACCATACTTCAGTTTTGGAAAATTGATAAACTAAAAGGTTTAATAGACACGAAGAACACTGATGTACGTCGATTTACGAAAACAGACTCAGAGAAAGTTCTTGCCATAAACACCATGGCAGCGACGAGAGAATTAGTTTATCATCAGAAGCCTTCAGTTAACTTCCTGTCATTCATCTTGCCGAAAGTTTCCGTCCAAAAAATGACAAATTGAAACATTATAAACTATTAGCGGAAAGATGTTTTTGAAAAGATACCGAAATCTTGAATTATAAGAGTCTGTTATCGAATATTAAATAAAACAGAATTTCATTTAAGTTCAGCAAACCAGCCCAAGCCTAATATCAAATTCTACCTAGGGTCATGGGTGAAAAATTTGGTACAGTTAGATCGATGTACATCAGAAACCATCTCGAATTACTGACGCAAACATTCCATTCTCTGAGAGCATACCATCAATAGCAATATTACTACCAGAGTTTTAGCCATTCGAGACTTGTGGGGTGATTTGTGACCGTGAACTCATCTTTAGAGACCACATCAATTTAATTGTTAACAGTTAACTCTACGCTTGGCTTTGTCAAACATTGCTCTAAAGAATTTTAGCACCCCTACGTTATACGAGTGATATTTATATGATCGGCCCTTACTTAAGTATGCTAGTCAGGTTTGGTCCCCATACCATGAAGTCTACTTAATTGAGGCTGTACAACGGAGATTGATGCGCTGTGCTCTGCGTGAACTTCGGTGGGTGTACATTTACAACAAGCCTCGTTATTTTGACCGCGTGGAATAAATTACAGTCACTCAGCCAAGGACGATCTGTTGCAGACATCGTTTTCATTCATTAATTTCTATCTGGCGGAGTAGATCTTCAGCTGGAAAATATATTCTTAATGTTCTAAATGCTTGTGATTTGAGAACGGTGCCTGCTTATAGAATTAAGAATGCTGCGCCAGACTCATAATTATTTTGAAATTATTGTCTACCACATTAGCAAAATCGCTTTAAAGTAACTATTATTTGCTACCAAGCGATAGACCAATAGAAATTTGGAATTTTTACCTTTTATTTTTTTTTTCTCATTTGTTTCTCATTTCATTTTATTTTTATTTATTTAATATTTTAAAATTAGTAGATTTCTCCATTTTTATGGTGGGGTAATATTCTCCGTCATTGGCTGTTGAAATCCGTAAGTCAAGTTGCGTGAGATAGATAGCTCACATTTTAAAGATGTCAGAAGGCGGTGTATAAACTTATTTGCATTTTAATTTGTCCATGAGAAATCTATGTTCAAAGTGAGTGCCACGCTCGATAAAAAAAGAGGAACGCGTTGAAAATTCAGAGCGTTGTTTTGAGCTCCTTAACCACAATGTTTTTTGTATCGGTATGTGACAATGGATGAAACATGGATTCACCACGACACACCGCAATCAAACCATCAGCCAGCTGAGCAGACAATAACTCTAAGGCCAGCCATAACTGGCGAAACCCGCCTGAATTGGCCAAAAACGCAAATGTCGGCCAGTAAGATGTTGGCCTCATAAATCGGCGTTTGAAAGAAGAAAAATGGGAGAAAGCGGCAAATGCAAAAGAAAAAAGTGTTCTTTCACCAAAACGATGTACCGTGACACAAGTCGTTGGCTACGACGGCAGCGAAACAAATTCTATTTTAAGACCAAAGGTAAATTCTTCTACAAATAAGGCATCGAAATGTTAGCGAAGTGGTATTAAAAGTGTTTTAAGTTTCTCAGAAGTCATCTGTCAGTTCGCATCGCAACATTGTTTTTTATTTACTTGAAAAATTGAATTCAGTGAAAAAATGGAATTATCGCGTGAAAATTTTCGTGTGATGTTTTTTTTACGATTTTCGAAAGGGGCTTACTCAACAACAATATGCTTCGAATCCATTCATTCGACTTTTTGCGACTAAGCACCATCCTTGGCTAGTGTTTATAATTGGTACAATGAATTTACTCAAAGACAAACCTCGTGACGGTCGTCCAAAAACAGCTGTTGTGTCAGAAAACATCGATGCTGTGAGAAAACTGATTGAAGGGGACCGTCATGCGACTTATCGTGAAATCGAGGCATGCCTAGGCATTAGTAACACCAGCGTACATACGATCTTACATGAACATTTAAAGGTGCGGAAGCTATGTGCACGTGGAATTCCACATTTGTTGACAGACGCACAAAACAAGGTTCGTGTCGATTGATGCCGCCAAATGATTTGAAACGTTTGAAAAATTCGTTGGAGGTACTTCAAAAAACGTATACAAGATCGTGACATTTAAAGAGCAACATATATGGATATATGCGTATGAATCGGAAAGAAAAGAGCAATCGACTGTTTGTATCTTCCAGAAGAAAAACTAACAAAATGTGTGCGAGCTCGGGGCGTTGGAAAGCAAATGGTAGCGTGTTTCTTCACGGAAACCGGTTATGTGGCTACTGTGGCTCTTGAAAATCAAAAGACACTCAATTCAGCTTGCTAAACGGCGAATCATTTTGCATCACGATAACGCGAGCTCACATTCACATCACATCAAACAAGCGAGTATTTCATCACAATTATTTAATTAATTGAGTTTTTTTAATTTAAAAACTTTGTATTTCATTTTTGTTATAGTAGTTTCTTTTGAACGCCGATTAATTGACTTGATGAAGGCTCTACCGATTTTGTACGAGCTTAGCAACAAGATGACAACAAAAGCAATGCAGCAAAAAATGGTATGGGTCAGTTTAGCCCAACTTTGCATACCGATTAAGCCCAATTTGTGCTAATTAGTACTCACGAGAAAGAATTAATGCTAGTCCAGGAGCCGATAAAACGGGGAAATAAAATTTCAAATTTCGCCTGAAAGACGAAACACTTAAAACCCGTTTTCCAGAAAAAAACAGAAATAATTTAAGCCTAATTTTAAAATTATCCAAAGGCGGCTAAACTGATGAAATTTGTGCTTATCATAGAAATATTATTTGCATAAATTTTCATTCATAAATCGAGGCAAAAACAAGCTAGCCCCTAAAAGATGCTATACTAAACAAATAAAATACAGAGGTATACCGTTCAATAATAGTTTAGTTAGTGAGGATCAAAATCGTTCTGCTTTTTTCTTCAACCAAGAATCATTAAAAAATAAGAATCAATGAATGAACGAAATTACTATTGGGTGTACAAATATATTTCCGACCTTTTTATAGAGGTGTCGTTAGTATTCAACATTTGTTCAAAGCGTAACCAACAATTATTTTCATGTAATTGAAAATGTCGAATTGTGTGCCAAAAAACAGCATTTGCGGGAAGTTTTACTTCATTATTGTTTGTTGAAGAAAAGTGCAGCGGAAACAAATCCTTTGCTTGTGGAAGTTTACAGTGAACATGCTCCATCGAATCCAACATGCAAAGAGTGGTTTCAACGATTCAAAGTTGGTGATTTTGACGTAAGAGACACAGAACATAAAGGCGGGCAAAGAAAATTTGAAGATACAGAATTGGAAGAATTGCTTGATGTGGACCGTTGTCATACCGAAAAATAATTGGCAGAAGAATTGAATATTTCCCAACAATGTGTTTCGCAACGTATACATGCAATGAGATTGATTCAGAAGCTGGGAAATTGGGTGCCACACAAATTGAAAGAAAGGGACATGAAACGTCGGAAAACCATGTGCGTATTGTTGCTTCAACGACAACAAAGGAAGGGGTTTTTGCATCGGATCATCACTGGGGATGAAAAGTGGATCCATTATGACAATCAAAAGCGCAAACCACCGTGGGTCAAGCCAGGTGAACCAGGGCCATCGACGCCAAAAGCAAATATCCATGGTTCGAAGGTGGTGCTTTGTATTTGGTGGGATTTGAAAAGTGTCGTTTATTATGAGCTGCTGAATGAGCGTGAAACCATTACAGGACAAATTTATTGACGACAACTGATGGCTTTAAAGCAAGCTCTAGCTGCAAAACGACCGGAATGGGACAAAAGGCACGATAAGATAATTTTGCAACATGACAGCGCTAGGCCACGCGTTGCTATACCTGTCAAAAACTACTTGGACAGGCAGACCTGGGAGATTCTACCCCACCCCGCCGTATTCACCAGACATTGCTCCCTCTGATTACCACTTGTTCCGGTCAATGCAATCAGCTCTGACACAGCAGCACTTCACTTTATATGAAAAAGGTCAAAAAATGGGTCGCTACTGAATCGCCTCGAAACAACCAGACTTCGCCCTTCGTCGAATCCATTTATTTCCTGAACGATGGGCGAAGGTTATAGCTTCCGAAGGAGCATATTTTGAATAAAACATTCTTTCATTTTCTACACATACTAATATCTTTTATTTCACTTAAAAAGGTCTGAAATACATTATTTGTACACCCAATAATATACCCAATTATAGTTTGGCAAGCTAGGCCGAAACCAGAACTGGTTGTACCCGATCCGATATGATTAACAACCGAGCTTGTCCTAACGGAAAGCATATCGGAAAGAATATTTTTTTCCACTTTTTTGTTTCAGGCAGATAGAATGTATTCATCCACATAGTAGACTACAATGATCTGGCTTTATTGCTCTGGTCAACTCTACTTCAGTACACTCTTGAACAGAATCTTTATAAAGCTTCTGTCGTTTATGCACAACCAGTAGAGCATTTGGCAGGTCGTAATGATTAGCCTCTAATTAATGATCATTATTTACAAATCGCATGTTTATCAGTGCTGTCTCACTGTTCTATTATTTGATGGCTGCAGTTAAATTACCCAAATTTCAGAGATTTATTCGACGAACTATTTAATGTGCGGTTTGTTTGACAAAATGTTACCTTCGATAAGCTGTATATCAATTTTTATCAAAATTTTGTAAAAAATTTAGCATCGGAACATGCTGTTTCGTAGACAATTCGTGCCCTAATTACTATTTTAAGAGTTGAATCTTTGTAATTATTTTAGTATAACAGTGTGGTTACGACCTGCGTGGTTTCATCTCTTTTAGGTGCTTGTATCTATATAGCATCTAGACCAAGTTCTTAATATGCTTGCTATCGTTTCAAGTAAATTTTCGTTAGAAAAGGTCGGCTCCCACGATCTGTGGATTTACCATCTACCTTGGCTTCCACTCACTTTAAACGTTAGAGTTTTAATAAAACTTGCGCGTGTTATTTCTGTCCTTTCAACATTTTACGTCCCTTAAGCTAGCAGAACCCATACAGCAGAACATTACAAGATAGTATGATTAATTATAGGCTAATAATAGGCCAAATTAATGCTCTACTATAAAGTTTTGGGCTCCACCCCTTCCAACAAAAACGATGGGTTCTGCTAGCTTTAGAAAAAGTTAGCAGCACAAAAAAACAATTGGAAAATTAATGGTTACTTTTAGGCTAATTAAATGCCCTATGTAAATTTTATTATTCTGTTCATTCTAGAAAAGGCATAAGGCTTTATCATTTCAGAGTTAGCAGAACCCAAAACGAAAATCGGACCAAAACCGAAATTAGAACCCAAAACAAGATCAATTAACATACAAATAATTTTAGGCTCATTATGGCCTAATCAAGAGCTTCATTAAAAAAATTTGAGCTTCACTAGTTCTTGACCAAACTTCAGGTCACTTAATCTAAAGCTAGCAGAACCCAAATCGAAAATCGGACCAAAACCGAAATTAGAACCCAAAACAAGATCAATTAACATACAAATAATTTTAGGCTCATTATGGCCTAATCAAATGTCCCATTCAAAATTTTTTGGTTCTACTCCTCTAGTCTTTCGACTCTACTCGATTTGGGTTCTGCTAGCTTTAGATTAAATGACCTGAAGTTTGATCAAGAACTAGTGGAGCCCAAAATTTTTTAATGGGGCATTTGATTAGGCCATAATGAGCCTAAAATTAGTTGTATGTTAATTGATCTCGTTTTGGGTTCTAATTTCGGTTTTGGTCCGATTTTCGATTTGGGTTCTGCTAGCTCTGAAATGATAAAGGCTTCTGCCTTTTCTAGAATGAGCAGAATAATAAAATTTACATAGGGCATTTAATTAGCCTAAAATTAACCTTTAATTTCCCAATTGTTTTTAAAATATTTTTTGATATGGGTTCTGCTAACGTTTTCAAAAGCTAGCAGAACCCATCGTTTTTGTTGGAAGGGGTGGAGCCCACAATTTTTTAGTAGAGCATTTAATTAGCCTATTATTAGCCTATAATTATTCATACTATCTTGTAATGTTCTGCTGTATGAGTTCTGCTAGCTTAAGGGACGTCACATTTTACACATTTTGCCGCGCCCTTCTGATATTTTCTTAAAAGTTTGAGCTTCGTTCTCAATTTAGCAGATTGTCAATTGTAAGAGTATACAAATGCTATACAATTATTATTAAATGGAGGTATTGTTCCACAACTTTCCCGAAAATATTAAAGGTATCATTGGCCAAATCAGTATCCGAATAGAAAATAAGAGAAAGGTCTCAGCCAAATATGCTTAATGGTCGTTAAAGTTTTTGTACAATAAAATTGATGACGACCAAGTTAAATTAAATTTTGCATTAAATACTCGTCGACGATTTCACGTAATGCATTAGACGCCTTCGACTATACGAATTCTAACATACTTGTATTATTCAATCATTAATCAAATAACCTGAATGCCCAATAACCTGAATGTCCGTAAATAGTATGACAAACTACTTTTGTTTAGGTTTTCTGATGAGCCAACATGTAACAAACATATTGTATATAGTGTTGACGGCGTTTGCTAAGAGTTGTAAATTTGAATCAGAACATTCTTGTACTTTAGATATTGTTTTAATTATTTCCACAAAAGGCAAAAATTGGTAAGAAGGGATCAAGAATAACCAAAGGAACTGCCTCGAATTTATCTTACAATATTTCAAAACATTTATGAAGGAGTACTTTCATCTATAAAATCCTTACCCATTTTAAGGTCTTTTAAAACTCGGAAACTCATTGCGTAGTTAATGTGAATATGCAGTTAAAACACAAATTATATCAACCAAGCCAAAAATCAAACACAGCTGTCATTTTGACTTACAATCCATATTACCAACTCAACACTTCATTCGGAATATGTACAAATAAATTATGAAATTTGCACTTTGGCGTGTGCGATAACCACAAAAAACATGTTCACAAATCGACTAAACGACATGCCAAGGTGGATATCATTACATAAAGCACTAAACCCCGAATTAATGTAGCTGCAATATAAAAAAAATACCAACTATTTATGCATACAACAGCAGCAATAAAAACTATAAACAATTCAAGTGGAACCGATTGTATCAAGAAATGCATAATAACAAACAAGTATATAAGACCGATTAACCTCCTCCAATTAATAAATTGTATATTTCAACTGTAAATATATAAGAAACATATGCAGATTTGCTATAAAGACAACCAATTTATAAATATCTTAAAGCTGTTTTGAACTAATAAATACCTCCAGAATAAATTGAATTGTTTGGTCTGTATACGTATTTATAGTCATATGATCAAGTACATGACACCGCACCACTTAAAGCACACACTGCATACATAAACACAAAGCAATCAACGTACAAAAGTAAATCATTCATTCGGAAAAATTAACCTTTCTAAAAAAATTTTGCTAATATCTGAAAAATATGCTTCTTAACTTATCATTATCACTCAAACGATACGAATAATTACTTAATGTCTAATGTAATGTAGATCGCATGCTGTGTTGTACGCGTAAAAATGTGTGTACGAGCGAGAATGCGATTAAAACCACATTGAACTTAAAAAAATGTTCATTGATAAATTCACGGTCATGCCAATTTGTTATTGCTTTGCGTTGCAATTTACTACGGAAGAGCTTTTTTATTATCAGCCTAAATGTATGCTAAATACTAATATGTGCATGCAAACATTTGTACAGTGCAATGCGAGAGATTTGTAACGTTGAAAATATCTGTAAAATATTTTACTATTTAGCAAAGCTTAATCTTATGAAGATCGAAATTGGTTTCTAGTGGCTCTATCCCAAGTAATAGGGAATTTGTGATTGGAAAGTTGTTTTTTGAGAAATAAAAGTTGACGTTATTGAGACTTGCAGCTATTATGTTTCCATGACAGAGTTAATTAACGTTTTTTACGTGGATTTTAAAATGACGCTCATTCTAAACTATTAAAATACAGATTTTGAATAAAAAGATTTTAAAATTAGCCTTGAAAATGAGTGAAGTATCGAAATAAATGTTAACATAGCTGTCAACTTAACTCGGTTTCATGGAAACGGTACGAGTTAACACCAACAAATTTTCAACTCAACGAAACCTAAACCTGTTTTAACTCGGTACATGGAAACATGGTAAGCGACGATTACTAGGTTGAATAATTCCTCATCGCATTTCATGAGGAGAAGAGCCTTGTTAGCCTTCACTTCGCATGTTAACCATTAGCGTTATTTCTTTTTTTGAAGTGCCACCACAAAGAACGAAATTTGATGCAGCCTCAAGTAATGTCTGCTCGATTAGCTCGAGACCATTGAAGATCACATTCTTCACTATAATGGGATATCCCCAATGTTAGTTTGACGATATAATTATGTTTATCTATAGGTTGATTGCGAACTAGCTAATTTGAACTGGCTTCAGTAAATAACAACAACAAAAACAATGTAATCAAATTTTCAATGCAGTCTATGCATTTTTATATTAGCCGTATTTGTGTTTTCGACCTCAACGTGAAGATGGCAGTATGCGTTGAAAGGTACTCGCCAAATATCAGCCATTTTAGACGCGCAGTTGTTGTTTAACCATCGTTTGAGTGAATTGATGTGAATGTTTTTTTGAAACGCAATACGCCTACGCAGTTCACAGACGAGTTGGGCGCTGTGTACGGGTACTCTGCAATATCATTTAACACCATGAAATTTTGGGCAGTTGAATTTAAACGAGGCCGTACCAGCTTGGATGACGATGAACGCTGGGGACATCCAAAAACTGCAACCACTAATGATCACAACGCTCAAGTTCATGAAATGGTGCTAGACAACTGTCGAGTTTAAGTTAGAGAGATAGAAGAGGCCATGAATATGTCGAAGGAATGCGTTGAATGAAAATTTCGGAATGAAAAAGCTGTCCACCCGCGTTTGCATACTTTTTATCAGAAACGTGTTCGAATGAACATTTCCAACGCTCTGTTGGTGCAGTTTAGGTGCAATAAATTAGAGTTAAGGCGCCGGCTACTGTTGATGAAACTAGGATACACCATTACGCTCCAGAATTAAAAAAAGAAAAAAGTAGCTCCTTCGGGGTCAGCCATATGGAATTATCTTAATCGATTATCATAAGAAAAGGGAAAACCATTACAGGAGCATACTAAGTATCATTACTTGACTAGCTCAAGACAGATAGTGCGGAAAAACGGACATATATGAAGAACAAAAGTCTTGCTCCACCAAGACAATGCGCCGTCTCTCGCCGTTAAAGAAGCCAACAACGATGAACAATTTTATTTTGGAGAAAAATGAATTAATTAATTCAGATACAAACATTTCTGCCATTCTTCGAAAACTGACCGCTAATATTTTAATTCTTAAAAAATAAGGCTATTAAGTAGCACGATTGACGTTGAGAGGGCTGAAGAGTGTTTTGAAAAATTAATTATTTTATAAATAAATGATGAAATCGAACCGAAACTCTGAAGACAAACTTTTTATCTTTACAAAAGATCCCGAAGAGTTCGTGACGTTTGACTTGTACGAATTGCGAATAAAAATGTCCAAATGGGGTTTTATGGAAAATTTAAATGTGCAAATAGGATGGCCAATTAATAACGTGTCAAAAACAATTGAAGAAGTTGTAAAATCGAAAGGCATATATTTTAAATGTAGCGAAAAAGGACACTGGACACGTGATTGTCCGAATAACAAAAGTGATACAAAGCTGGAAAAAATATTAACGGCGGTGCTTTTGTGTGTTTCAAATAGCACTTTCGGAATTTCACAAAGGTGACATTCACAGTAACTATTAGGAATGGCGGACGGAGGAACTCGACCAAATGTTTTAATAGCTACCTAGTTTCGATTAAAGGTCAGTAGATCCGCTGCTTAGGGGCCTATTATCTTCATCACTTAATATGTACTTTGTACTGGAAGTGCCAAGTGATCAATCGTCGGCCATATAAATTATAGGCATAGGCCACTATAGAGAAAATGGTTTGTGGGAAGGTTTTGATAGTGCATTATACTGAAAGGTCAAGTGATCGATCCGAAGGGTCGGGTTATTTATATGGCCGACTTCTAGGATCGATCACTTGGCACTTTCAGCAGAAGTACACAACAAAACCTTTTCAGAAATCATTTTGTTTCCAAATATTTATGTTAAATCTCAATGTTAATTTTGATAAACATTACCAAAATATTAATAAAAGGTTTTATCTACCACATTATTCTTACGCGCCACCAAACCTTCATGGCTAGTTTCGCCACTAAACTTATTTTGTTGCTCGTGCAACATTTGGTGCATGCAACAAATAACGCCAAAATGTATGCTATGCTATTTCTCGAACACGTGTTTCAACAACAATGTTCGCCTTAATGTATGTTATTTTGTACACACGCGCACACATACATTTTTCGTTATTTGTTAAATATTTTTGTTTCGTGAGGTCTCGCGAAAGATAAACAAAATAAGCTTCAGATATAAAGTTACAAGAGAGTTTGTCTACAGTAACATCAAGGTTTGATAAGGTCTGGTTTGAAAATATGCACCCCAAAAAGACAGGAGTCCAATAGTTCCCTAATATTACGTAGTCTGCTAATCATGAAAAAGTGTTTTCGACGGATTAATTGGCAATTGGCACACCGCAGTCTCACAATAATAATCCTGTAACAAAGGAAGCGGACGAACTGATTTAACGGAATGCTTTTGGGTCTACCCTTCCAGCCTTTTGATTGAAAATAACTCCACCTTTAGATGAAAATCGTAGAACAATCCTTTTGGAAGCGATAAAAACAGTTGGTGTAAAATCCCATACATACTGAAGTGGAATTGAAAAATCACATCCCGACCTCCAGCAATATAAGATGCAACGAAGCTCAAACTTCAATACAAAACGTCGAGAGTAACTAGCCTATGAGCTACACTCAATTTGAAAAGTGAAAATTAATGTTCAGGTATGTGGAAACGACAGTCAGGATTTATAATGTCACATTCAGAAAAGTACACAAAAAAGGAAATCTTCTTTATCAGAAGTGGATAGCCACCAGGACATTATAAGTTGTCAAATCGACAAGTCTTGCTTTTTGACCATGTTCTATTTAGTTTAGGGATCTCACAGTAGGTTAGCTAGGCTAACAGGAAGCTTTTAGTGTGGCAAAGATAAAAGAAGTTCTTACTTAGTGAAATAAAGTAGATTTTTTTTAATTCTAACAATTTCGTTTCAATTCATTAATTGGAGAAAACTGCTGGGGCCACATAACATCTGTATTCAGACTGTTCCTCGGGACGGAAATTATCGACCCGTCAGCGGCCCCTTTCCCTTCTGTCGGAAACATAATACTGCCCGACATTAACTTAACATTAATTTAATAAGGGCCCTCGGCCTCACTCGCAGTGCATGGACATAAAGTAAACACTCCTCTAAAACACGGAGCTGCGGGAACAAACGCCGCAAGGGGTGCGTATCAGATAACGGCAATTCTGCGAAACAGGGTTCGCGTTGGTTTGGAGTAGAGGTTAATTTGTTTCAATACTACTAGAAGGTTAGTTCGAAATTACCACCGATGCATTAATCCACCCCGTGCCATCCTTTTGTAGCATCGTTACCTCATCAATAATAGTGAGCGACACTGATTTAAAGACTTTTGCATCAGAAGGATATATTAAAACCACTGTGAACATTTCTTCCTATTTTAAGAACCGTTTTGGCAATTCCTATTGTTACAAAGAGAAGAACTACTTGTTCAGTCTTCTCACAATAGAAAGACAATAGAGTTTTGGAGAAAAGGAGCTTCGAGAAATTTGATCGTCATAGTCGAGAGCATCATGGATGGCCTCAAATGCGTCAGTTTGTTTCACCTTAAGCTTCTCGATGATAATTTGATCCAAGTGTGCCTCCTCAGCTACGTCATAGAGACCACTTTCTGCTGGTGGATTTCCTTGCGGAATATGTAAGCCGAACGAAGTCCTTTAGTTGTCGAGGCATTTGTTAAGTAACTTTTTCCTCTAAACATCGAACAAACTCGAGAAGCAACAAAATGCCCAAATAGAATGCTACCGGCGTTGCAAATTGTTGCGAACATAATTTCGTGGGATTTCAGTATAGCACATTTTTCGAATATTTGTGTCCGATGAATTGAGCATGAAATAAGGCTCATTGTGTGCACTTAGTTTGGCTTATTATTAATGCCTCCTTTCCATTTCCATCCGCGAAGAATATTTGCTGATGCTTTTCCAGATGGCCCGTCATACGCACCACTGTGTGCGAGCAATCATGCTTTTTTGACTCACACAAACGCCAAATTGCGGAGTGCTGACGTATCGACAGTTAACGAAATTTGTAATATCAGCGAAGCGAAGTTGCTGATGTCAAATCAGAAGCGCAGTGATATGCTACAGTCGCGAGTGATATGCTCATTGTGTTTGAGAAATAAGTATAGACTGTAAAGCACAACATAACATTTTTCCGTTTGGGCACCTCTCGCAGTGAAATTTCGCCTTGACAATGACGGTACTGTAGTAATCGTTAACTTTGGCTACTGTGTCGCCTAAAAACGTCTACAAACTGTTTTTGCACTTTTCGTTTTTCATACTTGGAGCGATGGAGTTATATTAGCACCGCAAGAGCCATGCACCATTCTCTTCCGCTCGAAGGGTGATTCAGATATGAGCATGTAGAAGATCACGCTTCTAAAACTCGACTGTGAAAACGACGGCTGTGTTTTGATCAAAAACACCTTCTTTTGTGAGATCGTTCGAAAGAGAGTCCAACTTGATAGTAGTTTCACCAGGTGTGAAATTTTAAACACTTCCAGGTCAACTTTGGTTAGCGGTGAATGTAACAAATAAATCAGGAGCTCGATGCTTAGCAAAGACATCGATTGTGTCGCAGCACTACTCTCGCATATTGCGATTTGATCCACTGAAGGTGCTGGAAGGATTACAGGAACACTGCTAGAATATTTAGATTTGTTGTCATGTTATCGATGTAATCGATGAGTCCCTGATACGCATCTTACTACATAATTTGCGTTGATTTATCGAATATAGTTAAGGCTTCAACTTGCAAATCAGAATCAACCAACCATTGCTGAGTAAAACAACCAGCATACATGATTGGGTTGAACTCTTTCCGAATATCTATTTGGGCGACTTTGTATTGCAGCATTGACACGGTTTTATGAACTCGATTGATAGCACTCCAGGATATGATTCGCATTGCAATTTCGATTGTCAACCGGCTTCCACGGGGTTACAGTAGAGCATAGGTCCTTGGATCGATGTTTGCGCTAAGAATGTTAATTTGCACAAACTACTGCTTTGGATTATCTGGATTGTGAGGATAAATGTCATTCGCATTTATCCTCACAATCCTCACGTTCAAACGGTAAGTTATCCACCCTCATGTACAAAAACCATTGCGATTTCGTTTGGTGTTAGACAAGTTCAACTCTTATTGGTTGAAAATATAATCGTTAAGTTTATTTAAATTTTTTAATTTTATGTCGTTTTTGAAAAGCTACCATTGAAGCCAATCGACCGACTGGTCAATCGGCCTAGACTATAGAGATGCAGAATTTTAGTGAAGCAAAGTTTTTTTATCAAAACTCGTCATTCCGGAAAAATTTTAAAAATTACCTGAACTAATTTTGACTTTCAATTTACAATCTTTTTGGTTTAATCGCTTTTTTTGTAAATGCTAAATACTTTTCCAAATACATGCAAAAAACGAAAAAACCCCTATTGAACCCGCCACTTCCAGTAGAAAAACGATGAAGCGCCTATGGAACCTTTTGGTGGACCGATTTCGGCCAAAATTCAATGGATCTCCCAACTTTTAGAAAATCTAAGCTATAAAGTTTTGCTCCGATCAATCAGTCGTTCTGGGTTAAGCAGATGCACAATTTTTTTTGAAAAACGGTTTTTTGTCAAAAATCATAATTTCCGCTTAAATTTGGAAAACTGATTTGGCCCGATATTGTTTCAAAATTAATTTTGAATCGTTTAGTTCATAATCCTTCCTCTCGAATATGATACTTTTAAAAATATTTGTGAAAAACAAAAAAAGCTCTTATGGAAGCCGTCACTTCCGATAATCGGATATCGACCAAAATTCACTCAGATGTCCCAACCCGATTGGTAAAAAAAACTTATGTATGAAGTTTCATCATGGTTTTTTCGTAAGTGATATACTTTTCAAAATATTTACAAAAAACGGAAAGGCTTTTATGGAGGCTGCCACTTCCGGTGGACAGATTTCAGACAAAAATCATTAGGATCTCGCAGTTTATGAAAAAGTATGAAGTTTCATTTCAATCAGTTAATCTGTCTGGGCTGTAGACCAATTTGCACGATTAGCAAGCATACTGTTGCAGTCGCTCTCAAGAGTTTTCCTTCTTTGAATATAGCCTTCGCTCATTAAACTGGTAGTATTTAGGTTTCTCTTAAAATAGATGATCATTCCTTCGTTCTCTTTTCTGAGAGTATCTGTTACTTCGGGCGCTCTGGACTTAGCTGTTTTGTAAAATGAGGATAAACTTATGATGAGCGTGCATTCCAGTACTCCTATTAGGTAAGGTGAGAATTTCAGTCAAAATAATGGATTTATTGTTGGATGGCCATCGTAGGGTTTTTTAGAATAGGCTTTGAGAAATCTAAATATGCTAAAAGCGAGAGCATCACAAATGATCAATATATGTTCGGACGTTTCCCTCGTTGATGTGACACAAGATCTGCGTCAGTTCATTAGAAATTCATGTACCATACCATAGATTACTCTTGCTTCAGTCAATCTAGTAGTTTTTGATCCGTTGTATGCCTTGATCACGTTTCTTGCCTGATTTAGAAAACTCTCTGAACACAGGTTGCTTTTATCATCAAGTCTGGTACTTGAACAATTTCATTTGCCAGATCTAGTTTGGTCAAAATACTACTTTATCCTGGTCTGTTGTGTTTTATTTTATTTTATATTTTAAGTGTGATGGCCCTAGAAAAAAGCTTCTCAAGAGCAGTAGTCGAACAGTTTTTGCTCACTCATTTTCGCCATTATTTACCTAGTTTTACCTAATTGTACCGTGGGGTATTGTGTTTGTCTGCTGTTTCTTTCCTTCTTGGCTTGCGGTATGGTTAAGTTTTGATCCAGTTTTACGTGGGGTTCTTGTAAATATTTCTGCGAACTTGAAAAAAATTTCATGAGAGTTCAACAACTAAATAACAATTTTTGTAAGTTTAATGTTACACCTACCGCACTTGCTTACATAATTATGTAACTTGATGATGGTATTACATCAGTCATTACGAGCCATGAAAATTATTTCGTATTACAACCAAAATTATGTCTTGATATATAAGCCGACACTGTATATCTCTGTTAGTGTAACGTATATTTGTCGACCGCCTTACCCTTGACATAACTAATATCATTCTCAAAAATGTTTGGTTAGCCCTTTGTTCAGATCTTTAATCAATTCATATGCCTATATATGGTACTGACCTTGGTTACATACGATCGCAAGTACCAATACAACTTTTATTATAGGTAGCGCATGCATTTTGATTAATGTCTTTTATTCTACAGTTAAGTGATAGTTCTAATATATTATTAGAATAAATTAAGACTCGTTAAAATAAACGTAACAGTTATAGGTAGATTAATCAAATAGTTTGGTGGCCCAATCAGTTTAATCAGACCAAATATTATGAATAATTTCATACGCATTCGTAAGCGCAGCAAACTCGATGACGCCAACATACAGAATCAATGGCTTGGATCAACTTTTGTTTCCTCGATCGACACCACACCTAATTACAGAACAGTATTGTGAATAATTTAATTCTAAACGTATCGTGCATGTATATAAAGTGATCTGATTACACTTAACAAATCAGATATCGATAGCATTTCAAAGTGTTTATTCATTCTGGAAAGTGTTAGAAAATTTCATAAATAACAATGAAAGTATGTGCGAACACAGTCGTGTTACCTTTGCTCATTATTTGACTAATTTTGGATAAATTATTTTTAATTTAAAAGGTTCTCGCATCTGTTGTACTTTTGGTGTTGGCTGTTCATGCTAATGCATCAGTTATTCCGCTAGGCATCCACAGTGGAACAATTGTTACATCACCAGCCCATATCATCAGTACTCATGGCGCATTTATAGCAGCACCTGGTGCTATTATTGCATCAGCCCCTGGAATTCCAGCCGTCTCAGCCATTTCTGCTGCACCAGGTTCAGTAGCGATTTCAGCCTCGCCAGGAATTCCAGCCGCTACTATTATTGCCCCAGCTATTGGAGGACACGCCATTGCAATTGCTCAACCATCGGCTAGTTATGTTGCCGCAAATCGTGGTACAGTTCATGTGTCCGAACTTCCAGGCCACGTTGATTCAGCTGTCTCGGTTAATCTTGAACCAGCACCAGGAACCATATAAAAAAACCATATTGAATAAAGATCGAAATTTTCGTTACATTGCCGTGTTGTAAATTTGCTTAATAAAAATGTTTAAACGTTAAAATGTTTATTTTGGATTTTATTTTCAAGGTACACAAGAATTTTCATTTCGTTTCCCCCAACAACACCTACCTCAATGATTTATATATGTAATTTCTATTCAACATTTTATTCGTCCATAAATAAATCTAATTCAATTAATTAAAACGCGATAATCGTGTATAATTACATAATTATAAAAGTTGAATTAATTAAAAAAAATCCACTTTGGTTAACACACTGCATAGTGATCGTGTACACAGCTTTCATCGGTATGACCTGAGGAATTTTTAAATAAAATCTTGGGCAGACTTAAGTTGAATTGTAACTGCATAACGCAATCAATTACATTTTATTGTTTGTATGTACTCGTATGGTATCTTTTGCAATTACATTAATATGTGATATAGTTTTGAAAGTGTGGATGTCTTGAAGTCGGATTTCAATTCAAAATTTTCTTTGGATCGTTTTAATCTTCAACGCCTCTCTCAGAGGATCACCAAACTGATTACTGGAGTACAACTGAAATTATAGCATTTATTTGCTAGTTGGGACATTATGATGCTGCAAATTTGATTGTATAGTGCTGACAACCGGCGGTTACTCCAGGCGCCCCCCGAATCACCACAGTATCTGTGTAATGCACAAAAAAACACTTTTTCCCCCACTGCTCGTGAAACATACCATGAAGAAGGGTAAGGAAAACTTTAAGAAAGCTCCACGATATTTCGTTGGTTAAGAGAAACCCAAGATAGCTCAATCGGATGCTTCGGTACCAGCAGAAAACGTTTTGAGCAATTGAATCGATCATCACTAAAGAGGAGGTCTCTCGATATAACGAAGATATCTAAATGCTTAAATTACCAAAAAACAACCTACACCACTGCGAGGTAACACGTTGTTGACATTGCGTTATTTAAAGCCTTGGGTCAGTAGAGACTGAGTACTACGACTAAGGACTTCTAACTTTACACTACAACATGCAAAAAATTAACAAAGTCTCGTTCTTGTATTCTCACTAAAAGGAACCTAAACTGAGTAACAGAGCTAAGTAGCTACTGCTTTAATTGAGACGGATTGCCAAAATCTCAGGATATCATCTCACATGGATCGGTATGTAGTTACTGCTAAAAGAACACAGCGTCATATAATTACCACGCTTTCGAGTTTGTTTGTCTGTCCAATGTATTTTTGGTAATAGAAATTTAAACAACTTCTTGACTTGCTAAGCTTACAGAACAGCTTAGTGCTCTAAAAATGCAATATTCAATAATTTGTATCACGCTGTAAGTAGTATGTGACACCATTTCCAATTAATTACTTTTCCATTATGTGTTTGATATCAGGTTCGTAGCTTTTTCATTTTAAGTGTAGTGTTTGGAGTCTTTCGTTTTTCAAATCGTTACCAGTTCCGGATAACGAGTTTCCCTAATGGGAGTACCAGAAATCGATTACGATGAGTTTTGGTTTCCGGAAAATTCGTTTGGAGGGTCTTCCAGTGGGGTTCTGTTTTCCAATTTTTTTCGCAGCTCAAACGGCTTTGATAAAAATTGGTGAAAGGGTTTCTCGAGTACCAGGAATCGATTGCGATGGTTGCCGGTTTTGGGAAAAATCATTTAGAAGGTCATCCGGTGGGGCCCAGGTCACGTTTTTTATTTCTTTTAACTCGAACAATTTTTATAAAAATAGGAGGGGTTTCAATTGGCAGAATCGGTAACGATTGGGCTTCTCCTCCTATCTCTTCCTTAATTTTTTTAGGTTCGTACAATTTCTATAAAATTTTGGTGAGGGAGGGTTTTCGAATGCCAGGATTGCCAGAAACCCGTTGTGATGGGTCCGGATTTCGGGAAAATTCATTTAGACGGTCATTCGGTGTTGGCACGATTCCATTATTCAATTTGTTCGGTACTCGCGATTTTGGGTGGATTAAAATTTCAGCAAAATTTGTTAATGAGGTCCTTCAGTGGGGCCCAGAACACCATACTAATTTTTTACTTGGTTCGATCGATATTGATAAAAATTGCGGTGATAAGAGGTGTTTAATGGCAGGAATGGATTACGATTAGTCCTAATTTTGGACAAAACACGATTAGGAGGTCCTTTGGTGGGGATCGAGTCATTTTTTTAGTTGACTCGCACGATTCTGATAAATATTGGTGAGGGGGGTTCTCGTGTGCCAGGAATCGATTCTGATGGATCCTTATTCTTTTAAAATTGTATTTGGCCTGAACGATTTCGATTACGATACATCATGTTGCATGATGTCGAACCATTTTAAGCCATGTTACGTGATGTTGTACCACGTTGCGTTATTTTGCACCATGTTGAGGGATGTTGGGCGACGTTGCACCATGTTGCTTGGTGTTGCATCTTGTGAAGACTATGTTCCATGTAGCTTTGTGTTGAGTCTTTATACGCGTCATGCATTATGTTCCATCATATTGCGGAATATTGCACCATATTGTGTTGGTTGCGTTACGGTGGCATTGTGGATTGCACTAACCGCGTCCTTTTGAAAATGTTGGTTATCTAATTAATATTTTGACCTTGGTCTTCTTTTTACATTTTCTTGCGCCTCAAACGATTTTAACTTGGCTTGGTAGAGCTCGGGTTTTCTTTAATTAATTATTTTCAGCTCTCACGTGTGCCTATAAAAATTTACTGATGAGGTTGTTTTCGAGTACCAGAAAGCGATGGGTCCTGAATTTCCGAAAATTCATTTATTCTGAGTTCTCACTATTTCATTTTTTCAGGTTACATGATTTGGCCAGTTTCTTATTTTTCGACTCGCTCGATTTTGAGAAGAATTGATGAAAGGGGGTTTTCAATTGCCAGGTATTGATTGCAATGGGTCCTGCCTGGCAGGGTTTTCAAGTACCAGGAGTCGATTACGATGGGTGGTAATTTCTAGAAAATCCGATCAGAGGGTCATCCTGGTTTTGATTAAAATTGGTAAAGAAGAGGTCTCGAATCGTTTAGGAACCCTTTCGGTGGGGCTCGGGGCAATTTATTAATATTTTTCGGCTCAATTAATTTAAATAAAACTTGCAATGGCCGGAGTTTTCTAATTGTTGAAATGGATTGTGATGCGTCCTAATTTCGGCAAGACCCGCTTAGGTAACGATTCGTTGAGGCCCGAGGATTGATTCCGATGGGTCCTTATTTATGAGAGTTCTGGGTGGATCTGGCTTAGGTAACGATTCGTTGAGGCCCGAGGATTGATTCCGATGGGTCCTTATTTATGAGAGTTCTGGGTGGATCTCCTTTTAACAGTTTATTTGGTTTCAATGATTTAGCGACAGGATTTTACAAGGAGTGCCGATATCTGGATAATTCATTTAGTTGTCCTTCGGACGGGCCATGCACCTCAGTCCATGGGTGAATCGTGTTTGACAAAATAATCTCTTATGCCTTATAGCAATAAAAAAACTAACCCGAGAAACATTTGCTTTTGATCTCGAACTTAATAAAATAAAAGGCTCGGATTAAGAGTTCTTGGTGTTTTGATCTTGAAAAACAACTGAAAACTACTACAACAATTACAAGATCCGCTAATAGAAATTAAAATCGATTTTGAATCGCCAGATCTAGGTTTATGCCTACCCTAAAACATTAAAGTCGTTAAAGTCACAGGCTGGGTTATTTACACTTGGGATACGGTCGAGTAGATGGCGCTAACACTTTACGACTGATGCTTATAATCTCGCTCTATCAAATGATAATAATTTTCATTAGAACGTTAAAAGTTGTGCTCAGCGCGTTTCGAAATTCTAAGACTACTTCAAAACTCTTGTAAGTATCGGGTCATTGTGGTATTGAGGCATTGTACAACCTTGTTTCTGGCTAAAGTGAGTTTTGATTTCTGGAATTCCTCGGTGGCGATAAACTTCAGTTTTCAGATCGCTAGTATTGTGGGTCATAGCCATTTTAAACCATTTGGTTATTTCATAGCCATTTACAAGAAATAGCACTTCCGTTAGGTCACTTGTACGACGACTGTATTGAAGAAGAAAATGCAGTTGTTCAGCAATCGAGATTATTTGGTCCCGGTTTTTTGATCCCTGATCTTGGAATGTAGTTCTTACTCGTCCTGGAACATTAAACTTTCTCTGTAATTCCGAGAAACAAATAAGCTTTAGAAGTTGAAATTCCAGTTTGTCATACATTTGAAAATTTAACTGCCAATTCTTCGACATCATCAATGCTCATGTCGAGTCCATTTCATTCGTCAACGATCCGTACGTTTTTGGATATTGGTATCTTCTCTCGAATTTCTCTATTTTTGAAAAAATTAGATTCGCGCAAATGCAGTGATAACCCTACCTCGTCCTTATAAACAAGAAAACCTAGAAGCTTTCTTAAGCTCACTTTGGCTCCTCGAATAAAAATAGTTGTCATCTCTATAACAATTTATAATTGGATTCTGATTGAACTTGAGAATAACTCAAATTACAAACACCACACAAATTTTGGGTAGTTTGTTCGGTAGGTGTAAGTGTTCAGAAACCTTCAATACTTAAAATCGGAATTAACACAATAATAATTGTTTATATTGTCATATCACCAAATTATTTTAAAAATTCAACTCTGAACTCTGTATTTTATTTACAAAATCTCTATCTTGTTCCCCTCAAACCTCTAGTAACCATAAATCATTTCATTTTTAAATTTCTTATCATTTTGATTTCTCTTAAGTAATTCGTAATAGGCTTGTCGCGTCTCCGGATCACCTGGCCCCCAATCCGTCGGTTTAGTTCCGTTTCGTATTCTCTCACAGATCGTACCTTTCTCCATCACAAGCCAGTACACCATGTACAGTGGTATACATGCAATTGAAATACCACACGACGACCAACCGAGAATGATGGCCCATCGTGGATATGGTTGATTATTGTATGTCACCTCATTATTATAAATGATGGTGGTCAAGAAGATGAATAGTAGAATGCCTGGTGTAATATATTTCCATGCAAATTGCCAGGTCCGATTTAATTTTTTCTCAATCATGAATTCAATGTCACGCACAAAATTGTCAACGCCGTACACCCATGCAACAATGAATATTTCCACAAGACACACGGATATCACAGATATTGAGGCTGAGTACCAATCGAGTAGCTGCACCAAATACATGCCACCTCGCGTTACACAAGTTATTGATGCAAGAAACATGATGAAGATGACAAGGAACGATATAAGTTGTTTGCGTGGCCTTAGTTTGGGCCATTCGTCAAGTACAGATGCGACTATAGCTTCGATTTGGACAAACTGTAAAGAGACATAGAATATAGTAAATGTAATCGAGTGTTATATAAAATAATTACACAACTATCCATTCCTAGCAGGTACATCATAATAAAAAAAAGCGCCGCCCATATTTGTGGCACAGGTAACATTGCAATTGCCTCCGGATACGTAATAAAAGCAAGTCCAGGACCTCCGGTCGCTACACTCGATACAGGCAATCCGGTTCGCTCGGACATATAGCCCAGTACCGAAAAGACAACAAATCCCGCAAAAATACTCGTCAACACGTTGACAATCGGTATCGTAATTGAATCGGCTTGCGTATCATTACGAAATTTATTAAAACTTGCCATGTTAACGATACCACCCCAGCCGGGGCCAAGCGAAAAAAATATTTGTACTGATGCATCGGCCCACACCCGCAAATTAAATAAATTATCCCATTGCGGTGTTATGTAGTACTTTATACCTTCCATTGCACCCGGAAGGGTAATTCCCCGGATCAGCAGTATTCCCAATATTATGAATGGAAATGTTGCTGTAAAGTAGACCACTTTTCCAACCGATTGCACACCATTCCGAATACACATGAATAGCAGAATCCAGGACAGCATGTCACAAAAAAATAACGGCCATACAATTCCGTTCGGTTCATCAATACCTGAAGATATTTCTAGGATTTCATTACTGCAAATAAATCATATTAGTGTTACAATATTCCTCTTAAACGCCAGTTTAATGCGACTTACTGAAAAAATTCATCGGCCGGCGTTTTATACCGTTCCGATACATTCAAAAACGCATTATTAAGATACGTCGCGCGTGTTATGTTCGATCCGTCCAACTTTAAACATTTATCCGTATTCCATGTATTATTGCAATGCTCCCACGGTAATTCCCATCGTATTGATTTGGCCAAGAACAATAACGGATATGAGATGATCACATTGTAGTATGTGTTGCATATTGCGTTGAGCACGATTATGGCGAAACCCGCCCCTGAAATAATATTTTTAAAAAAAACACGTAACGGGTAAATATTTTCGAAACAACCTTTCGAAACACGCGCAGCGTAAGCGCGATGCTAATTAAAAATATCACGAATTTATGATACGCTTTGTGTAGGAATATTGTTTAGCATACGTTGCATGTTGGTATAAACATATTTCTCGATTAATTGCAGTTGTGTTAGGTAATTAAACGCTTCCGTATTTCTTGGTATCACCAGGAAAATTATTTTACCATATAAATAAGTTGTATGATCTATTAAGTCAAGTTTATAATGAATTTACGAGGTAGCGTAGACTAGATTTATAATCGTGCAATTAAAAGTGAAAATGAAAATTTATTGTAGGAAAATTGTCTTGTATATTTTCACTTCAGGGTCATTAGCCATATATAAGAGAATATAACCCAAACAACAGCTCAAAAAATATTGGGGGTTAGTGAATAACTAATTAGTGCACACGGGAATAAATTAGTGCAAGTTCAGCAGCCAATAAAACAGAAAAGGAAAATTTAAAATTACGCCTAAAAGGCGCTAATAATAAAACCGAAATACGTAAACCGAGCAAATTTGTGCTTATTAGAGCATCGTGATTTTCAAAACAATTCAAGAAACCCATAAAGGTGGCACTTCCGATTACATGTTCGTCAGTTATGTTACTAATTCAACCACTCTGTTTTTCTAATGACAATGAACATACGTGATAGAAATATGTAATAGGAAGTGCGAAATTTTTTGGTCTAGAACAATTTGTCAGAAATTGTCTAAATAATTTGTTGTTTAACTTAATATTGAAAATGTATGAAAATTTCTATAGCGCTGGAAATGGCTTGCACATAACCCTTACCCTATGACCTAAGTAGAACAACGAATTCTACATTCAGTTAGTTATTACGCGGCCAAAATTGGCGGGTTGTGTGGCGAATCATGTTTTCTGATAGGTTTTATCATGTATAATAAAATGTCTCGTGTGGGGTTATATAACCAGTTCCCCCATCGAGCACCTCAGGAGTCAGTTCCAAGTGCCTACCCAGAAAACACAAGAAAAGTAGTAACTAACCAAAAAGAAAATGAATGGCAAACGGTCGGTAAGAAACGCAAGAAACGGAGAAACAGAAAGCGTTGGCAAAATAAGACGGAAACAAAACGGAAAATTATCTCAGGTAGAGATAATGATTCCACCCTTTCGACTACCGAGATTACGAAGAAAATCAAGGAAATCATACGTCCTAGTGAATCTAACATAAAGATTCACTAAGAAAACGCCAAGTTGGAAGGTGTGGGTCTAAAAGCCACCGAACCAGAACCTGTTAAGATATTACCTAAAGTGATCATCTTTGATGTAAGCTCTGAGCTTGATGGCGACATGGTTAAAAACTGTCTAATAAACCAAAACTGTCTAGATAAAAAAGATTTTAAAGTTCTGTATAGAACCGGTGCGAGAAATAAAGAGATCGCTGCACGTGGACTGGGTACGAAGCCATGTGAGAGAGTTTGTGACTCCAACTAGGTGCTTTAGGTGCCAGCGATATGGTCACATTGCAAAGAATTGTAGGGCGCGCGCAGAGACCTGCTCTCACTGTGCACATCATGGTCATGGCTACAAGGTCTGTACCAACAAAGACAAACCAGCCAGTTGCGCAAGCTGCAAGGAATTGCAAAAACCTCATGACCACCAAATAGGTCGCGTTTCGTGTAACGCATACAAAAGTGCTGTGCAACGTTTGAAATTAAGAACTAAACATGTTGATTAGTCATAATCAAAGACATTGTAACAGCAACCTACGCATCACCAAACTGCAGAACTCAATGTTTATGTGTTTTTTGTAGATTTTGGACGGCAATAGCGCATACGGAACCACCCAGTAGTTGTCAATATCAACCGTTCCACCGTTTGACATGCACAATTGACATAATTGGCGGCCATTGTGTGTGTTTCTATGGAAATCGCCATTTTCTATGACGATACAATGGATAATCATGGAAATTCTGGGAAACGTTTCGTACATTTTCCTTGCACGCCGCCGTCATGTTTAGAGCTCCGCATGGACCATGGATCAAGTTAGCGGTAACAATGTCAAACAACTCTTGACCGATATTCTGATCGGGAATTCCTGCTAAAATGGTTTTATGAATTTCTTCTGACTGTACTTTGTCGACCAACCAAATCGAAATATATCCATGTGGCAAACCTCGTGTTTGCCATTCAACGGAATCCAGCTAGCAACGGTTTTCGCCGAATACAGAGTGATGTGTATTCAAGTTCATCAGCGATTTTAATTTTTGTTTGAAGATACGTGCAGTGATATTATGGCATTGCTGTGCTTCCATTGCATGAAAGGCATGGTGTCTTGAATGTATTCCTGCATAGTAAACTTCATTTATGATTTGAAAACGTTATTTCAATGTGTTTTGTGCCAATGAATAATGTGACGCAAATGTGATACATGGAATCAAAACAATGCAAAACTTCGACGCAAGTGACTTGCGCATGTATTGATGCGTACGTCAACTACCACAGAATTCGATATCAGCGCCATCTATGGCACACAAACATAACTATGAATTATTCTCAGTAGGTTTTAATGGTCAATTATTCATGAACTTCTGACTTTTATCATTTTATAAAATATTGGAGGGAAGTGGAGGCGAAACTTTAGGGGTATATGTTCCAATATGCGAAAAGAGCCAGATCGCCGCGCCATCTATCGGGTCCAATTGTGAATTAAACATCCAGGAACCCAGTTTTTATCGAATTTTCGCAATAAATCGTTTTGTAGGGATGGCCAAACGAAATCAGCTAGTGATCAATCCTTAACAAGTTATGAAGAACCAAAAAATTGAAATGGTTTTATCTTATGTCTCCTAAATGGTTTATTCCAATTACATTTATTATTAATTTTGTGAAATGAAATTCCCAAATAAGCGACGAACCTGATTTTATTGAATTAATACAATTTTGATTTGATTTTTTCGCAATAAATAATGCCCCATTGGTGGCCAAACGCCAAAATGTGTTGACCAATCCTGAGCTAACGAAATTTGATAAAAACGGTATGAGTTTCTTGCAATGAGGTGCTACGTGGGAAATGTTTTTAGGAATTTTTCATTATTTATTTATTTATCGCAAGTGACCAAACGATAAAAAAATAATGACCAATCCTGACCAAACGAATTCAATCATCATTTTTGAAAAACCTTTAAGTGGGGTGCTAGGATGTCAGAGCCGATAAGTACTCCTAGTAGAAACTCCTAGCCTAACAAGCCGAAATCGATCGAGTGATTTATTAAACTTTTGAAAAAAAAATTTAATTAAAATATTCATAACTTAATTTTTGCGAAATAAAAAAATAAGTGTGTTTTGCCAAGTGCCTACGGCAAGTAGTGTTAAAATCATTACATTTTGCTAATGACAATAATATTGATCGTGTACATACTTTGATGAAATCATAATGATGGTCTGTTATGACATGAATCCGGATTTTCTGATTTCGATGCATCATTACTGAGGAATATTGACATTATTACTGAGACCGTGTGTAGGTTGCATCATTACTGTTGTCATTACATTAATTTTTGCCATTAACAAAACGTAGTTTTAATGATCAATTTTTACTGCATGAACTTCTATAAAGTGAAATATAATAATTGTTTTTAAAAATAATAATAAATACAAAATATTTGAAAATTAAAATGACACAGGCGCTTAAACGTCAAAAATACTGTCATTAAAAATGATCGTGTAAATGTGAAAATAAATAATGGCCGCTTAACATTCGACAAAATCAAAGCCTACTCCTAACGAAATATGATTAAAACTAAACGAAAATAATTTAACAGTGTAAATATTAAAAAGTTATTTACGTAGAGTAATTGCGTTTAATATTTTTTCAAATAAATGTATGTACTTTAGCATTAGACATTTGACAACAAAAGTTCAATGATTTGCATTTGTTCTTTTATAAAGTGCAATTAACACAAATTAATATTGACGACAGACCGTCCACATTGCTTGGAATACGGCCAAACAGTCGACACTGATCCTGATTTATGGAAGTAAATTTTGATGACTGACGAGTCCCATTTCACACTCTCTGGCGGCGCATTTGGAGAACGGAGAATCCACCGCCTGGTCCATCGCCTGACCAAAAAGTGACTGTTTGGGCCGGCGTTTGCGCCAAAACCATCATTGGGCCATATTTTTTCAGACAAAACGAAACAGTCAATGGAAATCGATATCGGTGGATATTGGCTCATTATGTTTGCCCGCTATAATGCGTGAAAAATGTTTTGCCGGTTACTGGTTTCAACAAGACGGTGCGACATGCCACACTGCAAATCAAACAATACAGTTTCTGCAACGAAAATTCCCTGGAAAGTTGACTGGTTACCCAGATCTCTAAATTTGCCCCTCCGGACTCTTTTTAGTGGGGTTATTTGAAAAGCAAAGTGTACGCCAGCAAGCCTCAGACCATTGACGAGTTCAAGGCCAACATTCGTGCCAGAATCGTCGCTATATACCGCCCGAGATGCTCGAAAAGGTAATGGAAAATGCGGCTAAAAGGGCTCATTTCAGCCACTTAATTGATGTTGTAGTCAAAAAATAGTCCAAATAAATTACAAAGGACCAAATTGAATAACAATACCACATATATAGAAATTGGTTGTTTTTTCACGGTTATTCAATGTTTAAATACCGACATAAACATGGATTGCCGGTTCTTAGTTGGTTTTGTCCTGAATACATAATTCTAATGAACCTGAGAACCGTAGAGTAACACGATCACAATCAAAAATTTGCCTCTTCGATGTTTTTATACATTCTGATATCCCAATACCGTCCGTATTTACGTCTGTACCTCACACATCAAACTCGTTATCAACACCTCCATCAGCGAAAATCACATTAACAACATTTGTATAGCCAACTGAGTCATCCCACTTAAAGCCTAGACCAGCAGTAATAATATCAGCAGCATCACTAAACCTTACCGTTGAACGGGCTTGTCAGTCAGCATCTTATGAAATAAAAACTGTAGAACTCGACGATGACTCTTCGTCAGTAGAAGCCAATTCTGTGACGAAAGAAAAATTCGAAGAATTTCTAAAAATTAAAACGAAACTGGATAACGCCGTATGCATCAAAATTTCACGCAACCAGGAAAACGGTCATATTCATAACTATACATCATATCGTGTCAGTTTACCAGCAAATCAATTTTGAACAAAGGTTCCAAAAAAGCAATCAGATTTCGGAATTCAGTACACAACAGCCAACGTAAAAACCTGCAAACCAAGCAACTCAGCATGCAACTTCAATGATGGTTTCAATATACGTACTGCGGATGAGGTTGATGATGTCAATGCTGACTTGATGAACTTTTCACGCTACGAAAACCTCATCAAGACAGCGAGAGTTAAAACCATCAAAATCAGAGATGCCATGTGCGATTCAAATGGAGGCTTATTGCAGTTTTCAACTTCAGAAAACGCAAAGACTCCAAGACTCAGTCTTATGTGCACATCTAAACCTTGCGAATCTCAAACTGACATTGATATTAATCCGACACATAACAAATCATACCATATATTGACAGATTACATCATACCAATATGCCATTTTCTGATGCAAACGCTTTCGTAACGAAGACTGAATGCTTGAATATGACGTATAGATGTCCAGCTAATGTTACTTTTGCTCTTAAAAAATACTACCCTAACATCAGTAGTATGAATACAGTAGAAACTTCCGCCAAATTTATATACCTGCCACCAACATTGTCGTCGGTACCTGTGTTAGATAACGCATTCTCTCTAGCTTTTAGCAAATGAAGCACAAGGTTTAACCTCACTTAACGTGATGTGTAAAAGAAACAAATCTCAACCACTTGAGTTGTTCGATAGTGTACCGCATGCTATAGTTGCAATTTCAAGGCACACACAATCACTTAGATATTTTTCACCAGTGGCTAATGATGATAGACTATACTCACTATTAATGAAGGCCCGAACCTATCTGCTATACCGGTACTTATACCGGTTGGAAATGGGGATTCATGTACTACAAAAATTATTTTGGCATTGTTTTGATTGATAGATTCAGTTGTGAGTTATAGCGTGTCAAGGATGGAGGTAAACAAAGAGAAAATTCGGTATATTTTACAATTTTGCTTCGATAGAGGCTAAAGCGCAAGTCAGGCGACTGAAATTGTGAATGTTCCACCACGCACTGGAATACCTATCATCGAAAATGTCGAACAAAATTGTGGAAATTATCGAAGTAGACCGGCATGCGAGCAGCATCGCCCTGGTTTAAAAAAGAACCTCGATGTTTAGGTGCCGCACGAATTGATGCAAAAAACCTTTTTGGACCGTGTTTCCATCTGCAAATCCTATCCTGCGAAACGGAACTTCAGCCATTTTTGAAGACCATTCGCCCGACCAACCGGCGACGAGAAATGTGTCACATATGACAATGTCAAGCGGAAACGATCATGGACAACAGCTGGCGGAGCGGCCCAAACGGTGGCGAAAAAGGATTGACTGCCAGGAAGGTTTTGCTATGTGTTTGGAGGGATTGAAAGGGAATCATTAGAAGTAGAGGGAATCATCACTCTACTGCCTGAAGTAGAACTGGCAACCAAAAACATGTTGCTAAAGTATGAAAAACTGCACGTGGACTGGGCACGATGCCATGTGAAAGAGTTTGTGACTCCGACTCACTGTATACAACACGGTCACGGCTACAAGGGATGTCCAAATAAAGACAAACCTGCCAATTGCGCGAGTGCTGTGCAACGCCTGAAATTAAACACTAAACATGATGGTTAGTCATAATACCAGATATTGTAACAGCAACCTACGTATCGCCCACCTCAACATGTAGGGCGCTAAAATAGTTGGATCATAGCGATATGTGAGCGCATCTCCACCCACAACATAGATATATTATGTATGCAAGAACTACACTCGGTCAATGGTCAAATTAGCGGCGTGCCTGCTGAGGAAGTTGGTTCATTCTACCTATTTTCATACCCAATACAGTGAATCTATCGAGTACCATGTGCGCAAAATCGAAACTATCCTAGGCTCTTTATCGGGTCAACACAAAAAGTTAATGATCAACATGAGACTTCAATGCTCGAAGTAAAATGTGGCATGACCGTTTAACCGATGAAAAAGGAAGAAAAGTAGAGGACTTCGTGTGCAGAAGTGACCTTGCAGGGAAACCCAACAACGTTCTTGTCTAATGATAACTCCAACATTGACTTAACAATGGTCAACGGAGCCTTGCAGAGCTTGATAGTTGGGTGGTGTGTAAGAGAAAGTTGGACATCAAGTGACCATAGAGTCATCACGCTTGAGTTATCAAACGCGCCACAGAATAGCCCGCTTGCAAGTAGCAAAACTCCGAGATTTGCCATTAAGATAGCTGACTGTAGTCTATTTGCTAGACACTTGCTTGGGGCTCTTGGGGCAGTGTACAAGCACTTCCAGCACTTCCCTCAACACAGTTAACCAGTGTTTCCTAGGAAGAGATTAGCTACGAAACGAAATAGTTGAAGGAAACTTAGATGAGCTATGCATAAACGTAGAAGAGTATACCAGGCGAACAGGGATCAAAGAGCAAAAGAGTGGAAATTGACGCTCTTCAAAGTGGCAAGGAATAAATACTTCCATGAAGTATTTAAAGCAAAGCAAAGTAGTTTCCAACGGTACGTCACGGAACATGGTAGTAGAGACCCTTGGGGCATTGTATACAAATTTGACGCGGGCAAAGTAACATATTTTGAAGTTTCGAATACCATTAGGAAGACAAATAAAGTTGTTACTGATGCGTGGCATGACACACGCTTGGAGTTACTCAACTCACTTCTACCAGACAAACCTGGGCCTCAAGCAGAAATGCGCAAGATCGCCAGTGCTCTTACTTGCTTAAAGCGTAACAAGTTACCAGGACTTGACAACTTGAACGCTGAAATAATCCAGGTGGCATGGCCCATCATAGGGCATAGTAAAATGATTAAACAGCTGATTAAAATTTCGTTACTTCCCTAAAGTTTGGAAAACGGACGAAATGATTGTAATAAGGAAACCTGGCGATAGAGATCCACTTTCTTCGAAATCTTATAGACCCATAATGTTACTAACAGTTAAGGTGAAGCTCCTAGAAAGGTTACTAACCATGCGCATTACACCGCGAATTGAAGAGAGCGGACTGTTCTCGAACAAACAATTCGGCTTCCGACATAGCATGTCTACTGAAGATGCGATAGTCGGCCTAATCAACACTGTCAAAACAGCGGAGCTATCAGCGGAGCATTTGATAACCTTATGTGGCCTAGTGTCATCGTTTATCGGTCTACAATCTTCCTAGAAACACTAATCAGAGATGTGTATGGTTCTGTATCTAAACAAATTACAAAAGGTTGTCTTCAGGGCTCTATCATAGGTCGTTTAGTTTGGAATGTCGTGTTTAACACAAGCATGATTGATGACTTGGACGAAATTACATTCGCGGATGACAAAGTCATTCTGGTGCATGGCAATTAACAAAATGAATCAATGGTGTGAAACAAATAAAATGTCACTATCTGCAGAGCAAACAGTGATGCTTTAAACGATCGAAATATGAAAATGGTCAAGTCTGTAAGATATCGAGGAGTTGACCTAGATGAACGTAGGGGCGTAGCTTCTCACATTCTAAGAGTCTGTGAAAACGCTAAGAAGCTATTCCACTCCTTGGCGAGAGTGCCAAGAGAGGGCTGAAAAGGGAGGACTTAATCACAAAACACGTGTAATAATTTACAAAGGTGTGGCGGCGGCGCTATTCACGTATGAAGCGGCAGGTTGGTACGATAGGTTAAGTTGTCACCACGTCAGATCATCGGAAAGTGCTCAGAGGAGACCCTACTAGGAGTAACAAAGGCCTACCGAACAGTGTCTAAAGATGCTGTTGTGGTTCTGGCCGGCGTACTCCCGGTAGATATTCTAATCAAAAAGCGAGCGCACTTGTACTACCTAAGGAGATGTGCCCAAAATGAAATATGTGTCCATGTACATGCTACAGATAGTAGACATAACCAATATAGCAACAAAACTGAAATAGAACAGATGGCGATTGACTTATGGTAAAGAAGATGGAATGGATTAGCCAATGGTAGAAATTGAAATTACCATTACTGACGAGCTCGATGAGCCAAATTATTTCTGGACATGGTAAGCCTACCTACAGAGATTTAAAATAACAAACCAACGTCAATGTTTATGCGGATCGGAAGTAGAAGATGTTAAACACCTACGTGACTGCGTTGTGTCACTAAAACATAAGTGGCTGAGTAACACAAACAAACAAGAATTACCACTGCCAGCATTACTAAGCGACGAAGTTCTTTCCAAGTTCCGGCCATATTATGCTAAACTGATCAAAGTTTTAAAAGAACTTAACGTAACAGCTAAATGTCCTAGCACTGATATCGGTTTACAATGCTTATTAAGGTTATACCTAGGTATAAGAATTAATATTAAATTTTTCCTGGAATGTTGACTACGGTTAATAACTGACTACTGCCAGCAATTGGACCAACTGAAGACAGCAATCGGCAGAAATGACCAGAATTAGTCAATAGAAGAGGTGTTTTGTTCCACCAGGACAACACAAAACCTCACACGTCCTTAATGACCCGCCAGAAGCTCAGGAAGCTTGGTTTGGAGGTTATTATGCATCCACCTTCCCATTGGTGGTGTAAAAATGGCCTTGTGAAAACTTGCTATCTCAGTTTTTTGCTAATAGGGACAAGGCATTTTGGAAAATCGGCATAATGAAATTGCCTTCTAAATGGCAACGAGTTATCGAAAAAAGAATGCGCATATAATGAAGCAGAAATCACCTCGATTCGTTTATTCTTGCTGATTCAATGAGTTTGAATCGCCATTAAACAATTTAAAACTTGGAACAAATAGTTTCAGGTCCATTATAAAAATAGGATGAAGGAGGTTTTATGAAAAAATTAAAACTGATTGGGTCTTCAGTTCACACCAAATAATTCACAATCCGAGGGAAACGAAAGATTTGCCACACTTTGGCTAATGTCAGTATAATGTTCAAGCGGATCAAGGGTTTTGTTTATTGGAATTAATTCAATCGAAAATGATTATGGGGACTTCTGAAATATCGGTTAAAATGCATTTTGTGGCCAGCCAATCATCGAAACTGTTTTCCTTTTTTCTTTTTTCCAAATGAACATGTCATGAAGAATAAGACTTCCACAGTGCGAAATCTATGTTCTCCAAATCGAATATTCGATTCGAGTTTAGAAGTTAATATGAAAGAATATAATCGGACTGGAACATGAGGTGCGGTGTTCAATGAAATTGACTATAAATTGCTACTGACTGCCGAGAATTCCCGTTCAGTGGCATTTTTTTAGGATATAGACAACTCAGCACACAAAATGTAAAATCTCGAATATGTTTTATTACTACTTTATGCACTGTATTCATGGAATTTAAAGGCATCAGCCGACTTTGCTTCGTTGTATAAAAGCAACACCGGGTGATTTCTATTCCATTTCAATTCAAATTATCTGCATTTTAATAACATTTCGTATATTGTCATTCCAAAGTCTATATATTCAGGCTTTAATGTTCAGTTGTATTGAGCAACATATTGTCTACATTTTCTACATAGTCGACACCATTATGTTAATTGTTTACATCCATTGTCTACACATGTAGAATATTAATTAACTATGCGGTGTAGATTATAATGAGTATAACGAGTGCAACGTAGTACTTTCTAAACTTTACTGGAAGGGAATTATAGTTACGGTACTACTCAAAGAAGTGCAAGTCTTCAAATGTACATCTAAATTATTAAAGAATGATTTCTAGATGACTTATAAAATATCTATTCGGGCATATACGTAGCATTTGTTCAGAGCTACAAAATCGCCCTGATCGATTGCAGCAATATTGATTAAATGCTTAACACCGCGAACTCATTATTACACTGCAGTAATTCAGAGAAGGCAATAAGTCATAACAAATCACCCAGGGGTGATGCCTCTTCTAAATAAATTAAAATATAATGTTTTATGATCACTCAAGTTTAAAGTTTTGCGTAAATCAAAAATCACAATTCGCACCTTGCACGTGTTTAACGGGGGCATTTAAAACGTCTCAAACGAATCACGTTGTCACAATCTTTCATTATACGACCCAAATGAAAATTTCAACAATGCACCAAGGTTTTAAATTTCAGTTCATCTTCTCGAAACAATAGTAAATCACTATATGAGGTTCCACGGAAATTTAACAAGTCGACCTATCTAAGATTAAATCCGATTAAATCATATATTCATATTAAGTTGACAAACACAATTCACTCTTTTTATTTAAGTTGTGGCATTGGCGATTTATGATACTAGATATATCTAGTACTTTATATTGTAATTGGCTCATTCAAATTAAATAATCACACAAATAAATTAAATACAATGAACAAATTCGCAAACTACTGTCTATTCAGTCGGGGATGCAGTCAACCGCGAACACCGAACACTTTAATTAAATTTAACATGGCATTACCCAAACTATTTCATTGCCAAAACTAGATCACTTTGTACCAATTATAAACGTTAATAACTATTTATTACCTTTAAAAAGAGGTGCTAGTTTAAACATTGTCATGCATCCTGTGCTTGCAAATTGGCCCCAGCATGTCTCCATAAAGTACAGTGGTACGCCACAAAAGAACAGCATTATGATGTATGGTACCAGAAATGCACCACCCCCGTTACGATAACACAAGTATGGAAAACGCCATACATTTCCCATGCCAATGCAATATCCCAAACATGATAAAATATATTCCGTTTTTGTACCCCAATTTCCACGTTCTTCAATAGGTTCAGCGATTTTGTTAACGCCATCATCACTTTTCACTTGTCCACTTGTTCGACGATCACTACTGACACCGTTACTACTTACATTACGATGATTTTCAATTATAAATACTTCCGGTATATTATTACTACTATTTGCACTATTATGGCCCATTTTGTTGCGCCGGGTCGATCACTTACTATATACACAACACACAATGCACTTATCGCATTTCTGATAGAAATCACAACACACACTTGATAAAATAATTATTTATATGGAGCGCTTCTGCTTTAAACCATACGGTCAATTGTTTTAAATAACACTGACTACAAAACGAATAGTTGTTTAGCTGTTATAAGTAATAAACGCAAAAAACTGAACCGCGAAAAATGTTGTACGTTACAAATGAAATAAGTGTCTTCTAATTTGTATAAAAAGGTACGCGGTGTAAATCGGTCACCCAAAAAAATCATAATCCTCTGTTTTTATAGTATACAATTTTTTGCTGGCGTTCGATACCAATGCCCATTTTCATTTCACTTAACTACATAAATACAATCTGGAATATGTATGATGGGAAATCTGTTTTGCAAATTCATTGAATGTGCGCGGCTACGTCATAAATATGTTCATATTGACTGGCAATTTAATTCTAACGCCAGATATGTTTAATAAATACAAATTGAACAATTGTCCATATACGAGTATACATAGGTACAACTACTTTGGATTATGATTTGTTCAGCATCATACAAATCAGTTATCAAAATCATTTAAATAAATTAAGAAATAATTGTTTCCGTTAAAAATCTCGCGACTCTCTCGTCATAGTTTTATAGTTTTACAGAACAACTGTGTGATAGTGTGAGGGTCGGTAAACGTACAAAATGATTGATTAAGACGGCGGTGCGGGTGAGTTAACCGATGTCAATTGAATGCTAAGGCTAACTATAAATATTGGTTTGATAAGGTCAATCTTATTACGTATAATTTAATTTTAGTATGATTAGATTATAAGGTGCCCTCCGTTTATCAGAAAGTTTAACACTTAGTTTGCTACGTTTCAAGATCTTAAAAGGTTTCATAGGACACCGCAAATAAGGGTGTTCGTTCAGTAGGTTTAAAAGAACAATATAAAATCTAAAAATTGAACCAGTTTATACCTCCTAGAGATTAAGGCTCACGATTGTGAATCAATGCCAAACCTTTACTAAACCCATTTTAGCAAATTATACAGGGCCCGCCAGCGGATTGTTTAATTCGTGCCTTCAAATTTTTTAAGGGCTTCAGCATGTTGACTAGTATGTTGCACAACGTTGCATAATGTTGCAACAGGTTGCGTTATGTTTTGTCTTCCATCGTGTAGATTTGTGGCTTTATAATGCATAGTGTCGCCTAAAGTTGCTATTTATTTATAGCACTCCAAATTGGGTAATGCAGATGGACATGAGATTTTAAAATAATTTTTGGATGAAGTGGATTTTGGCCAACTGTAATACCAAATGGGGTTTTGAAAATAGATTTGGAGAAAGCTTTGGAATATGGCCAAATATCACGACACTATCGACGCATCTCGCCATATCTCGACTGATAATCCGTTGAAGTCGAAAAAACTCAAACATCAGTAGTTATATGCTTCTGCGCCATGTTTGGCCATTCCACAACTATGACAAAACTCTGAAAATCGACGTGGATATGGGCATTTGATAGATCTAACTTAAAACCATAGCGAGATCGATGATCACCTCGCAAGATCTCGACTGCTATTCCGTTGAAGTCGAAATAACTCAAACAGCGCTAGTTATATGCTTCTGGGCCATGTTTGGCTATTCCACAACTATAACAAAGTTCTGAAAATCTTCGTGGATATGGGCATTTGGTACATCTAACATTAAAACATAGTGAGATCGATGATCACCTCGCAAAATCTCGACTGGTATTCCGTTCAAGTTGAAAAAACTCAAACAGCGCTAGTTATATGCTTCTGAGCCATGTTTGGCCATTCCACAACCAAATGGTCATTTGGTAGATCTAACATAAAAATATAGCGAGATCGATGATCACCTCGCAAAATCTCGACTGGTATTCCGTTCAAGTCGAAAAAACTCAAACAGCGCTAGTTATATGCTTCTGGGCCATGTTTGGCCATTCCACAACTATGACAAAATTCTAAAAATCTTCATGGATATGGGCATTTGGTAGATCTAACATAAACACAGTGAGATCGATAATCACCTCGCAAAGCTGGGCTTAAGGCTAAAAGGCTTTTTCGGGATAATTTTCGGGCCACTAACTAACAAATTTCTGTATTATAAAATTGGCTTGTTCAGCACTTATACGAGTAATAATTTACACAAAATTGTAGTTATTTTCAGACGGTGCTAAGGGAATAAGATCTGTTATTTTCTATCAATTAAACACGTTGACGGTTATGATTTACTAACTATCGGCTATACCTAGGTGTCTGTATCTGGGCCGATTCTGTTCCACTTAACTAACCTATCCAATCCTTCGGTTTTTTTATATGTAAAAAAGAGTGTGCGGTGGGCTCGGCGTCACCCGGGAGCTCCTGTGTAAGTACTTGGTCGTACATTCAGAACCAATCAATCAATCAATTTCGTAGCAACTTTTAATATGCTTGTGAAGTAGACCTAACTAGGAAAGCTAACTTTAGGACTGGTTTAGCACAAATTTCACACGTTTGTATATGTGTTTGAAGTTGGAACTAACTTAATCCTAAACTAACAAAAATAAAAAAGTGTTGATGTATTGGTGAATATGTCAAACAATGACATTTAGGCGAATTAACAATTGACATTTTAGATAACATTTAAGGACTTTGACTTATGATTTTCTTATGGGGTTGAATGCGTCGGGACCTAGTGTGTTTCTCGGGAGTGTTGTTGTGTTTTTCTGGTGGGTCTAGATTGGGACTATCTATGTTCCGGGCCGTTCGAGGGGCTAGTAATTTTTTGCGTGATCAAATTAATTTTTTTTTCAGTCTTTACTAATCTGAGAAGTTACCAACGTACCTTTGCTAAGAATGTTATTATGTTTTTCTGATCGATCTGGATGTGGACTATCTATATCCCAGGTCTTTTAAAAAGCTAATAATTGGATTGCGCAGGGATTGTTGGCTTTGCGGATGGCTTGGATTATGGGTGGTCCTAGCCTGGACCTATCGGAAAGCATAGTAGTATTCTCGATAGGCATGTTGGGTCTCGGGGTGTTCCATTTCTTGAGAGAATCCTAAATTCTTGTATGACATCCTAATAAATGTTGGACTTCTTAAATAATTATTTATTATTATTTAAAATTAGAATTAGTTCACAAATTCAATATTTCGCCTAAATGACATTCTATTTATTTTTTAACCAATACATACAAATTTTCGTTTGTTTTAGGTTAAGGATTGTTATGGGATTAAGTTAGGTCTAACTTCAAAGGCATCTTTTAATTCGAATATTTATGTTCAAAATGGTTTTGTAAAAAATTTCAGAAAAAGTAAAAATTTCCCTTTAGAGTTGCCACAGCTGAATGTATGGAAAAATTTTATTTATGAAGTTTCGTCCTGATCAGTTAATCCGTCTGGGCTGTAGAAAGACCGAATTTTAGTGTAAAACAGTTTTTGTTAAAATCGATATTTCCGCTTAATTGTTGAAATAATTTTGTAGAACAATGTTGGTTCAAACTTAATATACAAACTTTTTAAAATGATGTAACGACGCCCGTCGATGTCGTCGTTCAATAAGCTTTTCAGTTTTTTTTAAATAAAAATTAAAAAAATTCTCTTTATTCAAATACTGGGACATATTTGAGGAAAAGAACAAATACTTGAACCACCCTGATCATGAATTCCCCTTCCTATAAATAAATAAAAATTTAGAAAAAATATGAAAGACGGCCGTCGAACAAGAACAGTCAGTTCTGTTGTTATTTTTTATTCACACTGAAGTAACAATAACGTTTGCAATGAAAGCTAATAAATGTTAGAAAATCCATACACGCAAAATTTTTTGTGATTGGTAACAAAAATACTTGGTCTGATCGCTATATAAATTTTATGTCATGACTTCCCATCTCGTACAAAATTAACACAGTAAAATTTGTAAGTGAATATATTTTAAAACTCTCGGACAGTAACCGTGTGATTCCGACATATAATCACAGAGGTCTTAAGTACAATATTTTGCATAACCAACCGTGCGATTCTGATGTTAAGACTATTAAGAGGCTAACAGTAACGAGCCATTGAAATTGTATAAATTTCAATTGTTGAAGACCAATATCATCGTTATCCATTAAACCTAATAAGCCTTTTTCCTTCCTCTAGTAGATTAGAAGTAGACTAGAATTGTGTTGTGCCGTACGATCGCTAGGTGTCTGAAACCGGGTCGTTCTGTCCCAAAAAAAAACCTTTCTATCCTTCCTTTTGTTATGTGTAAACAGGCTGTAGGAATAGGCCCGGCCTTATCCGGGACACTTGTCCAGTACTTGGTCCTACAGTCCAATCAATCAATCAATTAAACACGTTCACGGTTATGACGTTTAACATGCTCGTTGGCTTTGGTGTATGTCAATTTATGCATGTTTATGTTTTTTAAACAAACTCACGGCTTTGACAGAACGACAAAGTGATCAAGTTAACGTTGGTCAATTATATACGTTGTTGGTTGTTCAACTGGATTTGGTAATTTTTTCCTGACGGCTAGGATAATTATAATCACAATACTTCCATCCATGAGATACAAGGTATTGTCAAGTTAAGTTTCACATTCCAAAAGTTTCGAATACATCCTATACGAGAATGTAAAAAATATTTCGCAAATTAGTCTCGTGTTAAAAAGTGAAAAACAGCAACAAACCGCTCAAGTTCAGCCCAATCGCATTCAACTCCCCGATTTTTTTTAGAAAAACCCTCAACCATGGTTATTATTCAATTCGAGATGCAATTCCAACTCTATCAAATTACAGTTGACCAAAAAGAGTTTTGGACTGTGGCAAGCCCTTTACCTACTAACGTTTTTGATTCAGTAAGACGTATTCGTTGTTTCAAGTAAAACGCTTGGAAGAATTAATCAAAAAAAACATGTCGGCGAAGATAAACCATCCGAAGTTTACAGGATCTTGAAGAGATTTGCGAGTGACAACATTAAAGAACGAAGGAGATAAGGAGAATGCCAAAAATCATTAAAGTTGGATTAATCGGATTTGAGGAAAAAACAACCAACGATTTATTGAAAAGGCTGATCGAATGTCTGAAGCTTCGGATTCGAACAATATTTCACAAGTAGATTCCGCCTTAACTGCAACCTCTGATAATCAAACAACAAAAAAATATGCATCGGAGATTACAGAGTTGAAGAAACATTTTTCACAATTGCAGCAGTCATTTTCAAACTTCGTTTGACTGTACGTTCGACTGTATTTACGGCAGATAGTCGAATGCATACGAATCGCCATCTTTTTCTTAGAGATCAAAATAATAATTTCCTATTCCTTGTAGATACTGTACCCGACCTTTCGGTTGTTCCAAAAAAATTTTTCCGTAGAAATGGATCTCTCGATGTGTTGTGTCTTTCGGCAGCGAATGGCACAACTATTAATACTTTTGGGACTAAATTGCTTTCGGCCGATATTGGGCTTCGGCGTATCTTTACCGATCCTTTTATGCTAGCGTCAATTAACTGATTAATTATCGGAGCTGACTTTTAACAAAATTCGCTCTTCTTGTTGACTTGCGTGGAAAACGCATTCTAGATCCGACCACCAAACTAACTGTCTCGACAATGACTGTTATTGTTATTGCAGTATTAACAGTATTACCAACACCAAAACACTGGGGGATTGATAATATTTTTGGAGAATTATTAAAGAAATTTCCGACCCTTACCGAATCCGAATCCGAATATGTCAACCGTCGTCATCTTCGGTTTTATCACCACTCCATATGGTTCAAAAGTGAGACATTACAGATTGGCGTCCATGTGGAGACTACCGTCGGCTGAATGTCATTACGGTACCGGATTCTCATCCGTTACCGCATATCCATAATTTGTCTGTGCATCTGCGTGGATGCATAATTTTTTCAAAAATTGACCTAATCGGAGCATACCACGCAATACCTGTAGCTTCCGAAGACGTTCCTAAAATCGCCATTACAAATTCCTTTTGGACTTCGAAACGCAACTCAAACGTTTCAGAGTTTAATGAATGAAGTGTGTAAAGACCTTAATTTCGTTTTCGTCTATATTGGCAACAAATTGATAGCGAGTAAAACTGAGGAGGCTCATTTTTTCCATGTAAGGTAAATTTTCGAAAGATTGCAAGTCATTACGATATCAAAAATAAAACATAAAAATGTGTTTGCGAGTAGAAGCCATAACAATGTTTTCCCAACCCAAGTCAATTAAATCGATTCAGAAATTCGTCGGAATGGTGAATTTGTATCATCGGTTTATTCCACGATTAACCGAATTTCTTCAACCGATTCACGCGCAGTTATCACTTTTATCAAAGAAACCCAAACAGTCAAGAATTTCGATTGGCCTGCCTGATGAATGCATAAACGCATTTATTCATACGAGCGCTTACTGAAGCAACATTCACATGTGACGCATCAAATATTGTCGTAGCTGCAGTATTACCCCAATATAATAAAGGTAATTGGGAACAATAAAAATTGTTTTCTAAAAAAATCTCGCAAACTGAAGCCAAGCATTCAACATTCGATCGAGAATTGTTAGCTATTTACTGAGCACTTAAACATTTTCGTTATTTCGTAGAAGGTCATACGTTTTCTATCTTAAAGGACCATAAGCCGTTGATAAACGCAATTTACTCGAAGATGGAACGCAGTCCACGTCAAAGCCAATTCATTTAGATTACATATCCCAATTTACAACTGATATTCGCCACATTTCAGACAGACATAATGTGGTTGTAGAGATTTTGTCACGCTCACACGATCCACAAGCGGCCTCCATCAGCTAAATTCCAAATATTCAGAAAACATCAGAGTTACGACGTAGGACGGAGAACTGGAAAATACAAAATACAAACTTGAACTTGTTCAATTCGTTGGCAACGAACTCTATTGTGAAATTTCCACAGGTAATCAACGAGTTTATATTCCTCAATCACATCCAGGAATCCGTGCTTCACGTAAAATTTCTACTCGAAGATGTTAAAAATTGGGTAACAAACTGTTTATCATGCCATAAATCGAAAGTTGTGCAACATATTAAGTAACCGCATGGGAAATTCAAAATTCTGGGAATGCGGTTCCAATACCATGGAATAATAACCGTTATTTGATAACTATTGTGGACAGGTTTACCCGTTGGTCGGAGGTATATCCATTCTCAGACATGATCGCTGTAAGAATTGCGAAGACGTTTGTCGAGCAATACGTATAAGATTCGGTGTCCCTCTAGAGATTATGAAGAGCAGCCAATTTGAGTCGAAAGTTTTCTCAGAACCTTCAAAAATCCAGGCTTCCCACAGAATCCGCATTACAGCATACCATCCTCAGGTGAATGGTATGGTGGAGTGTTTTCACAAGACACTAAAAACTTCACTTAAAGCCCGAGGAAACACTAAATGTTTGAGTTCTGAGTTAGCAATTATTTTACTGTGCATTATACCGATGCCCGTTATTCCCTAATTTAAGTTTGAAAATTGCTACGAAGCACTTTGTTTACATCTTTTAAAAAATTTCTATTTTTTCCTCACTGAATCTTGACATACATTATTACTTTGACTACATTTATTAGATAACGAATAATACAAATCAATATTATATAACAATCAACATGTTAGGTATCCGATAAACAAGTTTAAAAAGCTATCCAAGACTAAACAAATTTTCCCGAAACCGGGACTCATTGCAATCACTTTCTGGCACACGAAAACTCCCTAAGAAGCCAATTATTATGAAAATCATTCAAGCTATCGGAGGCCCCCCGAAACATTTCCTCGAAATAAGGACTTACCAAAATCGTTCACATCAATATAAAAACAGAAAACGGAACGCCGGTCCGGCTCTCTAAACAAATTTTTCCGAAATCAGAAACCACTGCAATAAATCAATTCCTAAGAATCGTGATGTTAGCCCGTTGAACCACGAGTCCGTCTAAATTCGCCGAAGTTTTGAAAATAATAAAACTATATGCACATCTTGCTTTAGAGGCATATTGGAAATAGTGTGGCCCGTGAAACTGAAAAGGGGTGGAAAAGGGGAAATTTATTGCTGAAAATACAGAGACGAAACGAATTTTCTCTAAATCAGAACTCGTCGCGTTTTATTTCTGGTACTCGAAAATCCCTTTACAATTATCGCTTGTATTATAATGTAATAATTACAGTCACATACTGGTAAATTTTAAATGAGAGTGGTGAATAAGACTGAACTTTTAAATTAACCACCTTGCAGCTTTATATAAAATACAGTATAAGGGGAAAATATCACCATGCACGAAGAGTAAGAGTATGTCAGTCAACAAGCATAACGCACAACTTCAAACTCTGTTCTCCAGTAGCAGTACCGTTAAGCTAGATCAGAATTCGCTCTGAGAAAGGAAGTAAATAACGATGTTTAAGAGATGGTTACAGCGAAGTCCCAAACACTCCATGAGGTAGACCTAAGACCTTACTAGAGTAAACCGTCTTGGCGAATTTAAAATATTGTCAGTTTTAATGTGTACCCAGAAAAGGTGCAGGGAACTGTCACAGAAGATAGAAAGAACTTTGAGTTTCAATAAATTCTGGAAGACGCTTCACCAGTAACTGTTTAAGAACAACTCAGATAGTTACAAGTTTAAGAAAAGGTAACAGGTGGCAACAAGTCAGAATTCTGAAAATCAGTAAAGATGATAGAACTAAACAATATGATAGTACAAGTGGTATTCCACGGGGTTTGCAACACTTTAGAATTTTATGTAAGACGATCGGGCCAACAAAGTCAGCGACCACTGCTGTCATGTGTAACCAGATTAATTTTGATCTAGGGACTATTTATTTATGCTAACGCATTGGAATTGAAATCAAATAATATGATCGCGATATCACAGGCGAAACAGCGGCGACAACCGATATCGAAGAAAACATGTAAGGGAACTGCAATGAAAATAAGGAGAAAATGGTAAAAGCGATTACAAGAAGCAGTTGCATGCGATGCTGGACATCTAAAATCACGCTCGCTAACTAATATTTTCCTACTTTCCAGCCAATAGACCTTGCCTCAAATGATTCGCGTGAGAAGGCGAACCTTGAACCGGGAGAGTTTATTGACGGAGAAACTAACGTTAAACACGAAATAAGGAGAGTAGTTTTCATTTTAATTAGGTATGAAAAATACGTTAATGAAAGATATAGAAATCAAAGTGCAAACTGGACACACAATTTTCTGGACTTGAATCGAAAAACTTCAAACAAAAAAAACGGCCATCAGAGTTTCTTTCAACTCCTGAAAATACTAATATATCTCAATGGCGGGAAAGATAACACCGAAAAAGCAGATGGCAACTCTCAAAGAGTCGGACAGGACAACCGAAGTGTGACTTCGTCCTCTTTACTAGAAGCAAGCTCCGTGATACCTCTTCCTTACATTGGGCAAGGAAAGCGCAGTAGCACCTTCTACATTAGGTACAAGCTTGTTTCGTAGTAGTGAAGTAGATCACGAGTAGAAGTTCATAAAGAGAAAACGAAAACAGCGTCACAGAACACCCTGATCTCGGTTATTAAAGTACCAATGGTCGGAACTCAAAAATTCATGATTTTGGTAAGACTGGATTGGATGCCACATTCGCTAACCGTTATAAAGTACATTGCGTTTATTTTCACGTAGCACGGATTTACTAAAGTTACCATCCATGTTCCCTTCTGACAGTTTAAGCACCTAGCACCTAAGAACTCATTTAATTTTAATGAGATACTTCTTGAGAAAACGTCAATATTGAAAATCAAATACGATAATGGAATGAAAATCTGTAGTGAAATTGCACCTACTCAAAGAAATATAAGAAATCTAGTTCTTTGTATTAAACCAAATTATAAGTTTTAAAGAGTGCGGACTCGAATAAATGTTACGAGTTGAAAATACTTTATAAGGTTTTAAACTCAGTACCAGGTCCTAGTTGTCCATGTGGTCTTTCTACAGGAGTTTGCGTTGCACTAACAACCCATCCGGGAATTGCTCAGTACCTCGTATCCTTGTAAAGAAGAAACCTCCTTGGTACGGCTGGGATTAAATCTGGCATCTAAAGAATGTCAGACAGCAAATCAAAGTCAGTTGCAATGTACGATGCTCCAAATTTAAAACCATCACCGTCATAACCTTTTGTCGTCGCTATGGAAACAATATTCAAAACTATTCTTGACTTAATCAATGTTTGATAGAAGCAAGAACGCCGCTTGTTGCAATAAATTACGGTTAATTGATTTTCAGTTACGACACAAAAACGAGTTGTTCATTATCCCACCCCCACAAGCGGATTATAAGTTATGTAAGATGAATAATTAAAACGCCGATTTATCATTCGTTTAAATAGCCTGATAACCATCCTAAAATCAGAAAAATACAAACAATTTTATCTCGCTACTCAGTCGGAGCAATAAATCTTTTATTATTTGATTAAAACATAAAGGTAAATATTTTCTTAAACTTTTTTTACTTCATTTATCGCTTTGTCGATGGCTTTTTTGTTGTCATTAGGCTCATAATGGTTTGACGCATCTCTTCCACTTCCTTAATTTCCCGTTCGAGCACCTCAATTGTATTAGTCTTTTCAGTAATTTCTCGTATTAAATTAGTACGCTCGATTTTCATTTGGGCAATATCCTTCGATAGTTTCGTATTGTCTGCTTTCGCCTCTTGCAGCTTAATCAGATTTTCTCGTGCGTCGAGCAATTCTATTCGATATTCCTGATTTTCGGATTCAACCAATTTACATTTATCCTCGAGACCGGCCAATTTTATTTTATACTCATTTGTTTGAGTCGCCATTGCCCGCTCATAATCCCGTTTCAGGATTTCGAGTTTAGTTTGGAGTCCATGATATACGTTCTTATACGAGTCACGTTCATTGCGCACCACTTCTAATTCCATCTTGGTTTTCTCGAGTGCTAAATGCATTGCGAAATTATCTTGTTGATAATGATTAATCTCCGATTTTTGATATCCGACCACATATTCATATTGTATTTCATTCTCATGAACCAATTGCAATTGCTTCCTTTGATTATCGATTTGTGTTTGAAGCATATAAATCTTATTCTGATGAAATTGAATGATTTCCGTTAAATTCATGTCACTAATCTCACCGCTATTGATTTTCTCATGAAAATATTCGATTGAATCATTAAGCCGCTGTTCAATTTGCTTGTTGAACACGTAATAGTTGTTGATTAAATTGATGCGTTCATCGCGATTTGCCGACGTGACTTGGGCGGGTGGTGGTGCGATTTTATGAATTTTTATATTCGTTTTAAAATGCAATTCTTGCATTACATGAGCAAATTGTTCATGTGGAAATTCATTTTTTGATAACAAATACAGGGAAGTTTTGATTAACTCTTGATCGCCGCTGTACAACCCCTTCGCTAGAACAAAATGAATCTGAGGCTTGTTAAGCAAGTTAACAGTATTCCCTAAATATTCCATGGGCGAGATTTCCGAAAAACCCGACATCAAATACAATGCGTGAATATACATTCGCACATCATCTTGCGTGATCTGGACGAATTTTAAATTTTCCGGTTCGACTGAAATAAGTGGATGAAATACCTTGTCGAAATACGCGGCGCTTGCTAATGTTAAGATACCACATTGCAAATTATCATTGGATATTAGCACGGACAGCACACGATATAAACCAATCTTTTTCTCGCGGGAATAATTTTCGATCGACGACATTTCTATTGTATCCCGTATCACTTGATCGATGGTGTTTAAAAGTGTTTTGTGGCTTGAATCAAAACGAATCGAATGGCTAATACTTTGAATTAAATGTAGTGCGTTTTCTACACACTTTTCAATCTTAATGCATTTGAGCGCAAATTGCAGAATACGCGGGTATTCCGTAACGATCGCGTCTAACGTTGCAATAACGTTAAAAAATTCCAAAATTATCGCTTTGCAAGAATTCGAATTATCCGAATCCGTATTGATATCCTCCACAATTTTCAACACGTTATTAATGTAATTTCGAAACGAATCGGCATCTATGTATGCTGCCGATATCATACCATCCTGTTTCAAATCCTTAAGAAATTCTACACTGTGCTGCAATAGGGCTGCCTCTGACGCTTTTAACGCCTTCTCGATATCGATCAGGATAAGCTTTATAATATTATCAAAATCGGTCGGCTTTAGCGTATAATTATGCTCGCCAAGAATTAGATATATTTTGGCCGCCAACAATTGATGCGATTTTATGTGCGACATAAAATTGGTGATCGTTGGAATTTTTGTTAGGAGTAAGAAGGTCGGTTGAATGTTTCGATGGCATAAATTTACCAGCACTGTTAAGGCGAGTACAACCACATTATCATTCTCATCGTTCGACAGGATGAAGTTTAGCAATGTATTTAGAAACGCATCCAAATACGGTTTCTCCCAATCAATCTCGATGCCGTACGTCAGCTCCTTTAGCAAAAATAGTAGCGTAACTTTCTTCTCGAGACTTGTAATCGAAGCCAAATGATTCGATAATATCGATACAAAGTCGATGTTACGCAAGATGGCCCTTCGGGAGGCATCCAGTTTTACCACCTTGTTCAGAATCGAGATAGCAGACCAAAACACTTGAGAATTTGATTCCGCGACTGATACCAATTTATATAAATTATAGTAAAATGTCCACGTTGGCGGTAGATTACAATTGCAAATATCATTATCTTCGGATGCGAGAATCATCTGTAATTTAGGGAGACCAAGTTAGTACTGGACAGGGTGAGCGACCCACCATATAAATTCACATAGGCAAACTAAGTACTACACAAATATATGTACCTACCGTTAACTTTCCATTTAATTGTGCCTCTGTTTCAATCGAATTGCATTTTAAATAGTTTATGATATGAAAATTAAATTCTTTCATAAAATCTTGCGCTTGAACGAGCGACATTGCTTTGTAATTTTAAAATTCGATCACCGCAATAACCACTTAACAATATAAAACTTTTGTTAAAATTATTTACGTAATATAATTAGGCCACAATTATAAATATTTATATATAAAATACTATTAATTATTAAAATAATAACTAAACTTAAACGCGACAAAACGACGTGAAAATCAAATTTATTTTCCGACACAACAATAAAATCTAGTACATTCTTGTTATACCAATTATTGACGTTTCTTTTATTTTGCGAAGCAAAAGGTATAAAATATTTTTTAAAAATACGAGATTGCCGCCATCTATGGAAAATGTAGTGAAAAGAATTTTTAACAGTCTTACAGTTTAAAAATAAATAAAACTTTATTTTCTCAAAAAACCTTAATTAAAAAATAAATAATTTTATAAATATGTAATAATAGTAATAATAATTAATTAATTAGACAAGGTCACAATTAATTTTTGCGCCCATACGTCGCAACGCAATGATTGTGTTCACTGCTTTTATCCATCGCTTCTTAATCACGTAACGTTTTAGTTTCGATTTGGTCGACAGCAATTCCGTCTCATTTTTTTTTATCTGCTTAATCCACTTGTGGTTGAGCGCCTCTTCCGAAGTCATCCTTTTTGTTGTGTCTTTTGTTAGCAGTCTAGCTATAAAATCTTTCGCATCAGCCGATACCGAGTCAAATACTTCGTCATTGAAATCGTATTTACCTATTGCGACATTAGTCATGGTTTCGTTATCATCTTCGCCCATAAATGGTGAGAGGCCAGATAATCTGGAAAGTGAAAAGGAAATTATGATTAATAATCCGCATTTGTATGTAGATTGTTTTAAAGGTGTGCGCTTGCCCAATGAAAACGCTACATAAAAATAACTAAAGACAGCAGAGATGATTTTGGAAAAACGTTACAAGTTAATACGTACAATGAACCCGCGGTATTTCTGTGAGGTAACCTACGGTAAACTACCAAAAGAAATTGATTCTTTCTGTATAAATGTAGTTAAAGCAATATGCCCGCTTCGAATTAATATATGACGCGAGACAAGGCGACTTGTCGCTTAAAAAAGTGATAAAAGAAAAGATTATTAAGGTTTCAACTACTTATATAATAAATTAGGCCAAATCGATATTCTGAACTGAAGTCGATATTCTGAACTTCACATTATCCTATATTTTTATGGTTGAACAACCAGAATTGCTCTTACACTTACCGTAATTATACTATTACGATTAATATCCAGGCCGACATAAAGCCGTCAGATTAGTTGTTACATTTATAAGGACATTTATTGCCATTAATCATAAAATTGAGCCGACTAAAATCAAAATTAATTCGTTCTCTTTTTCTTTTACTGAGACAATATTCCAGTTGAATTTGTCTTCATCTTAGAGCTGGCTCAGCCGATTTTCTATATTGGCCTACTCCTCACAATCTCCCGATTCCAGAAAACTCAATGGTTTTTCTCGACCATTCATGACCTTCTACCTTCTATTCCTGCTCGCCATTCTACTTCATAATAATACATTTATCAAATATTCTACGCTCTCTGCTCTCTTTAGATTTATTTACTTTCTTCTCAATGTTTTCGTTGCCTATTTTAATTTCTTTAACTTCCTGTACCTTCTAATTTCGATTCCCAGTGGTTCTGATTTTGTTAATTAAACTTTTGAATTCCATTGGCCTTATTCTAGCTTTCTCCGGGAATTGGAAATTAGTGGCGTTTTTCCAAAGTGTATTAGGCGTTTAAGAATTTTTTTTTTGGGAAAAAATAATTCCATTTTACAGCAATTTGGACATTAGTTTATCCCCATTATTTTTCTCGAGAATTGTTTTGACCTTATTTTATCTTAAACATATATTTAAAAATAAATTTAACTTGTAATAAGGTCACAGTTTGTGTTTTAGTTTATAAAAATCTAGATAAAACAATTATCTCCGTTAAATTATTCTCATTATTCTCGAGAATGGAGAATAATTTATTTTGTAGCAAGTATTCCTCAGACATTTTTCCCCAAGTCCCCGTTTTCTAAAAGTTAATTCTGTCAATTGGGGAATAAATTTACGGGGAAATAATTTGATTATTCGCGGCCGACGTCTAAAAATAGTCTACTGCGTTTAATTGGCTTTAATTGATATTTTATCGAACTTTACTTAAAAAGAAAATTTTGTTTATTAAAGTGAAAAATTGGATAGCTTTAATTGAATACAATAAGTTTCCGTTAAATTCTATTCTCAGTTAATCCTTTCCTAAATTGGTGATACAATTTTTCCCCAAGAAACATTCTTTCCCAAAAGTTAGGGAATAAAACTGCTACAAACTTTAAAATTTCAATTCCCCGGGAATTACCAGAATAGGGCCACTGCATAACGGGAAATAAATATTTGGAAATTAATGCAATTTGCAATTACATCATAATATTTTCTCACTCCCCAATTCCCCGGGAAATCGACGACAGGCCACATAACCGTAAAATATTTTAGACTTATCTTCTGATATTTAAAATCCCACCCTATAAATTAACACAGCACATTAGATTTATTTTCACAGACGGTTTACAGCAACATTTTTCCAAATTTATAGTTTCTGGAATGTTTCCGCAACTTTCCTAAATAATCTTATAATAATTACCCAAACACAACAACAATAATTTCCAGAATTATTTCTTATTCGCTAATAAGTAGTCTATAAAATACTCAATTACTTTAAATCAAAGTTAATAATCAGTAATAATTAACTCACGATTGAGCCTGGATACAGAACTAATTGTTCTTGCTTCGCCTAAAATATTCATGAGACCTACTATTCAAGCATAGATGTTAGTATTAGCGCAAGTGACCAATAAACACTCAACATTCAATTGACGTTCAGCATAAATGAGCAACTTTGATTGTATTTCACAAAAGGCGCAATTGACACCATTCGAAAAACCACATAAGTAAGCAATCACACATCGCGTTAACGATCAGTTATTTGTAAAACAAATAGTAGATCACAGGGTTAACCCAAAAAATGCTGGCAGTTACTTACAAATCACTGGTTTCTGTTTTTAGAAGTTCAAGGATAGGATGCGTGTAGGTAGTGTAGGTTAGACGTCCGGTCGAGTTTTGGATGATTAATTGAGCATGTGCAAAAAGGATTACATTATTATGTGTCATGTATATTGGAAAAGTTTGTACAACATAATCTTATAATGAGTAAAACTTTTGAAGGCTACGTGATGACCATGAAATACTTCAGAACAGAAGTAAAATATTTGGGTCACAACGGTTAATGGAATTTACACAGACAAACCAAAAATTTCAACAGTAAAGAAATGACCAAGACCTAAAAATTTGCATAGGTTACGAAGATTCCTTGGATTGTACCACACGATTATCCAAACGATTCGCACGATTCAGTTCCCAATGTTGTAAAAAGTTTACAACAATTAAAACCGAAGAACAAGCCGGCTGAATGGAAACAAGAACAAAAGGAATCATTCGTCGGACGAAAAAGGCGGCTATGTACAGCACTAGTGCCTGCATGCTCTATGCCCATGAAATGTATTTATAAATGCAAGCAATGGTGTAGGAAGAGTGTGAATACAAGTAATCGATAGTCAGGTGCAAATTATCAAATATCACTCAAAAATCCGAAAAACACAGATACTATTCCAAGACGTGAAAAGGATTACTGACTATAGTGAATGTGAGAAATACTTTCATTAATATCTAAGATCACGGTAATTGGTTCAGTTCAATAATCCAAAAGCACGTTAGAACGAATATCTGCAAAGCTATGATTTCGATACCGAGCATAGGAGTGAAATGCACATGGAAATGGTGGCTCATTATCAAGGTGGCTACGTCAAGTTGAATCTAAACACAGAAGACTAATTATAGGAAAGGCCGCTTCGGAATTAGTAAGACTCTCACAAAATGTTATCCACGATTTTATTGATCTGGGCAAAAAGCCCTCCCCCCCCCCCCTATTATTTCTATGGTATTTTCATTAATAATTAATGAGCAGTGTGACAAATAATCATTTAACAATAACAAAAGCGATGTGAATTCAACTAAATTAAATGTATCCGATGGCTGTTGCGATACTGAACTGTCAAAATATTACAGGCTTGTAAATAAACTTTAATTGAAATTTTAAAATAGTTTTATATATACAAAAAATTAAAATTTTAATCAAAACTGTTGAATTCTATATGAAATACTATTTTCACTGTGAATTTTGGACATTCTTGCTTGAACGTCAAATTAATTATTAATAAATAAAAATTACTTATTTCTTATAAATTAAATTATATTCTTCTTATAAATTAAACATTTGCTCGCCATGTAAATTTGACTGTGTCGACAATTCAATACCACAACAATCAACAGCGCCACTCTTTTAGTACATTTTGTAATATCGCCTATTAAAGAAAAATATTTTTTGGTTACTTGGGCTAATATCTGACATCCTGACATCTATGTTTGGATATTTTTAAACACTATAGAAGTCGTTATATGTGAATCTGGTACGCGAATTACTAAAAGTTAAAAACAATTATTGGTGATTAAAGTGAAATTATTTGTGTGATTTAAATTATGTTTTGTTTTAAATGAATTAATAAATAATTGTCAAAATAATTATTGTTGTGTTTTAAGTGGTAAGTGGACATTTCATGCTTCTTGCGAAATAATTATCGGCATTATCGGACAAATTCCCGAAGGAAGCGAGTTTGATAGGGTCAATTTGGCGAAACCAAATCTCTAAGTGGGATATAGCGCGTAAAATTGCACTATTAACAAAGAAATGACCACTTTAAAAGCGAAATATCTTGAGAATGTACATATTATGTAATATATTTGAGATATTTTAATTTCAATAGTGTTTAGGGAACGCCAACGCAAAACTCATTCTAAAATAATATGAAGTTGGGTTCAGGTTTTTTAATGTTTGCATATTGTGGTGCTGTATGTGGTGTACTGGAAAAAAATTTAAATTTAGAATCTAGTATTAGAATTGGAGAAGCAAACGTATCTTTATAAAACGAAGAAAACCGTTTTACGCGCGCTGATTTATATAAATGTTTCGTGACAGGGTTTTAATTGACGAAACATTTGAAAGACTCGGCGTGTTCAGTCCTACCAAAATGATAAAAATTATCATGATATTTTTTGTGAGTCTAACTTCATTCCGTATAATTTTATGTCAAACCCGACTGACCAACCAAATCGAAAAAATAATTATAAATTGATTCTGTACGTCAAAGCATTGGTGACACTGTCTAAACAAAAATTTACTATTTACTAATACCTAAGTGTCTCACAATAGTTTAATTCTTCACATCTTGTCTTGCCTAACAAAACATACCCGGGCAAAACATTGTAGTAACTCACATTAGCAGAGATTTGCAGATGAATGCTAAAAAATTTCACAAGTCGTTTTTAGATGGGATTTATATATGTAAAGGCAATCAACATTAATATGCATGTAACATAAAATCTAAGGATTTACGATCACCTTCTCGCCCAATTCGTTAATACACGAATAATTGTAATCACACAACGTCACCTAATCAATTATTTAACTGTCCATGTAAATTCATAACGAAAAACATTAGAAATAAAATGTTAACAAATTTTGACAGCCAGAATCAAAAATATTTGTGATATTTTTTGTGATAAATGAGTGCGTTTTATGGCAAAAGCTGATAAAAAATATCGTGATATTTTTTATCATTTTTGCCCAACTGAACACTACCGACTGTAAAACTATTAATCCGCAAATTTGAAAAGCATTGTTAAACGGTCAGCAGTACGTTTTACTAAAATTTCAATTGTATCTAACCCTGTCAACGGCGTTGACAAACGTTTAAACACTTTAAGTAATCTTGAACGTTATGGATCTTGAACGTCATGGATCTTGAACGTCATGGAAACTGGAAATGAGTTTGATCGTCGCTATTTATTTCAATAAAGTATTTAATTGCATTTCACATAAAATTATCATAGCGAAATTCAGAGCTCTAGCTTTCCTGTTCAATTTCTAATATGGATGGAATTGTATCTGCAAAAACGCAAATATCACATGCTCGTTAGATCATTTAGATCACATCATTTATAGCAACATAAGGAGTGCCTCAGGGTAGTCATCTCAAACCAATACTTTTATCCTTTCTACAAATTATGTTAAATATGCTATGATAAACTCAGTTGTTTGCTTGTACTCCGTTGATACGTAAAATAGTCGGAAAACCTCAACCCATATTAACTCCATTTGGCTACAATCCGACTTCAACGGCTTCAACATATTGTGCAACATCACGTGTAAACGAGTAAAGTCCCATCCAGAGACTATCATATTAACAATGTAACCAAAGTAACTTCAATACGAAATTTGGGCGTCATTTTCGATTCCGAACTGAACTACAGAGATCACCTCGATCGTATTATAAAATGAGAAAATTTTATTTGGGTTTGTTGAACGCTGGCCTAAAGAATTTCTTGATCTGTATATGATACGAAGACGATCTTTACGGCAATTGTTCGGCCACTGCTCGAATATGCTAGCCGAGTTTGGCCTCCGTATCATAAGGTAAACATTAAGAGAATTGGGACAGTTCAACCTTGCTTAATTGACTTTAGTATGAGGAGTTTTCCTTGGGTAGATATTTACAACTTGCCTTACATGTGTTACTCGATAAGGTAAATACGATCGTGATTTCGCATCACATAACTGATTACAGAATACATGAACCCAACACTAGGATGCTGCCCGGTACCAACGGAAATACCAAATTATTTTACTAAAAAACTAGTAAGTTCTCCTCCTCTCCTATGTTATAACTTATATAATGTTGAACCTATCGTAAATTTATCCATATTTATCTATAAATTTATCCAAATTGATATTTTACTAATTATTTATTTTAATAAATTTTTTAATCTGCTTGACTTAAAAAATTTAATATTACTGTTGGTAACTTCTAGCGTGCGATCTACCGGCAGCGTTAATTGATCGTTTGGAATTATTATTGTAATAGCTTTCGTAATGTCTGCTGCTCGACCCTCATTAGCTAGCGCGAGATCTTTTGAAACCAAATGGACAATTTATCTTACGTAAATATGAACATTAGTTAGAATTAATATACTTAGCCACATACTTATATACTTACAGAACATAGCCTATTACACCGATACTCCATAAATCTGTATAGAAACCAATTTGGTCAAAATTAACAACTTCCGGGGCTGAAAACTCTGGTGTACCAAACAAAACTTGAAGATTTTTATTTTTATCATATCGTCTGGCCATGCCAAAATCTATTATTTTAATCCGATTACCACATTTCGTAAGGCACAATACATTTTCGGGCTGAAAATATATGAAAGTTATTCGATGCTAAATTGATAAGAGTATTTCTTACCTTCATGTCTAAATGTAGTATATTCTGGTCATGGGTAAATTGTATCCCCTCGATAATCTGTTTCATAAAAACGGAACAAGCTTTTTCTGTCAATACAAAATCATCATCAATAACCCGTTCAAAAAGTTCACCGCCCACAATTCTATAAATATATTTGTTTATATATATAGAGGCAAATTAGATCGAAACCAAATTTCTAATTTCTACTTACAACTCTAATAGCATACAAATTGTCTTATCACACTCGAACGCATCATATAATTGGATCAAGTGCGGGTGCCTTAGCGAATTCATTATTTCAATTTCCCGCTCCATATTTCGTTTCTCCTCCTTTTTATTGAATTTGACGAATTTTCCTGCTAGTCGTAATTTACTGTCTTTCTCCTCACATAAATACACGGTACCATATTTACCGCGACCCAATTCTTCCGGAAATACTGTGTAAAAATCTTTCGGATTTCCTTCGCGCAATGTCACCGTTCGATTTGCGAAGGCCGCATGTAGCTCTAAAAAGATACGAAAAATACAAAATTATGTATTTCCTCATCAAGATCATGGTCCTCGCGTGATCTTCATCCAACTATGTATATCACTTGTACAAAAAACAACACATTTCCTTAACGAAACACGTGCCAACAAATTCTTTTCATTTTCAATTCATACACGCGAAAAATTTATTGTTGTAGAATTGTAATAAGATTTCATTGATGAGATTTACTAAATTTTCTCATCACCTTGATACAAACTTAATTAGGCGTTTAGTGGCGAATGTGTCACATTCATCATGGGGGGGCCAGATCGTTTTGTCTACAGAGTGTATACGACCGTATGCGTTGTCGCGGCCATTTATTTGATTTAATTTTGTATCAGATCGCAACTGACAGTGCCACCGAAAACATATACTGTACCTTTCAAGATCAACGACGATATTTTTTATTAACGATCATTAAAACTACAACGAGGAAATTATAAATAATTATTTTGTTTGGTTTTATAGAGCAAAATGTTAATTTTGCGGTACATTAACAAAAAATAATTTGTTTGTTGTTTGCAGATTGTGGGGGGCAGGAATTGGATCAGCAAATGTTGTGATTCATTGGTATACAATATTTCAGGGTAAATACATTACGCAATTACTTCGATTTTGCTTGTTATGACTCTCAGAATTGTGCCGAATTGACTGCCAGCAACATCATCGGTTTCACAGTTGGCACAAAATATGAGACAGCACAAACTGAAAACCTTTAGTATTCACAAATTTATAAATTAGACTTGAGTAAATCACAGGATTATCAAACTCGGCCGTTAACCTAACTGGTTTTTAACACCTTTTAAAACAAATCAATGTGAATGAAAATATTTGAAATGATCCATTGCAAATCGGTACACTCCAAATTAAAATAATTTTTGGTAGGTTAACTCAATACTCATTCTGAATGGCCGAAAATACATTACTATTGAATCTAACACACAGTTGGCAGAATTAGTGATTTTAAACGTACAAAGAACCCTTTGGTCAATCACGAGAATAGGTTTCCCTTCATATGTCAGGTCAAAGTATCTATATCCGTAGAATTTAGTGAGTCGTCGATCGGTTTTAATAACAAGCCAACGCATACGATTTAAGGTGCGTACCAATTTCGACAGATATTAACTTATATAACATGCCAGTTCAGCAAATGAAAACACATCACAAATTTGGTTTAGAAGGGGGTTTTATACAAACTGTAAAGCTGAAAATTTTCAAACCCTGATCGATTCTAAAATTTATATTTTAGTGAGGTAATTGCCAGTTAGTATATATAAAAGTAGTTCATGAAGACCTTATGAAGGTGCCATTCGATTTCATAATAAATACTTCCTTACGGAATATAACGCTTTAAACAAAATATAAATTGCTGTGGATTCGGAATCGTGGCTGGCAACGTGATATTATTTACTTCCACTGACTATAAGGGGTGATTATTTTGCTTTTTGATTTTACGTGTATATGTTTTTGACACATCACGCGTGATTAGCGAGTGCCCTCAGTTAGCATTACCATCTCATCATGGAAAGACTTACAACCGAACAATGTTTGCAAATTATTGAATTTTATTATCAAAATTCGCTGTTCAGTGAAAATGTGTTTCGCACACTTCGTCCATTTTGTGGTCGTCATAATTGACCAACTGAGCAAGCAATTCAAGTCATTGTGACAAAATTTCGCACTAATTTCACGTTATTGGACATCAATCCAACAAATCGTATGCGTGCAAGGGAAACTATTGCTGCTGTAGCAGCTAGTGTCGATGAAAACGACAAAATGTCCATCCATCGTAGGACACAGCAATTGGGATTGTGTTATTCAACTACGTGGACGATTTTAGGCAAGGATCTCGGTATGAAGGCGTATAAAATACAGCTCGTGCAACAACTGAAGCTGAACGACTTGCCACAGCGTCGAAGTTTTGCTGAATGGACCTTGGAACATCTTGAGGAAAATCTGTTTTTTTTACCTAAAAATTGTGTTAAGCGAGACGAAGCTTATTTTTGGTTAATGGTATCCAGTTATGTTAATAAGCAAAATTTCCGCGTTTGGCGTGATGATCAGCCACAGGCAATGCAAGAACTGCCATTGCACCCAGAAAAAACTACCGGTACGTGTTTTTTCAAAGACGACAAGGCCGCAACGTTACCGTCAATGGTGCTCGCTCTCGTTCGATGATTTAGAACTTTTTTTTGCCCAAAATACATGAACTGAATCTGGTCGATTGTGGTTTCCGCAAGACGGCGCCATACAGCATGCAAATTTTCGGTCCGATGAATTGGCCGCCTAGATCGTGCGATTTGACGCCTATTGACAATTTTTTATGGGGCTACGTGAAAACTCTCGTCTATGCCAACAAACCAACAACAATTGCAGAATTGAAAGACAACATTAAACGGGTCACTAGCTAGATACTCGTACCAGCCGAAATGCTCGAAAAAGTGGTGAAAAATTCCTACAAGTCCATGGTCCACTTAAAACGTAGTTGTGGCCAACATTTACATGAAGTAATCTTTAAAAAGTAAATATCAAACATTATTTTATTTTAATTATAAACCAAACGCTTAAAAAATTATCCATTACGTTCATCTGTTATGACCACCTTAGGATTTTCTTAAACTGTCTTAAGATGAAAATTTGTCGGATAATTGAAATTATTACGAAATATTTGGTGAAAGCAAAATTTTAAAAATTCATTCTAAGGAGTGGTGTTCTAATAAACCAGTACCAACCAGTTCTAGGACGTTTTCAACAGTCTAAAATTACAACGCTTGTATAGCCATTTCTCTTCTTAATAAGAGCTTTTATTGTTCATGATCGACAGCAAAGTCAATTTTTTGGAAATACTGTGCGCCAGTCATAATTTGCCTATTGCTGCCTTTTATTAGAAAATTCGACTATTTATTAATTGAAAATAGACTCTAAGATTCGTCGTTATCAAAATTTGAAATGTAAGTGGTTTCGTCTGCTTGACGGCAATTGACAATTGCTGGTATTATGATTTACTTGACGGATCAATAAATCCGTAATTTGATGCGAAGAATATTAAATTTACTTTAATTTATATATTCCTCATCGTATGGTAATTAGTTGTGGAGAAGTGTGAAACATGGTTTCATTTATTTGAAATTGTCCACCATCAGGGGAGGTTTAGGAAAAATATTTCACAATGAGAATAACGTGATCAACTTTAGAATACAAACTACTTACATTTATAAATACTATCACGTCCTTAACCAAGGCAAGTAAAATTCCGGGTAAAATGTTTCTATCGCCAAAATGAAACTTGGTGGGAAATATATGCGTATGGAGAGAAATTTTTCTAAGAAATTCGATTAAAATATTCGAAACAAAACGTCTCAGAAAAATATTCTAATTCCTTCAATTCCGCTATATTCCGCATTCCAAGAGGTTTTTCTGGATTGCCATAAAAGAGAAATATTTTTAGAATAGTATCTGAATCTATGTAATGCCAGTTGGTAGCATTCTAAAATAATGAATAATTAACTACCTGTAACAATCCGGTGGATTTGCGAACTAAAGTGTTGATAACAAAATTACTTCATTTTACAAGACCTTTCAAACGATATGTCACATGATTATATTAGAATGATAAACATTGAAACGGCTTCCAGCGCCACAACAGTGTTTTAAGTGATAAAATTTTACTGCAGTCTTCAAGACCTTTTCAACGATATACGCCAAGAACATATTCAATGATAAAGTAACAAGTTGCCACAGCGCCAAAACGGTGAATTTATCAACTAAAGCGGTATTGCCAAATATCAAAATGTTGTCTGATCCAATACCTTTCAAACGATATATTACACGGATAAATTTGAATCATTTAACGTAATATCGTGGCATTGGGTATTTTTTGGGGTGGATAAAGCCTGGGTATATAAATTTATTTCGTTTAAACTTAAAGGCTGGAATGAAACGAACATTGTGTTTTCATTAAACAGATTACTAACTTTTTAATTTCATAATGATTATAAGCAAATCAAAATTATGATAAATGTATTGTATATTTTGGATTACCTAATAATAATCATAATACTGATGCTTGTATACAGCGTCAACATATTAATCTAGCGAATTCTAACCCCCAAAGCGCAATAATAAGCACGTGGGCTCAACCGGCACGTTTAAGTTAATATACACCTAATTTTGCCTATAGGGAATGTTATATATTTTGTTAATTGTAAAATTGTTATGATTAGTGTGGATCTGTGACTGTGGTATTAGCATATTTTTTTAAATACAATATTGTTACGAATATGCCCTGTCAAAACCGGTTTGAATCTCTGGATTGAGCAAATCGGTATAAATTTGACGGTTTACAACACCATTTCTCGTATTTAATATCACTTCCGAAATATTCCCGAAACTACCGAAAAAATCTGTCAAACACTTACACCAGTAATATTTACATCACTGTACCAAGTCTCTCCAAAATCTAACTTAAGACTGATCCGTTTGCGCTCACCACATTTGTACTTATATACCGCGCTGATTATTTCAGATGCTACACAAATATGCGGTTTTGTTCCAGAATCATTTACTATACAACTACACTGTTATAAAACTACTTCTAATGCTTAAATCTAGATGTGACTAAATAAATGTCATTAAGCTTCTAACCCTTAACTGAGCAATTTCCGCTGAATTAATGTCTCATCCACGTGCCCAATATACGCTGAATTGATGTTCACCAAACAAAAAGCCGGGATCGTAACAATAATGTTACAATCTCGCCTATTAGTTTAGTGGGCATCAATTCCGCGTGGATTGGTCACTTGGGCGGGATATTAATTCGGCGTAGATTGATCAAAGAGCGACATTTAGATTTAAGCATTAGAAGAGTTTTATAACAGTTTAATTTTATAGAAGATTTAGCAGTTTGTCTGGAACAGAACCGAATGTTGGAGTAAAAACTATTCAGCGCGGTACACGTTACTTTTAAAAGCGAAAGTGAGTTACGGAAAAAAGGGAAATTAGTGGTGTGATTAAAAATAATTGTGGGAATTATTTGTTGTTGTATTTTAGTGTTGGTCGATAATAGCGGGAACATTTTTGTGAGAATATTTCTGGTATTTTCGGGAATATTTCAGTAGAGATGTAAGTAGGTAGAGTTGCAAGTGTTTGAGAGATTATTTCCGATATATTCTGGAATATTTCGGAACCGATGTAAATTACGAGGATTATTGTGATAAACCGTCAAATTTGTACCGATATTCAGAATCCCATGTTACGAACCGGATTTGGTAGGGCAAAATCGTAACAATATTTAGTTGCTTTTATGAAAAAAAGTGTTTAGGCACAACTAAAAATTTAAGAGAAGGTTGGTTTTTTATTATACAGAGTATTTCATTTAATAAAATTAAACACTCTGAATAACTTCCAAAATATTTAATTATGCGAAAAAACCCAGACATCCCAGCTTAATTTTGAAGTGTAAAATTCCATTCGGAGAACTATATTCAATTGTTCCCTAGTTCATTGATAAGTAGATACAAACCTGTTTTTAGGACGATTGGAAAAAATAGCCTAGTGTACAAGACCACAGTATCATTTACATTTTTTGGTACACACTAACTTTTGAATTATAAGAAGAAACAATTATTTTAGTGTTAAACGTCACGAAAACTGATAGATCAACCGGCAATTAACAATATAGAGCATTTCTTTAGAAACGAAGATAAAAATATTGTTGCCTTGCCAAAGGAACGGGTTTATCATCAGTTGATGGAAAATTCCATCAGAACAAAAAAAATATTTAAAGAGCAAGATACATGAGGACAACCAGATGTGTGATTCAGAGACGGGAACTGTGAAATATTATGTAATTATTTTGATAGCAGTCAGCGATCTTAATTCCAAAATGCGGTACATTTGTGCGGTGTATTTTGGTGCCGAATTAAACAAATTTTGAAGGTAATTTGTTATAGAATAAAATTCAAGTTCAAGAAAGGGTTAAAAAATTAATTTCGGGCTTTTATTATAGTCCGCTAGATTAAACTGCTAATAATACTCTATGCGAAATAGCTATATGGAGAAAGTAATCTGTACTGTTTTCTTCACATTTCGCTGATTTTTTTTTACATTAACTGCGGTCCAATACGCGACTTATTTTGTGGAGAATGTCTCATTTGAAAGTCTTATTTGAAAGTCTTATTGTTGTCTCCTGTCAGCTAGACTTATTGTAGACTTGTTTCACTTTTATGCAAGGCTTGCACTCAATTTGGTAACTCATGAAAAATTAATATTTCTTTTCGTCCCTTTTTCGTATTACCGTTATGTTGATTTATTGTTTTTAACAACCGCCAGTGGATCGCATTTTTAAAAGTGTTTCATTGTTAATTTTAATAAATAACACAATCAAAAGAAAAATCTGTTTTAATAAATTAAGTCTACAATTGTTTTTATTTTATCCTTAATAAAAAAGGAGTTAATTATTTTTTACATTAAAAGTATAATTTTTTGTTACTCAAAAGCAATTTTTAAAGAATTATGCGGCGAGGAACGCAACTATCGACCAATGAACGAACACTTTACGAAAGGATCGAACACTTTAGAGAATCTGGCGCTACCATTGTGAGATAGCCACAAAACTGCGGAGAAATAAAAATACAATATTTTTAAAACATTCCCGAGTATATGGTACAATTAAAAACAAGGACCAAAGCCTAAAGTTGACGCAAGAAAGGGAAATAAGCAGCGTATTGCAGTTAGGAAAAATATGAGTCCAACCCAAATAAAGCGTGACTTGCGTCTGAACGTGACTAAACGAGAAATACAGATTTTAAAAGAGGATGTAAATCTGAAATATCAGAAACGGGTACGTAAAAAAGAGAAAATTAAAATTTTGGGATGAAGAGAGGTGACCAATAATTTTTTCGGATGAAAAAAAAAATAATTTTGACGGATTAATTTTGATGTTCGTGAGTTACCTCACGGTCACATGACATGGGGTTGTTTCTGCTATCGCGGCAACACCCCAATTTGTTTTGTTTCCCATAAAATGAATGCGGAGAAGTATGTGCAGTTATTAGACGACGTTTTAGTAAATTTTGGGGAGGAAATGTACGGTGAAAGTTCACCGCAGGACAGTTTCAGCAGGATAATTCGCCTCTACATGCAGCTAAGTACAACAAGGATTATTTGCTGTCACAAAATATACCATCATTACAGTGGCGTGCTATTAGTCCGGACTTAAATCCAATGGAAAATCTGTGGAGCATTCTTAGTCACGGAGTCTACAAAAATACGAGCTTGAGACAGTCATTCAAGAGGAATGGGCAAAAATTGCTGTTTCTGTTCCCCGAACGCTAATAAATTCAATGCCATGACGATTGATGGGATGTTATTAACCACAATGGAAGTCATACAAACTACTAAAATGCACTTTGTGTGAATGAATGAAATGAACTATTTATATTTCCCTCGACCAATCAGAATAAACTGCTATATATAACGATGTAGGTACGAGTACAATGAAAACTAACCGAATTGAAATCTATATGGAATCTGCATTGGCAAATGTTCTGACGCAAGTGAAAATAAAATAAGAGTTTGCTTATAAAACAAACAATAAAAATTAAATTGTCCCATATAACTATTTCGCGCAGTGTATATAAGTGTATAAGTAATTAATTTGATTTTTATTGTTTTCAAAATACTCTACTAACCAGACCGGTGCTCTTATCTTAATCCGGGCAATTACCAAGTTATCGAAATAGGCAATAGTCATCATGAAGATCAATAATATTTGTGAAATTCCATCGCAAAAGATTTTATAGATCAAAGTTCATAAGTTCAATTCAATCACGAAAGCAAAAGTTCAACGCCTTAGTTTACCTTAGCAGACTTCATCGTAAAACTTTGCCGTAACCCTCGTTTTCGCTCCGCTTATAAATTAAAGGTTCAACATATACGGTGTTATTCAGGATTATAATGAACGAATCCCAGCGAGTTCCAAGGAGCTTTGGCGACAGTCAAATCGATGGACCAGAGAGACAATCCTGACAAAATCGATAAAATAATGGAAAGAGTTTATAACAACCTCTTGTCGTAAAATTGATAATCACTTACATCAACTTGCAACTCATGAGGCCTGTTGCACCGAATAAATAAACGACTCAGCGTAATTTATACGTCGTTATGCATATTGGGCCTCTATTACAATGTAACTTGTAGTCTATATAATTCATATAATAACAACATCGAATAGTCTTCAAGGAGGATAACGGAAAAAAATTACGGCCTAATAGGATTGCAGAAAATACTTCAGAGTTACCAAACAATTTTCTGATGAAAAAATTGCAAGAATACAAATTTTCGACGGTAACATATGGAAGAATGGTAGTACCTTACCTTACCATTTGCCGACTATATTAAATTATTGAAGATAAGACTGAGCATCCTAAGGCAAGCGACGTTCTTATATGAGATAAAATTTAAACATGAGGAATTCGCTATAATATCTCTGGAGACCGCTATATCTTTTACGTACATTTACCACCTAATAGCAACAAACTAAATAAACGGTAATACTTATCGAAAATGTACTACCCTCCTCCTCTTCGGCATGCCAGTATATCTGGGGACTATACCAAAGGGGTTGCCACCTGGCTAGGATTTAATGGACTAATCACACATTAATTCGAACTTAAAACTATTAAACTGATTATTTAACCTCGATAATGAAGCGGCCGAATCCCATAATGGGATATGATACCATCAACAAAAAATAGGAAAGCCATGATGCTGTCCAACATCAAAATTTTGCAAAACATCACCAATTCTTTATAACTGCGCTTGTTTGGTAATCAATATGATCTCGCCAAAAAAAATGTAAGATGAATGTATGGGCAATCAGCCAACAAAGTTCCAATAAAATTTTTTATTGCATATGTTCCGATCACTTATGACATCCGTATGTATTTTTATGAATGAACCCAACCACCGTGCATCGCAATATATCTACGTACGAGCATGCATACGTCTAATTACATAGTTCGGAAATGAGATCGTGTCAAGATGATGAAATATTTATTTCGCATCGTTATTTATAAATAAATAATCGGGGGGCTGCTACTGGACCAGAATTTAAAATATTAATTTCGAACATACAACAAAATATGTTTATGAGTTGCTTTGCCAGGCCGCACGATATGTAAACAAAAATATATCACATAAAATGATACGCGCCAGATAATTATAAAATTATAAGCACCAAAATATACGCGACATTTGTTGATGATATGATCATGATGAAGTCAGTTTTGTCGGGTATATTTTGATGCGCACAGTGAGAGAGTTGGATTAAATAAATTCCAACCGATTCAGGCCCGGATAGTATTTTAACTGTATGTGCATTCGAATTCTCAATAAACCGCGTGTATGTTTGTTCTTTTTACGCATGGTTGTGGTATTTTGTTTGAATAATAAAATTATAGTGATTGACTTTATTGTAAATAATCTCCGAATTTCTTCTTAGAATTTCAAGAAAATTTGGGATAAATTTGATTTGATTATAAATAAAAGTGCTGTGGAGGGGTATGGATGATTTTGTTTGTGGAAAATCCAAAGTTATTCATTGTATGGGGTAAGCATTAGTAAAACTTATTGAATTCACGTATGGCAGAGATACTGGCATGGAAGATGGTCGGCCCATGAGTTTTGCACTCCGGCAGGGGGTCATAGATGTGATTCATTTCGTCACAGATCGAAAGGATGCAAAAGGAATTTTCATCTGTTGATGAAGACTAACAGGTAGTAGATTTACGAATTTTCGTTGTATGCGGAACTGAAATGAATTTTATTTCATTAGAGTAGATGTACAGGAAGACAAAATTTTGTTAGGCCTAATTTTATTTTATTTAACAGTTTAAGAGACAAAAGTTGATATAGTTTAACACGTTTCACGAATTAAAATTTCACCATTTTCCAAAATAACTAGTTAAGTTTAATTTAAAATTTAAACTCTTAATGCCTGGTTGAACCACTAACTATTCGAAGGCCCTAGCAACGTTTTGCACGTCCTAGCCTATTTAAAATCGTTCATGTGTCGCATCATTCTTATGGAACTACAATTGAATCTTATTTTAAGTCGTTACGCATAAGGTCTCAAAAAATCACATAAAAATCGGCTGAGTTCAATATTTATTAAGGCAACATTTTCGTGGCTGCAAAACATGTTGGCTATGTAAAACCCGTTTAAGGTTAATTTTGATTTTCTTCTCTTCCTATTCAACCAGATTCACACGAAAACTATGTATATAGCCACTCTAATGTCCTATAATCTTAATTAAAAATTATTTAATTTATATTTTTGGTATTACAAACAATTGTGTTACTTTGTTTTGCCCACTTCTGGCATTTCTAAAAGATAGCAAGCCTACGTGCTTAATAGATGGATATAGTGGCAATAACACATTTCTGCTGAACAGTTGGCAGAATTAAGCTTACTGGTATGCAAGAGCGAAAGGTCGAATGCTCTCATCTTTTTAATTATTCACTATCTATCGATCACCCGTCAATTTGTATATTAACCCAAGCAATAGTTACTTGAAGTTAGTGTTTAAGTTGTTGTCTCATTGTTTTTCTCTACCACACAACTTCCAAATTTTTAAATACAGGTGCCGACGTTAATTTTCGGCGATTATCGTTTTCTTATAGCAAAGGAACTGCTATTGTGCTGCTATTTTCTCTTTTGTTTTTATGCAGACCATACGCGACCGACAGCCTTCGAAAATTTATGTCGAATTCAATCAATAGCATGTCCCCTGGGTTACTTTAGAAGAAAAAAGCACAAAACAAAATAAACTACGCCAGTGACCAGAGCTCCCTATTTTTCTTAACATAGCGACGACATTATCTCCCCGAATATTACCCCCGGTCAATAGTTCGCCATTAGCCCCGGCCAATAACCCTTCCGGCCCATTACTTCCCCCCCTCCCCAGCCATTACCGTTCGGTCATTACCTCCGATCATAAACTCTGGTCATTTTTCCTTTGTCGTCGTCGCCACCCCACCCGCCCCCATTATTTACACCATCCCTTCGGGAAAAATTTCGTTACGTGATTACGTGAGTTTTGATGTGAAATCTCACTAAAAACATGATGATTGACAAAAACATCGACATATCCAGGGGTAGTATCCGGTTTAATTAGTCTACAGCTGAAGAATTCGGAAGCAAATAGACCGAATTCACATTTCTAAATTTGAATGCATATAATGAATGGATTGGCATATATCTCGTGATGTATTTGTCGCAGTGTGCCATATTTATACTCGTGTCAAGGATGGAGGCTAAACAAAGAGAAAATTTCCTATATTTTAGAATTTTGCTTTGATAAAGGCGAAAACGTAAGTCAGTCGGCTGAAATTGTGAATGGCGTCTATGATCATGATACGGTCACAGCCAATCATGCGCAATTTTGGCTTCGTCGATTCCGTTCCGGTAATTTCAATATCAAAGATGCACCACGCACTGGAAATCCTGTCGTCGAAAATATCAATAAAATCCTGGAAATTATCAAAGTAGGCCGGCATGCGAGCTGTCGTAGCATCGCCTAAGAGCTGATGATCGAACAAAAAACAGTTTAAAACCATTTGCATAAGGAATCAAACCGAACCTCGATGTTTTGGTGCCGCATGAATTGACCCAAAAAAAATTTGATGGACCGTGCTTCCATTTGCGAATCTTTGGCCAAACTGAACGAAATCGAGCCATTTCTGAAGCGGATGCTGACTGGCGACGAAAAATGGGCCACACGGTGGCAAAACCAGGATTGACAGCCAGGAAGGGTAAGGTTGTGTAATTGATGTGATTGGGAGGGAATCAACAACTTTGAGCTGCTGTCCAATGGCCAAACGCTCAATTTGGACGTCTACTACCAGCAATTGGACTGACTGAAGGCAGCAATCGACTAGAAACGGTTTGAATTACTCAGTAGGAGAGGCGTTGTGTTCCTTGGTTGGGAGGTTATTATGAATTCACCTTATAGTCCGGATTTGGTACCAAACGATTTTTATCTCTTTTTGTTCATAGCAAACGCTCTTGGTGGTGTAAAAATAGCCTCAAGAGATGCTTGTGAAAATCTCAGTTTTTTGCTAATAGGGACAAGACGTTTTGAAGTAGCATAATGAAATTGCCTTCTAATTGGCAAAGAATTATCGAAAAGACGGCGCATATTTGAGCCAACACGAATGATTGTAACGAATTTATATTTCCCCAACCTAATATATTCAACTAATCTCGCAAACAGTTGGTTAGGATGCAATATGCACTCTTCCTCATTTTTGCTGGCCATAAGTATATCGTCTTTGTAGAATAGTACAAAATTTAAGATTTTACTACTTCCTTCATAAAGCACTGCCATGTCCGCGCGACATTCCGAAAAAAACATTTAGCAAATCTTTACTAATCTTAGAGAATACTTTACATCCTTCAAGGTCGGCAGATACTCAATTGTTCCATGTGTTTGAATTCGGCAAGCACTGTCTTATGTTGGACCGGGTCCAAACGGCGTGGTTTCCAGAAAAGTAAACTACCTTTTGTATAAATATGATGGACCACACTATGTTTTGCTGGACGATTATAATCTGGATCTTTGGTGAAAAATGGACACATTTGTAAAAGTTTACAAAAGCTATTTTTGGTAGTAGTTTGGATTTGTGTTGGAGTTTTGACCTTGGTTGATATTGCATTTATAACTATAGCTACTCGTTGAACCAAAGACGACTCCTGCTCCACATAAGGGGGTACAAGTCCCGCAAGAAGATCATATTTCGTCAGAAAGTCAGTCTTGGCCTGACTACTGACGCAATGGTGATAATATGAGGAGATTGTCTTCGTAAGCGAATGTCCAAGTTCAACAACTTGAGCCCGCAAATGTAATCACCGACCCGTTGGCTACAGAAATACTCAAGTTATTATCTTTAATAGTTGAGCTTGCTCGAAAAGCTTATAAGGGTAAAAGGCATATGTCGGAACCTGTTACTGCGAGAAAAAATCTGTTATTGGTATCATCTCTAATCAAATGGTGGCGATTATTATCGTAATTACTTGTCTTTTGTTTTAGAATACAATTTCGTAGATGCATATCGTCTACTTAGTTTGGAATTTAAATAACATTTTCTTGCAATATTGCCGAGCTTATGGTGGTAGTAGCGGTCTCGTTGATAGTCGATGAAACAACGTCAACGGCAGAAACATTGGGACTGGTTGCTTCATTTGTTTTATCGGCGATTTCAAGAATAATGCTACGAATTTTGGGCATTCGATACGGATTTTGTAATTAAAACACTTAGCATTTAAGTTACAAATTTTTTTCCATCACTTAATGACTTCTTCAACAATTTACAATTTCACTTTTTATCACTTTTCCCAATCAGTATGTGAGGAATACGTGATCCGGCAACATTGAAGCGTGTTAAGAATAATAATCGTCTCAATAAAATTATGGACTCTGACTAGGTTCGAAACCTCAACCATTGGGATGATAATACTTGGTGGTGTACAACTTAACCACTCGATTCCCACCTTAAATCTGTTCGTCCCGAACAGACACATTCTATGATATATCGCTTCAGCGTATCGCTCTGCACAACTACGATACGATACATATCGTCGCTGATCTTAACAATTTTGAGTGGATTTTTTCAATCTCGTTGTGAATCTTGAAATCTGTTTTTCCGTTTCCTGAAATTGTACAGCCACACTTATATTATCTCGTCGAATTTGCTATATCTCTCACGCTGGTCTAGTTGCGTTTCTGATTTATCTCTGGCACTCGAGATGTTGTTTTCTTCTACGGTTCGATCAATTTCAGTCGTAGGTCGGCTAGGTTGCATTTACGGCCACTTATACTATTATACTATTACATCCTTTCGACTCGTCTCTCTAGACGCAGTAATTAGATGAGCACCAGTAATTCGATATGTACCCAATATTTAATGATTTCACTTTTTTCTTCATAGTTGTGAATGATGTAATGTTCCACCAACTGATTTGTAGTACGGGTGGCATGGCGCTCGTTTCTTGAGTTGGATACGATACGTATATGTGATGCTGACCCGAAAACCACCACCCCCCCATTTCTCCGTTCACTCCGTTAATTTAAAGTGTGGTAAATTTCTTCTTGTAATAAATTTTAAACTTAAAATTTGTTTTGTTGTCACGTACTGACATCGTTTTTATTTTCTCGGGGTGAAATTTGATTTTCTCCATTTTTTCGGGCTGAAAATCCTTTTAATGGAGTTAGTGAGAAATACACCTAAATTTTAAAGGCGTTTTGGGGATGGTATTCGGGATTGTTTTCGGGCCAGCTTCACATACGTTACGTACGAAAAACACCTTTAAAAGTTAGGTGTGTTTCTCCGCTAACTTCATTAAAAGACCTTTAAAACCCAGAAAAATTTAAAAAATGGGGAAATCAAATTCCACCCCGAGAAAATAAAAACAATCTCACGTGCACAACACAAATTAAAAAACGACCTTAATATTTCGGTTCACAGAGGTTGGCAGATATAACTGTATATGCCTAATTAATGCACTGACCATCAGCATTAAGCACACAAATGCTCAAAGATAACGAGTATTTGACTATTTGTGTGCTTAATGCTGATGGTCAATGAGTTAATTAGGCATATACAGTTATATCTGTCAACCTCTGTGAACGGAGAAATTTATGGTGGCATATGAGCATAATTCGGATACCTAACCTAATAGAAGCGAATATTAAATCAGCTAGGGAGGCCCCTTATCCCAACTGTAAGGTAATGCATAATCCTGATGGTCAGTACATTAATTGGGTATATACAGTTATATATGCCAACCTCTGTGAACCGAAATATTAAGCTCGTTTAATAATTTTCAAACAATTAGATTTGAGGGTATTGGTTTTTTAAATTTCTTAATTTAAAGTGTGGTCTTGTAATCGATTTTAAACTTAAAATTTGTTTTGTGTACGTGAGATTGTGATTTTAATTTTCTCGGGGTGGAATTTGATTACCTCCATATGTTTTACATTTTTCGGGCTGAAAGGCCTTTTAATGAAGTTAGCGGAGAAACACACTTACATTTTAAAAGCGTTTTTCGCGCCAGCTTCACGCATGTTTAAAAACAGCTAACCATCGACGTGAGAGCTGAGTGCAACCCGAATTTGGCGTTTTCATTCATGCACACCACAAGCAATTCTAACAATTAACTGGCTTGACAATGTGCCAATATCAAGTAAGTATGTTCTATAGTATACAAAAATTTTTTTGTGGCGTGTAAACGACCTGTAGGATTTTTGAACACAAACTGACAAAATTTTAACGTTCGATACTAAAATGCTATGTGAAACTACCGAGCGAGCGTATAAAAATGTATTGCGGCGCGCGTTTATAAAAAAATTGTTGTATATTTTTTTAATTTCGAGCGGCTATACGAGTGTATACTAGCACAACAAATTTTAATAATATTTCATCACAAACGCGAATTTAATTATAGAATTTAACAAAAATTTTAATAGCCTTTTGTTGTATGTACACAACACATAGTTGATGCGGTGCTATATAAATTTTATAATAACATTTGGCCGTTAAACAAAAACAACGAAAAAATGGGTTCAATCCAATAAATAAACACAAATACTCGTACGAGTACGTTATAGTGAGACCAGATTTACCATTTCATCCGAAAAAACTACTTGTTAAACACAACACCTAGGTCACTGTACGCCTTACTTTACCTAGACGTACGACGTGTTTATTAGTCTACGTTGATTGATAGAAATCAATTCGTTACGTTACGAGAGACGGGCAACAATTATGTGTAGTAAAAATGATCGAGTCGGTTGTAATGTAACATAAGTGTGCCAAAAATGCGATGATTATTAGTTTCTAAATATTTTTTTTGGCAAAACCATCACATCCATATGAGACGACACATGTTACGTTATCATTAGGTTATTTCCGCCACAGTGTAAAAGTTCCTATGTGGTTGTCTCTGTAGTATACGATACCTTAATGTAATGGATTTTTTTCGCAGATGTTGTTTGCAATTTATCTCTGTACCACGCCAAGATCACAAAAATAAAATAAACGCGCAATTTGTTGTTGTTGTTGTTGCTGCTGAGATTTATAAACAAAACAGTTTCACTGTAAATTATATGGTGCACAGTGCTACAGAATTTCCATGATCATTGAAGTGAAAGAAAATTTGTTTTTATAACTTGGTGTCATTTATGAAAGGTCATCATTTACAGAACTTGTCAGTCGATTTTTATTGTTAATGAGGAAATTGTAAACCTTGTGGTTAATATTTGTGAATTTTAACGAGTCTGCGAATCACGCCAGTTTACTAGCCGCTAGATAAATAGTTTTGGTCTTTGCTAAACGAACTACTCGCAACTGCTTTTGATATTTTTTCAAAGTATGTACAAGCATTTACGCATAACGTAGCTGCTAGGTAGTTGGGCTTAGAACCGCTAGATATTTATATGAAAATAAAATAAAATAAATATTTGTAGCGTGTTGATGATTAGTTTCTGTTGTCACTTAATATCACTACAAAAAATTCTAAAAAAAACTGTTAATTGATTTGGCAGGTAAGGAAAAGCATAATTTCTAGATTATGATTTGCTCGTAGATATTTTTTGTTCGAGTTAATCATAGCAATGACAAAAGCCATTTTGCTATCGGTTTGCTAGCGCGCTAGCGGGTATACTAGCGATTGGGAAACTGGAAAGCATCTGTCATTTCTATATGGTTAACTGGAACACTCGAAACCTTTTCATGATTAACCAAAACCATTTCACTAGATTTTTGTTAAAGGAACCAGCACATGCTCGTTTGGTAAACTGGAAATCACTTAGCAAATTATCGAGCTGCCAACGCTCGTTGGGAATCGAAATTCAACGTTTAAAATGGGTCTAAGGCTTTACCCCCGATATTACCTCTCTGGATAATACGCCGCCATTACCCCTAGCCCATTACACCCCAGCCAATTACCCCATACCAATTTTCCGAAGATGACATATATTACCTTTACCCAGACGAGTCAAACCCTTCACAGAATTTCCAGCTCGAACATCCAACATAAGGCCAATATAAATTTCAAAACATCTACAAAGATTCAACGACCATTTGTTCTGGCGTCACGGAGGTTATTAGTTTTCAGCGCACAAGAAAATTAATTGCCAGTAGGTATATTTGAGCACGAGATTTCAATCTGTCATCATTATGCCACCATTGTGCATATATACATGAACGTAATGTAGGCTCTTCCGCCGACCGTGGGTAAAGTTTGTATCCCCCTATAGTTGTGACAGATTCGCCTGACTGCTAAGAATAACTAAAACCACAATAAACGAAGTGACATTTTCGGTGGTTTGGTACAGCAGCACATTAAATTTTGTGACGCTAACTAGTGATATATAAGCACTAGTAGCATATAGAGATCTTAGCGATACCAACAAATTGGTATAACTCTCACTTTCATATGAAGATAATAAGGCAGCCCATTTTACTTAAAACTCGTTCCAGAGCTCACGCCTTTACTAAGCGCGGACCATTTGCAGTCAAATGATATGGGAGAACGTTTTCACCGGCAAATGAAAGTTTCACTCAAAGCTTGTTTAAATGCGATCCATTGGAGCACTGAGCTAGTCCTTATCTTGTTGGGAGTACGAGCAGGAATCAAAGATGATTTAAAAAGTTCCGCAGCAGAACTAGTATATGGTGAACCTTCAAGCTTAAGCGAGAATTTTTCAAGACTGGCTTGCAAGTTTCAAGAGAGTAGTGTTTGCTCGTAGTGACAAAGTACAAACTGGCATATCAAATAATTACAAATCAAATCCTTGGACCGGACAATAAATATTCGACGATATAGAAAACACTTAATTATGGACCACAATGGTCGTAATGCAATTGTTTCAATTGACAGACTAAAGCCGGCGCACGCACAATATTCAAATTTCGTTGAACTTAGCCAATATTAAACCAAGACATCCTATAGAAAACCTGTTCGTTTCCAATTTCCTAATACTTGTCTCTAAACTTCCTTAGCAATTTTACCCTGTTTTCTAATTCGTAGGAAATTTACGTTGGGAGAAATTTAAATATTCTTAAAATGGGGAAGAGATAAATACTAAAAAATCTACCATACTGCTTCATGCAACAATTCTAGTGACTAAAATAAATTTTAAAAAATAGTATGGATTGAAAAGTTTAAAAACCCCGGCTTTGAGTTCGCGTGGGAAATTCGAAAACTTTGCATATCATATCACTGAACTATAGAAAGCGCAGCAAACGCTCGATTACCTTATCTGCAAATGGATTTCACGAATCCTCTCTCAAATACATGGATATAGATCAAGCGATCCCACACCGACCGCAACTTCATATTTTCCAAAATAAACGCCATCAACCGTTAGAACTTGACACATAAAAAATAATTAACTCTTAAAATTATTGAAAGCAATATGTTCTACTGTAAGAAAATTGGTTCAATTATGATGTGAATCGAAATTCACTGCACCCGATTTAAGCCACATTTGGAAATGTGTAATTTTCAAATAATTTTTTTTATCTGATTACTGGTTACTAAATTTTTGAAACCATGCTGAGATGAAGTCGTGATCAACTTAAAATTTTAATTCGATCAACTGTCATACACTTTTCATTATTCTTAGTTAGTTGCTAGTAAGGAAATTAAATGTTGTTTAGCTTAAAATAGGTTCAAATCCGGTTTAGATATAAACAAAAAAAAAAATTCTGCTTCGCGAGAAAATTGTATATCCTGCATTCATTTTAAATAACGGGTTATCCAATTCGAGGTTGATAAAGTAGAAATCTGTATACCGACATCTGTCAAAGATAAACGTCAAGTACGCTGTCATTTATTTAGTTGACATTCTGCCATTTAAGAATATGGAGCATTTAACAATCGACCAACGCGTTAAAATTATTAAATCTTATTATAAAAATAGTGATTCTGCCGTATCCACATTTCGCGCTTTACGAGCAGATTATGGTCGTCATAATTACGAGCAGATTATGGTCGTCGGGCTCAGAAAATCCACAATTGATTGTAGAGAAGCCATTACACCCGGAAAAAGTCACTGTTTGGTGCGCATTGTGGTCTGGTGGTGTGATTGGGCCGTATTTTTTTGAGAACAACCATGGACGAACCGTTACCGTCAATTCTGAGCGCTATGGCCGCATGTTAACCGATTATTTTTTTACGAAAATCGAAGATTATGATCTTGACGATATGTGGTTCCAGCAGGATGGAGCAATCAGTCACGTAACACGAGCAAATCGAGATCTTTTGCAAGAGAAATTTCCTGGACGTTTGATTTCGCGATTGGCTGATGTCAATTGGCCTCCAAGATCCTGTGATTTAACGCCTTTGGATTTCTTTTTGTGGGGCTACGCGAAAGATCGTGTTTACGCAAACAATCCTCAAACTCTTGACGAATTGAAAACTAATATTCGTAAGGTAATGGCCGAGATACCGCCCGAAATGTGCCGAAAAGTCATTGAAAATTACCGCAAAAGAATCAAGGCCTGTAAGAAGTCCCGTGGAGGACATTTGAATGATATCTTGTTTAACTAAAAATGGCAAGGATCAATCTGTAAAATGAAATAAAAATTACAATACATTCCGAATATTTTGTGTGTTTTTTTTAAGTTTACTTTATCAAGCTTGAATTGGATAACCTATAAGGTACAATTATATCAATTCTAAAATTTCCTACATAAATTAACTCAAATTATTTGCAATTAGAAGGTTCATTAAAATTCTTGGCAACTACAAATCTTAAACAATCACAAAATGTATTTTCCGAGTCAACAAATTTTTAAAAATGTCTGGAAACTTTACTGTGTTGCCTAAAATCTAAAAATTGTCTATCATTTTAATGGATGGCATACAGATAAAATAGAGTACGTAAATATATTTCAAACTCTGTAAAACATCTGTCCCATTCTCATAAATCTGTCCACTGTGCAATTTTGAAATTTTCGCGAATAACACGGTTCTGAGTTTAATACGGTCGCACGGCTTACATACAAAACGAATGACCTTTAAATTTGGCCACGCTTCTCGAAATAAATATAAAACAGATAATTTGTAATAATTTTCGTTAAAACAAAAAAAAAAAAATTAAAAATAAATCAAGACAACAAAACAAAATTTTCAATGAAAAACGAGAAACAACCAATTTTCATCATCATTAAATGAAAATAAAAAATTCTTCGTGGTTTATATTACACAGATCTCAACACACAATTAAATTGTAAGGCGCGCACTTAATTAATTTTAATTAAAAAATTTCCACAAACACACACGCACACAACAAATATTTAAATCGCGCACCTTCAGCAGCTTCCGTTTCATCCACATAAATCATTTCCGTTTTATAAAATTTTTCTAATCTTGTTTTTGAAGACGAATCGCGTTGAAATTTTTAAGTTTACTGAGAACAAAACAAAAATATTTTCATATTTAAAATGAAACAAATGCGTTCGTCTTTGAGATTTAAAAAAGATCGCGCTACTCGATCCCACGATTTGTATCTCGGCAAAAAAAAATTCTGTTTATATTTTTGGTTTGTTTTTTCTTAATAAATACAGCGCCACACCGAACACGCACACCATACACTGAATGCGGTAAAATACTCGATGTAGTTTAGAACAGTGTGTGCATCACCACGTGCGTTTCGTATTCAACGTTTCGGCCCCCATATAGGGGTACAACTAAAAATTTTTTTTGCGATTGTGTATAAGGAGAAAGAACATCCCTTTCTTTATTATGTGCGGCAAAATTTATAGGGGATGAAATATATATTTAAGGGAAATTCGTGATTTTATGCCTGTACACTTTTTTGTTCATTTAAACATTTTCGTCTGTTTACACGATTTACCTACACAATTTGATTTTGAATTTACACCATAAGGAAATTAAAAGGATTTTGGTTTTGTGCTGCTTGGGGAGGAGAAAATCGTTGGTATGATTGGATGAATAAAGATAACTGTATTAATTGCTATGTAATGTTTTGAGCGGAAAATTAAAAAAGGGAAATTAGTTTTTGAAAAATAGGGGTTGAGTTATAAATAATTTGGATTGTTTTTTAAATGTTCT